>JZKD02S1930734.1:215363-257226 GCA_000966675.3 Picea glauca
GAGCATTCTTTCTGGGTGACTCATTAGTTGCATGGCTTAGTAAAAAGAAAGGATCCATTTCATTATCCACTACAGAGGCAGAATACATTGCTACTACTACTTGCTGCACACAAATTTTATGGATGATACAAACTCTTGCAGATTTGAAGGTTACTTACACTGATCCCATTCCAATTCATTGTGATAACAACAGTGCCATTAGTGTCTCCAATAATCCTATCCTCATTCCAAGACTAATCATATTCCAATAAAGTACCATTTTCTCAGAGAACAAGTTACAAACATAATTGTTCAATTGAATTATATACCTTCTACAGAACAGATTGCAGATATATTTACAAAACCATTAGTAGCAACCCCTTTTGGATATCTTTGTCAAAAATTGGGGGTTATAATTTCTTTTGTCTAATCTGTTCACCTGGTCAGGGGGGGTACTTATTGAATATATGGTATATTTACAAGATGCTTATAGTTGACAGGGGGAGTATGTTTTGCAACAGATCAGGGGGAGCATGTTTCTTCTTTGACATTGATGTCAAAGGGGGAGAAAAGAGCTCGGGAGGAGAGTCCGAATGCATGTGGGTGCTTGAGTTGCCATCAATGCCAAAGGGGGAGAATGTTGGAAAATGTTTAACAGACAGGGCATGCTTGCATACTTGTCATTGATGGCAAGTACAACAGTGAAGATGGCATGAGTACAGAAAGTATGAAATAGATGGGCATTATGAGAAGACACTGTAGAAAGGATTTGTAGGGTTTGGTCATAACAGATTCCATATTCTATAATGCATCATATTTTCCTTCTCAACTAACAAAAGATTTCAAAGTTATTACTATCGTGTCCGACGCTCATGGTTACTAGAGTTTTAGGCTGGAATGATGTCTCTGGAGGGGACACAAGTTGTGCCAGATACCCAGAAAGGACTTGTTTGTGTAGCTGGGGGAGATAAGGGTTTGTTGCACTTTCAATTGCTTAATCGAACAAGTAATGTGGTAGAATTTGATCAAATTGTATTTCTAGATGAAGCTGTATTTGAAAAGGTCCAGAAAACCCCGAGTGAGTGTACATTTTTGAAAGTCAAGGAGGATGATCGCAAATTCTTTTTCTGGATGCAGGTTCCCGATGACCGTCAGATAAAGTGTTGATTGGGACTGTTAATCTGGACCATTGACTCAATTTTGGAGTTTCATGACTGATGTTTTGGAGAGGCAAGAAATATGACCATTGAAATCTCAACTCCATTTAAATCAAGGTGTGATCTGGACTGTCGACTCCATTTCGGAGTTTCGCGACTCGCAACTTGGAGAGGTAAGAAACAAAACTGTCGAATTCGTGATTTAATCCCAACCATCAATTCAGGATGTGTTTTGGATCGTTGATCTGAGCTCCAACTCGGAGCTTCGCCTATTGCAACTTGGAGTGACAAAGACCTCCATCGAAGGAATCGTGAGATGTGAATTCATGATGAAATCTGGACCGTAGATTCATCAAGATTGTGGATCGTTGATCTCAACTCCATCTCGGGGTTTCGGGGATCGCAACTTGGAGAGTCGAGATGCCTCATCTTCAGACTCACGAAAGGAAAATTCATGAAAATCACTTTTTGTATAAGTGCTTGATCATGGCCATGGTCATATAGAGGAAGGAGCTAGCACATAAAAGCTCTGTATCGAAGCTTCGAAGATCGTGACATGAAGTGTCGAGACACTCGTCCATAGGAATGCTGAAATGTCGAAACCGAATTCAAAGGAAAGATTAATAAATTTCATCGAACAGTGTAGATAAACTTGAATATGATAGGAGAGTTACTGTGATTTCTCACATTTAATTTATCAGTTATGAATCTGTTAGTGAAATGGACTCATGATTGCCGATCTGTTGGCATTTCAGCTGCTTAGACAGTTGTTTTTCTTTTGTCTAAGGAGATGCGAAGGGGTATGACTGTGGGTGTGTGAATAAAAGAATAAGATATATACTGTGCGAAGCGGGTTGGTAGTTCTGGATGAAAAATGAATGAAATTGTAAGAAAGGGAAAATCATAGGATGCATAGTGTGATACTGAGAATATGTAGTGTGTGAGATAAAACTCAGAGAAGAGTAACAGATGAGGAAAAGACTTGAAGTAGAGAAGAATAATAGAACAAGTTGAAGCAGAGAATAATGACAGAACAAGTTGAAGCAGTGCAGATTTGCAGAATAGACAAAGAAAGAGAAGAATTACAGAACAATTAGAAGAAGACCAGATTTATAGAACAAAGAAAGATTGGTAAGAATCGATTTATCTATGTAGTTGTCTGTTTATTTATTCATTCATATTCCAGGGTGGTTGGGAGGTGCTAGGGAGGACTATTGTCCTCAGAGGTTCAAGTGGGAGCTTGAACACAGAGAGTTGTAGCTTCCATCTGGTTGCAGCCAGAGAAACCAGGGTGGCAGGGTGGTTCAAGGGAGAACAAGTGTTCTCTATTATAAAGGTTGGAGCCTATGTAACTGAAAGTTGGTGCTTCCATCCAGTTGGTGCTGGAACATTAGGGGAGTTGGTGCTTCCTTCTAGTGGGTGCTATAGAAACAAGAGAGTCTGTGCTCTCAAACAAGTTGCATCTTGTAAAACAGAGGTAGCAGCCCCACATTGAGTTGATGCTCAATTATAGATGATGTACATAACTTAAAAGACTGCTTATCATTTCGAAGAAGAAGAGGTTTTCTCCCTTTATGTGTTTCCTCGTGAAAATTTGTCTCTTTGTATACCTTATGTGTGACTGATGCTCTTTACTTTTACTGTCCATATGCTGTATAATGTTGATGATCACTTGAAGAAAGATTAAGAACATTTTAATAGACTTAATATTGTTTAAGCTCAATAACAACTGATTCACCCCCCCCCTCTCAGTTGTCTTAGTAATTTCAACATTGATATTGTCAATAAAGTCCTCAAAACCATGCTACAACACACCGTCAACAAACATAAGACCAATTGGCATCATATGTTGTTTTTCTCTTTATGGGCTTATCACACGACAGTCAAAACTGCCACTTGTTTTACACCGTTCCTCCTCATCCATGGCATCGATTCCATCCTCCCTATCAAGTGTGAGATCCCCACATTACGGACTTCCATAAGGCTCTTACTTGACACTTCTCCAATGTAGCAGTGCCTGTTGACCTTAGAATCACTTGATGAAGGTCGACGATCTTCATTACAACACAACGAGGCAACTAAAAAATGATCCAAAGCCACTTCAACCACCATGTCAATATTCTCTCATTCAATGAATGTGATCTCATGTTAGCCTATGATATCACCCATGACACTCTTGACCATGGGAAATTAGAGTCATTATGGCATGGTCCCTTCATCATCCAACATTACCTCACTAAAGGCGCCTACATCTTAGCCTCTCTAGAACGCTTCCCTCTCAAGGAACTCGTCAACAAGTTATACTTGAAGAAATTTTATGCCTAAGTGTAGCCTCCCTACCTTAGGATTTTCTTTGTACACATTTTTAGAGTTTTTAGTCTTCGTTACTACCACCACTTCTCATGTATGACCTATCACCCATGTTATTGATGGATTCATCATCCACCAGCCTACCACATTGGTTACGCTGACGGTGCCAACCACTGGACCTAGAATCTTGCTTCGACCACTTGGGTCCTCTATACTCCCTCACATATACTACTCCATTCCCGTGGCATATTCTTAGGCCCGACCACCAACAACCAAGCCGAATATGACACCATCATTGGTCTCCTCGTCAAGGCTAGTCACCGCCACATTCATCACCTTAGGGTTCTATTAGATTCCCAGCTTGTCGTCCTACAACTGAACAATGTGTATCATGTTCACAATCCTTTCCTCTTCCACAAATACCTACAAGTTAGTCTACTATATCACAACTTTGATTCCATCACATTTACACATCTTCCAAGAAACCTCAATCAAGTAGCAGATCACATGGATAACCTAGTATTAGATTGACATTTATCACATTAAACACATCATATACATTGCATCATACATTTGTCAATAGATAGAAATAGATGTCATAAATCACAAACACAAAACATAAAGACATGAATGATCAATATATCCATCATATATATCATCAAGGTCATAAATGTTTTAGAAATATATATATATATACAATTTCCTGTGGCCTCATGAGTCGCATCATCCCTATAAGTGCAAAACTAGGTATCACATACCCTATACAAAATTGGGCCCCAAAACTCGTACATCCATTCTCAGCTACAATATCCTGATCCAACCATCTACACATTCACATTCCCTGGGTTATCATTTGCACTTTTCCCCAGAGGATCATTTTTCTCACACCACATTCAGGTATGCATGCTCACTTTCAATTTTATCGAATAGTCATTGTATGTTCTTTATCATCAGATATTGTTCATGTCGGGTATTTGGTTTTTCATGTGTTCAGGTACTTGTTTAGCAAGCTTACATCCCCTTCAGGTATATGTACGACACTAGCATGTAGTTACTCCTTCTGTAAATAATTTCATATCCTAGTCACACCCTCTTACATTTACCTTTAGGGTCCCTACATTTGGCTCTGCAATATCTTTACCTCTGCCACATTTTGGTAATGTCAACCGATAATACTCTCCCCCATATGAGTTGTCCCATTCATAGTTCCCCTAGGAAACTTGACACTCATGTTGATTTCATCCCCCGCACTGGGAATCCTGATAGTATTTTTCACTTTAGAGAATGAACCCCATACTTCTTCTCATCATATTGCTAACCTTCCCAATGGATTCCTGTGTCATATCATCTTACACTTGGTTCTATTGACTGCACCCCCATAGTTTAATTATCCCTCCATCTCATCCACCATCAGTTTTCCCATCTGTAGATTGTCCTGCATCCATTTACCTAATACAAAAACCCACCCATGCACCCCCACCCTCCACTAGTTCTCTTTCACAAACTTGTGCCTTTAACAGGCCAAACCATCTTTCACTAGGGCACCCATTTATGTAGCTGTATACTCAACCCAAATTATTCTTTATTTCTTTGGTAATCGTATAAATCCCTTGTTTCTAGCATATAAATAGATTTTTTTGTCGTCATCCTCGATGGCTTTCTTTTACCTAGAAACGTAACCCATGTCGCCCTTGGTTGGGGCATCCAACCTTTTTTTTATTGACATCGTTAACAAACCCCGAGTATCCCAAATCCATGTACCCACATGTTGGAAGCCACACATGATTTTTTACATTTAACACAATTGAAGGAGATCACATTTTTTTGTAGCTTCCATCACCTCGAATTTGTAAACATTTTTCTGAGTTTCGAAATGATTGTTGGATTAAAACTCCTTACTAAATTTTTATCGTTTATATTTATCGCTTGTTTTATTTTTAATTCATGACTGTAAGCATGAATTAAACATAAAACTTGGCTTGGTTTAATAATTTTTTGCCTTAGAAATATCCTTTAAAAAAAACATCCATATGTAATTAAAATGTGAATCTTATGAAATGGATGATTGATCCATTTTCGATTTTTTTGGTTTTAATATGGTTGTTATGAATTCAATGGTTCGATAGTCCATTGTCAAATTGTTTTGGTACATGAAAAACTTTGGTTAATTATTTGATATTATTTCATGAGTTCAATGGTTGTATCAACATTCATGCCAATGAGTATAGACCTGTTGTACTCATGTTTTCACCTTACCTTGCTGGCTCAAAACATTAATGAAGCTATTCATTATCTGCATAGGGTTTTGTACTCTTAGGTTTTGGCATTCATCACGAGAGATGGTAAGGAATGCAATGAAACCTCTAGTTTTCATTCCCACAATCTGAGTTATGATAACCCCCAGGCTCTACTATTTTCATGCTTCCACTCTCCATTCATACTTGTTTCTTTTTCTCACACGATTGGAACCTAAAACTATTCTGAGTGATTTCTGTTTCATCATTGTTACAATGGTCATGGAACCCATTGTTCGGATAGAGATGAATGGATGCCAAGCCTTACTATCCCATGAAGATGTTATTTATGACCTAAAGAGTCATGGCTAGGATGTATTTCTCAAAAAATTTGAGGGTTATAATCTCCAGGTTGCAGAAGCTTTCGCACGAACCTTTGACGGGTTCAAAGCTAAGATTGGAGACATACAGTTAGAATTGATCGAGGAATTCATGAGCAAGGCAATAGGCCTTCCATAAAAGGGTGATAGGTGGTTTAAAAATGACCGAATAGAATAAGTCCCATGGATTCTGTTCATGACATCTCGTAAAACCACTTGCTGCATTAAAGTTATTCCTATCTCTCTGTTAAAACCTAGATGGAATAGTTTGTTGTTAATTCTAAAACAATTTGTTACATGCGAAGTTCGATACAGACTGGTGTTTCTATATCATATCTATTTTCTCATGAATTTCATATGTTTCAATTTAGATATTCCCTTTTACCTATTGATGAATCTCTATAAGATGTCCAAGCGTTACAAATGACAAGGTGTAAATTCGAGCATGTTTCCCCATGGATTGGTTAAAATTTTGTTGATGTATCATATGTCAACCATAGGTGACAGATTGGAGACATTTTTGATGAGGAATGGCTTCACCCAGGATGATCCTATAGAAAACCTTCTTTTGACAACAAACCCTAACTCAAAAAAGCTAGTGGTTGAAAACCAGTTCGTTAATTCAATTAATGAACCTGGATTTACTGATAAAAACTCTCTAGATATAGGATCACCATGTAGGTTTTCACCTATAAGATATCCAGAACAAGTAACTGATGAATTGAAGGGAAATGATCCTCATGTGCTTGTGAATGTTTCTAGTTTGAATGCTAATGTTAAGTCTGATGTCAAGAAACTCTGTAAAGGGACAAAAC
This sequence comes from Picea glauca, assembly GCA_000966675.3. Classification (NCBI taxonomy): domain Eukaryota; kingdom Viridiplantae; phylum Streptophyta; class Pinopsida; order Pinales; family Pinaceae; genus Picea; species Picea glauca. Next base: position 222,239 of record JZKD02S1930734.1, read on the forward strand.
TACAGTGCATGAATTTGGGTTTCAAGAATAAGAAGGTCGGTCGTCTAATCTCTAGGAAGCTAAGAAACTGAAAGTATACTCATCTGAGCTCAATCGATCCAATTGAGATCGATGAGGGTTCAGATCGTGAGATAGAGGATTTCCTATCTCGGGAAGATCCAAAAATTCAGTTTTCCAGAAGGGAGGTTATCACCCATGCTCAACCATATAATTTCGTGAAAAATTTACCCCCATGTCTTGAGGGTAACAAAGGATTTTTGGGTATTGGGAATGAGCTGAAGAAAACAGAAGGTAAGATTGAAGCACCCTTGATCAAATATGCCTTGCATCGATCTGACATCTCCCCGTTACACTGTGATAGCTGTCTCACTCGGGTATAGCGCTACTATACCGACGCCCCTCTCTTACAGGCCTAAATTAAAACTTTGACTACTCAGAACGATCTATTGAAGCAAGAAAACCTTGATCTCAAGTCACATGTAGAAAGGGGAAGAAATGAATAAAGAGATATGGAAATATCATCATTAAGAATACGACCAGTGTCAAAGCAATTATAAAATCTAAACTGATTGATCCCTCTCTAGCTAATTTTTAATGGTAAAACGTTTTATTTTCATTTCATTGATTTCTGTAATCTAATACTAAATAAGTAGATTTGAGTTTTGATTTCATTTACTAAAATTAACATAGGCTACAAAATCTTCGATTCTTTAGCCAATGATTTTAATACCAATAATTAGTAATTAGTAATTGATTTTCTAATATATAAAATTGGTTTTTCTAGTCTTAGGAAATGGGAGATTATGCTGCTGATTACTTGGAAGAAATATTTTCAATTATACGTTGAAATGATCAGTAGTCTCTTCTTCTTTATGTTTTATAAAACTGTGATTTAATTTTGAATAAACCAACTCTGTTATAAGTGGTTTTCAATCCACTATTTTTGTAATATTACTTGATTTTGGGACATTCAACTCTATCCTGTGAGATATGAGTGTTTGGATCCTTCATTACTTTAAATACTATTCACTCTTTCTAGTGAAGGCATCTTTGATTGGAACGGATTATGGACATGTAATTCGCAAGACTATATGGACAAGTTGTTCACATTTCGGCTTTAGAACAACGTGACATTGTTCCATTTATGTTTTGTCTCTTATATCATGGACTATTAATATGTTATATAACTTTAGCCTCATTAGCATATAATGTTTCATTTTATTCAGTGCTTTAAATTTTGTCTATAATTTGCAGTTTCATATATTATATCTGTGATCGTTATTTCACTTTAATATCATTGATTTATGCTTGATGTTAAGATGATGTATCACATGAATGTTTCACATTAAAATTTATTTTTTTGTAAACATTCATCATTACAAGGTCATTGGATCTACATTTTTATTACTCTATTCTTGTATCCTTTCTCCCAAAAGAACACCTTGATTTTATTCTGGAGATGTTAGCACAAGTCTGTTACAATTTTCTCTCACAGTCAAGATCGCTGGAAGTTTGGATTGCACAGGGATATAGACACAATATGAGACTAATCCCAGGTTAGTTTTATTCACATTCAATTTATGTTATTAGTTTATTCATTAGTGAAACAAGACAATTTAAATTGGCTGCAACTATTATTCTATTCTTGTTTCAAATTTTGTTTTATTAGTATCTTTTTGGGTTCTTAGATTTTAAATTATAAAACAGAAAATACAAAAATATGCGATTTCTTTATCTACTTCGTAAACAATTACAAAAACATTCATTTCACAAGGCATCCACCAAAACTTGCAATTTGTAAATACTCTGTTCATAATCACATATTTATATTTATGTGCTTTAAACACTTGTAAATAATTAGATTCACATATATAGTATTATAGTTTCATCTTTAGAGTAGTGAATTTCTTTTCTTTGTTTTAGGACCCTAGTTGGCTAACAGAGCCATTAAACCCATCATAATAGATCACACCAAATGTCTTGGGTTAATTAGACAACCCTGGTCCGGATCTATTCTTCCAGTTGATGGTGTGTCACGTACGCCCATCAACAAATGGTGCTAGAAGGAGGGCTTGAATTCAATTGATGGCACGTGGAGGTCGCAAGACTCCTCCCCCACACACTCGCTCCCCTATTGTAACATGTAGTTGCTCAGAGAACAACGTTACACTTGAAACCACAAATACCTCAAACGATAACCCTGAGATTCCCATTGAACCAGTGACACCAGTTCCTCAAGGGGCTGACATCTAAGAAATTATTCGTCAGTCACTCATAAGAATGGATAGTGCCTTAGCCCATATCCGACAACCTAGTAGGCCACTTAATCAAACCCATGATTTCTCAGATATCCTAGAATGACTTCAAGGCACTGGTCTACTCCAAAACCCGTTAGGTGAAAATACTACCAATCCTACCGAAACACCTATCCTTGGAGCCAGAGGATCTGGTATCCCACCTTCCCCACCTTGTTTGTCTCCATCCTCTTCGGTAGAAGAATATTTAGACGAAGGAAGTTCTTCATCATCAACCTTCTACACCACCAACTCCCATGGAAAACCAAAACAATCATGCCAGAACTTGGCTTGATCAGGATGTCCGGGCTGTCCCCAGACCTCAACACTCATTACCAAAACATCCAGAAAAATGGCTACCCAAGTTTGATCCAGATTCAAAACAGTCTGCTGAGGATCACATCAAAAAATTTATGTTGTCCATTAGACTCTGGAGTGTTGAACACGAGGATGTAGTATGCATATTATTTCCTTATACTTTTGAGGGAAATTCCTCTACATGGTATTTTTCTCAATAGCCCCAAACCATCATCTCTTAGGACAAGTTTGAAACATGTTTCTTGGAAAAATTTGGAGATGATAAATCTCCTGAAGTCTTGGTTATGGAACTCTACAGCCTAAAAATGAATCCTAAGGAAAGATTTAAAGACTTTAACCAAAGATTTCTTACTTTAAAGAATAAAATCCCTACAGATTCGATGCCCTCTGAAAGTTTAATCGTTGCATATTATGCTAAAGACTTGCATAATAATATAGGCATATGGGTCAAAAGTTCTAAAAAGATTACATTGTTAGAAGCCTTCGAGGAGGTAAGCCAAATTGAAAAGGATATATTAAGCTTAAAAGACAATCTTAATAGTGAAGCTGAAACAACTTCATCCTCTAAAAAGAAAACAAAGATCCTTACTAGGCCTCCTCAAACTAAAAATCAACCAGAAACTTTAGAATTAGAAAGCTTGCAGAAATATTTCCAAAAATTATCCAATCAGGTCGTTCACTTGAAGAGATCAGCTGAGGAGGCATCCACAAGCAAAGGAAGTTTTGAACCTCCTTTCAAAATACCTTTTCCTCCAAACCGGCCAAACCCGACCACAAAAGGTCTAAATTTTGAAAGTTTGCAGTATGCTTTGCAAACCATCTTAGAAGCACATGATAATCCTACTTCCGCCCCTCCTGAAAGTTCTAAAGACATAGTTGAGGAAGAAATATGGGAAGAGGAGGAATCATCTCCCAATATCTTCGATCACTTCTCGGACAATATCTTCCAAGAAAAATTTGAAACTATTCACCCCTACAACACTAGATGTAAAACACAGAACAAACCTTCTTCTGAAGTGAGTAATAATGTGTTTCCAAAATAGTCAAAGAAAACTGAAATTAAACAAATTTTAGCAGCCCCTGTTTTAGAATATGATTTAATTGAAGATTTGAAAAAATTGATGGCTAACATTTCTGTTTTTGAACTGCTGAAATTTCTCCTTATTTTGCAAAAAATGCTTCAACGTATCGCTGAAAACAGTGAAAAGAGTGATTCTAACAACAAAAAATCAGTAGAAAATGGTTCAAATACAACCAAAAAAATCCCAACTAAAACGACATTTGAACCTCCATATAAAAGGGATTTAGTAGGAAAAACTATAGCAAATGTAGATAAAACTGTTTTAGGGACAAAAATTAAAAATCAACAGAATTCTATTGTTAATACCCGAAAAAATGTCCTGCCTTTTTTGTTAACCTTTGAAATTTTTAATAGGAATGTACAAGATTTTATGGTCGATTCTGGTGCATTGTCAAAGGTAATGACTTTATTTGTTTGCCAAAAAATTAATGCAAAATTTAAACCATTTGATCTTAAAATCATTCAGCTGGATCGAACAAACATTAAAGTAATCAATGAGCTTAAGGATGTGCTGATTAGACTATCATCTAATCCTAGATAATTGATATTATTGTTATTGATATCCCTAAAGTTTATGGCCTATTTTTAAGCAAGGATTGGTCAGAAGAACTACATGGCTACTTTTCCATAGATTGGTCTCACTTGCGGCTTCCTGAAAATGGAAAGCCCAACAAAATCAAGATAAACAGAGAACATTATCTAAAGCATACTGTGACAGATTTAAATGATCATAATGAACCTTTCATCACATTTGTAAACTCATTTGAAATGTAGGGAACAAATACCTTCTTTGGTAATTTCATGACCAAAATTTCTTCTATTACTGATCTTGGGCAGCAATCAGAAGTTATGACCTATACTCAGAAATCATCTTTTCCATGTATGCCAAGTACATCTGACGAAGTCCAAATCTGGTCCTTGTATTTTGATGGATCCAAATCCAAAGAAGGAGTAGGTGCAGGTTGTGTACTCATCAATCCGGCAGGTAATAATACTTTTATTGCTTGACATCTAGAGTTTTAGTGCACTAATAACACAACTGAATATGAAGCACTTCTACAAGGGCTTAGAAAATCTTTGGATATGGACGTACACAATTTGATGGTATTTGGTGATCTAGAAATCATGGTTAAGAAGGTAAGAAATGACATACATTGCTTATCACCACATCTAAAATGCTACCAAACTGAGGTGTGGAGTTTAATGCAAAAATTTTCAGCATTTAATATAAATTCCATTCCTAGACTAAGTAATTCAGAGGATGATTTATTGGCTAATGTTGCTTCCAAACTATTGCCTGTTGAAGGTCTTTCTTCTAATGCATTTTCAATTGAATTGTTGTTCAGGCTGTCAATCCTGGATAACATCACCAATTGGAGAGTGTTCGATGATGACCAACAGATCATCAACTTCCTGAATATGGAAGACACTTTCCAAGGTGCAATCATTGATCAAGGCACTCACGATGAGAACCTCCGAAACTTCACGGTAATATCAAATCCTAGATCTCTTGAATCAACATCTGATCTAGTAAACTCTATCCCTAGAGATGTTGTAAGACTAGAGAAGTTTTATGACTTGCATGATAAATTTAGAGGGACAGTTAATTGTAAAAGGAACAATTCTTCTTTGATTTATGAGATGATTAATTTAGGAACAAAGGACAATCCTCAAAATATTAATCTGGGAACATGATGTTCTGAGGAAGAACGGTCTGCTTTTATAAAATTATTTAAATAATTTAAAGACGTTTTCTCTTGGATGTATGATGAATTGAAAACATTTGATCCTAAAATCATACAACATGTTATCCCTATGAAACCCCAGACTCATCCTTTTCAACAAAAAATGAGGAAGATGCACCCTAAATTGGAACCCATCGTTAAAAAAGAATTGAATAAACTACTAACTGCAAAGATAATTTTCCTGGCAAGGCACATGCAATGGGTGTCTAATCTACTCCCTGCAAGGAAGAAAAGTGGTGAAATTTGACTCTTTGTTGACATTCAAAACCTTAACTGAGCATATGATAAATATAAATACCCTGTTCCTCTAATGGAACAAATTCTACAACAAGTGTCTCGTTCCGAAAGACTATCTTTGCTAGATTGATTTAAGGATACAACCAAGTCCTTATGTCTTCCTCAGACCAACATAAAACCGCTTTTCGTACCCCATGGGGCACTTATTCCTACAGGAAAATGCCTTTTGGACTGATAAATGTCGGTGCCACTTTTCAGAGAGCAGTGGATATTTCTTTCCATGGCCTCATTAACCAATCAATCGTGGTCTATCTTGAATATGTCACCGTCTTCTCTAAAAAAAAGAAAGATCACTTGTCTCACCTTAGGGCTGTCCTGGAACGATGCCGCAAGTTCGACATATCTCTCAACCCTAAGAAATTGATCTTTGTTGTGGAGCAAGGTAAAATGCTTAGGTTTATAGTGTCTAAGTATGAAATGATTATTGACCCCTAAAGAACACAAGCTGTTGCCAAATGCCCCCCTCCCTCTTCCATAAAATCCATCCATTCCTATTTGGGCAAGATTAATTTCGTCATAAGATTTGTCCCAAGTTTCTCGGAAATGGTAAGACCATTACAAAATTTAATTAAAAAGGATGTTTTGTACCATTGGGGACCATAAGAAAGTCAAGATTTTGACTCCATTAGAAAAGAAATAATAAAAGATCCTTCCTTGATGAGCCCCGATTTTTCTAAGGATTTCACTCTTTACACCTTTGCTTCTGACCGATCTTATGTTGTTGTGTTAACACAAAAAAATGCTGAAAGCAATGAGATACCCATTGCCTTCATGAGATCATATTTCAAAGGAGCAGAGCTTAACTACCCAACAATATATCAACATGCATATGTTGTTTTTAAAGCAGTGAAACACTTCCGGTCATACCTACGAAAATCTAGAACCGGGGTTATTTTTCCTTACCCAACTGTAAGAAACTTGTTAGTACAAAAAGAACTAGGTGAGAAAAGGGAAAATTGGATCATGTCATCATAGGAATATGACATCGAAATAACCCCTACACAAATTTTTAGAGGTCAAGGCCTATGTAAAATAGTGGTTGATTCAATTGAAGAACATGAAATTCAAATCAACACCTTAACTGTAAATCAACATAATGGAAAACAAATCAGCTATGCACAAGTTAATGCCAATTCTTGGTATGAGAAAATTAAATTTTATTTGACACATGGATATTCTCCTCGCAATCTTGATCCTCAAAACAGAAGAGAAATCAGGCTAAAATCCGCATCTTTCCAGTTAATAAATGATGTATTATTCTGAAATAATGTTGATGGTGCTCGTATTAGTTGTTGAGAAAAGGAAGAGTTGGAGAAAGTGCTATCTAAACTTCATGCAGGTGAAGCCAGTGGTCACTTCAGTGGAGATACCACTGCTCACAAAGTGCTAAGAGTTGGGTGTTATTGTCCCACTTTGTTTAAATACACCCATACATTGTTTCGTAAAAGCATAATTTGCCAAAAGGCTGCAGGACGGGTGAAAAAGACAACATTCCCTTTGAAGCCTGTTACTGTAGATTCCCCTTTTCAGCAATGGGGCCTTGACATCATAGGAACAATTAATCCTCCTTCTTCATAGAAACACATGTATATCCTTAAAACAACAAATTATTTTACTAGATGGTCCGAAGCTGTACCTTTAAAAGTGGTGAACACAAATCAGGTAGTATCTTTCCTTAACTCTCATATCATCGCTCAATTCAACATTCTTGAATGTCTGGTTTTTGATAATGCCTCTTACTTTTCATCCTTGATATGAACATATTTTCTCTATAAAATGGGATTAAACTGAAGTATTCTGCCAACTACTACCCTCAAGGAAATGGCTTAGTAGAATCGACAAACAAAAATTTAATCAAGATTATTAAAAGGGCAGGTTCAGAAAATCACAAGAACTAGCATACTGCACTGTATAATGCACTTTGGGCTGATAGGGTAACCCCAAAAGCCTCTATTTGTAATTCCCCTTTCTTCCTCGTCTACGGAAGAGAAGCAATTATCCCTCCACATGTTTTACTTCCTTCTCTGCAATTATCACAGAAAGTTCAAGAAGAGGAGTGCCCTCCCCTAGAAAATTGAATTAATGCCTTGTTAAAATTGGAGGATGTAAGAGCACAAGAAAAGCAGAAACTGGATAAGAATCAACAAATTGTAAAAATATGGTTTGATTCAAATTCTTCTTCAGATAGGAAGTTTGATTTCAGAGACTTGGTTCTCAAGTGAGACAAAGCTCGCGAGGGAAACGGGGAACACACCAAGTTCTAGAATCTGTGGTTGGGACCATTTGTAATTTCTGAAAAATTGGGTCCCATCTCTTTCCATCTGCATAATTTGGAGGGAAAACCAGAAACTTTCCCAGTGAATGGCCAGGATCTCAAAAGTTATTTCACCTGATGATTTAATATCCACCCCTTTGTACATTTTTTTTTTTTTAATTTTTTTTCTTTCTGTTTTTTTAATTTTGGTTCTTTTCATTTTGCTTGTTTTCGGTTTGTTTTCTGAATAATTATGTTCGAGTCACCATTTCAATTGTGGAAGGGAAATACAAATTTTATCCAAGAGAAACAATTGATGACTTTTCAAAGCACCAGTGTTGTAAGTGCTAAAACTCAGATCAGTAGAAGAAATTTTATGTTCAAAACAATGTTCCTGGTTTCTCTTTAAAATTACGAGAAGACACAATTATCATTAATAATACTCTTACACTGTCCCTGTTTTTAAGGAAAACAACTCAATTATACCTTCCTGTCCTTGAGATGGTTTCTTAACATAAATCTAAGTGTTCAGATCATGATGAATGTCGTCAAACGAGAAAATAAGTTGTAGAAGATCAAGTTTTTTTTTCAAAATATGAGATTTTCAGCATCACCCCTCTCTCTTGAATATCATAAAGTTTCTGTAAAATTGTAAACAAATTCTAGAGAGTTGAAAGAACTGCAAGGTGAGGGAATTCTCTGTAAACCCACCGAGACACTGAACAGGTCTGCTGGCAGCGGGTAAATTCTTGCATGATGCCAAGGAAACTTCAGCGTGGTACTGAACAAGCCTACTGGCAGTGAAGCAATGTCGGGTTTCAAAAAATTATCAAGTGTGTATTTTTGGAATTGATCAAAAGTAAAGATGTTCTTTATCTTGAATAGACAAATTTTGGATAGGATAGAGGTGTTAGAGTGGGTTAAATGACATCCTTGTCGAGGCCCTGTTAACAGTATCAAAGTTGGTTTCTTAAACATCGTTTTTCTCATAATCAAAACCTGATACCAGATTGCATTTTTGACAAAAACACATCTGATGCTAGACTATGTTATTCTCTAAGTTTTGATTAGAATGCTTGACTTGCTATCAACCATTTCTTAAAATTTCATTCCTTTTGATTCATCCTAACATGAATTTTCTGGTGATGCAGAGATAACTGCTTCACCCAGTACGTCGCCATTGTTGGCAGCCACACATGATTTTTGACATTTAACACGATTGAAGGAGATCACATTTTTCTGTAGATACCATCACCTCGAACCTGTAAACATTTTTCTAAGTTTCAAAATGATTGTTGGATTAAACCTCGCCTTATTAAATTTTTATCGTGTTCATTTCTCATTTGTTTTATTTTTAATTCATGACTGTAAGCATGAAATAAACATAAAACTTGGCTTGGTTTAATAGTTTTTGTGCCATAGAAATATCCTTTAAAAAAAAAAATCCATATGTAATTAAAATGAGAATCTTATGAAATGGCTGATTGATCCATTTTCGATTTTTTTGGTTTTAATATGGTTGTTATGAATTCAATGGTTTTATAGTCCATTGTCGAATTATTTTGGTGCATGAAAAACTTTGTTTAATTATTTGATATTCTTTCATGAGTTCAATGGTCATATAAACATTCATGCCAATGAGTACATACCTGTTGTACTCACGTTTTCACCTTACCTTGCTGGCTCAAAACATTAATGAAGCTATTCATTATCTGCATAGGGTTTTGTACTCTTAGGTTTTGGCACTCATCACGAGAGATGGTAAGGAATACAATGAGCCCTCTGGTTTTTGTTCCCACTATCTGAGTTATCATAACCCCCAAGCTCTGCTATTTTCATGCTTGCACTCTCAATTCAGACTTGTTTCTGTTGCTCACATGATTGGAACCTAAAACTATTTTGAGTGATTTCTGTTGCATCCTTGTTACAGTGGTCATGGCACCCGTCATTCTCATAGAGCCGAACGGATTCCAAGCCTTACTATCCCATGACGATGCTATTGATGACCTAAAGAGTCATGGATGGGATGTATTTCTCAAAAAATTCAAGGGTTATGATCTCCAGGTTGCAAAAGCTTTCACAGGAACCTTTGACGGGTTCAAGGCTAAGATTGGAGACATACAGTTAGAATTGACCGAGGAATTCATGAGAAAGGAAACATGCCTTCCATAAAAGTGTGATAGGTGGTTTAAAAATGCCCTAATAGAATAATTCCCATGGAGTCTATTCATGACATCTCATAAAACCACTTGCTACATCAAAGGTATTCCTATTGCTCTGTTAAAACCTAGATGACTAGTTTGCTATTAATTCTGAAACAATTTTTTACATGTGAAGTTCGATATGGATTGGTGTTTCTATATCATATCCGTTTGCTCATGAATTTAATTTGTTTCTATTTAGATATGCCCTTTTACCTATTTATGAGCCTCTATAAGATGTCCAAGTGTTACAAACAACAGGGTGTAAATTAGAGCATGTTTCACCATGGATCCGTTAAAATTCTATTGATGTATCATCCATCAACCATAGGTGACAGTTTGGAGACCTTTTTGATCAGGAATGTCTTCGCCCAAGATGATCCTACAACAAACCTTCTTTTGAAAACAAACCCTAACTCAAATAAGCTAGTGGTTGAAAACCAGTTCGTTAATTCAATTAATGAACCAGAATTTACTGATAAAACTTGTTTAGATACAGGATCACCGTGTAGGTTTTCACCTACAAGATCTCTAGAAAAAGTGACTTATGAATTGAAGGAAAATGATCCTCATGTGCCTGTGAACATTTCTAGTTTGAACACTAATGTTAAGTCTAATGTCAAGAAACTATGTAAAGGGAAAAAACTACAGTGCACAGATTTGGGTTTCAAGAATAAGAAGGTCGGTCGTCTAATCTCTAGGAAGCTAAGAAACCAAATGGATACTCATCTAAGCTCGATCGATATGATCAAGATCGATTAGGGTTTGGATCGTGAGATAGAGGATTTCCTAGCTCGGGAAGATCCAAAAATTCAGTGTTCTAGAAGGGAGGTTATCACCCATGCTCAACCATATGATTTCATGACAAATTTACCCCCGTGTCTTGAGGGTAACACAGGATTTTTGGGTATTGAGAATGATTTGAAGCAAACAAAAGGTAATATTGAAGAAACCTTGGTCAACTATGCCTTGCGTCGATCTGACATCTCCCCATTACATTGTGATAACTGTCTCTCTTGGGTAGAGTGCTACTATACTGACACCCCTCTCTTATAGGCTCGAGTTAAAACATTGACTGCTCAGAATGATATGTTGAAGAAATAAAACCTTGATCTCAAATAACATGTAAAAAGGGAGAAGAAACGAATCAATAGATATGGAAATATCATCATTAAGAATACGACTAGTGTCAACGCAATTATAAACTCTGAACTGATTGATCCCTCTCTAGCTGATTTTTAATGGTAAAATGTTTTATTTTCATTTCATTGATTTTTGTAATCTAAGACTAAATAAGTAGATTTGAGTTTTGATTTCATTTACTAAAATTAACACATGCTACATAATCTTTGATTCTATATCCAGTGCTTTTAATAACAATAATTAGTAATTAGAAATAGTTTTTCTAATATATAAAATTGGTTTTGTTATTCTCAGGAAATGGGAGATTCTGTTGCTGATTACTTGGAAGAAATATTTTCAATTATACATTGAAATGATCAGTAGTATCTTCTTCTTTATGTTTTATAAAACTATGATTTAATTTTGAATAAACCAACTCTTTTATAAGTGGTTTTCAATCTACTATTTTTGTAAGATTACTTGATTTTGGGAGATTCAACTCTATCGTGTGAGATATGAGTGTTTGGATCCAGGATTACTTTAAATACTGTCCACTTTTTCTAGTGAAGGCATCTTTGATTGGAACACATTACGGACATGTAATTCCCAAGACTATATGGACAAGTTGTTCACATTTAGGCTTTAGACCAATGTGACACTGTTCTATTTATGTTTTGTCTCTTATATCATGGACTATTAATATGTTATATAGCTTTAGCCTCATTATCATATAATGTTTCATTTTATTTAGTGCTTTAAATTTTGTCTATAATTTGCAATTTCATATATTATATCTATGATCGTTATTTCACTTTAATATCAATGATTTATGCTTGATGTTAAGATAATGTATCACATGAATGTTTCGCATTAAAATTTCTTTTGTTGTAAACATTCATCATTACAAGGTCATTGGATCTACATGTTTATTACTCTGTTCTTATATCCTTGCTCCCAAAATGACACCTTGATTTTATTCTGAAGATGTTAGCACAAGTCTGTTACAGATTTCTCTCATAGGCAAGATAGTTGGAATTTTGGATTGCACAGGGATATAGACACAGTATGAGACTAATCCCAGGTTAGTTTTATTTTCATTCAATTTCTGTTATTAGTTTATTTTTCAGTGAAACAAGATAGTTTAAATTGGCGGTGACTATTATTCTATTCTTGTTTTAGATTATGTTTTATTAATATCTTTTTGAGTTCTTAGATTTTAAATTATAAAACATAAATAAAAAAATATGTGCTTTCTTTATCTACTTCATAAACAATTACAAAAACATTGATTTTGCAAGGCATCCACCAAAACTTGCAATTTGTAAATACTCTATTCATAATCACATATTTATATTTATGTTCTTTAAACACTTGTAAATAATAAGATTCACGTATATAGTATTATAGTTTCATATTTAGAGTAGTTCATTTCTTTTCTTTGTTTTAGGACCTTAGTTGGCTAACAGAGCCATTAAACCCATCAGAATAGATCACACCAAACGACTTGGGTTAATTAGACAACCCTGATCCGGATCTATTCTTCCAGTTGATGGTGTGTCACGTACGCCCATCAACACCACGATCTCTATGTTTTCCCACTTTTTTAGCCTCCGACATAGTTTAACCCCATATCTAGTCATCCCCCTGACACTAGATCCAGTTTTACGATTGCTGCCAATCATCCCTCAACACCCCAACCAAGGGAAGTCTTGAGTCCCATAGTGTATTGAATTCATCCATGTTACCCATTAGTACTTGATATCACCCATTACATAGTGGATTTCATGAATCCCTTTGTTTCTTGACGTCGCGTCTCCCTTCCTTTCGACATCAACATCATTTCTAGAAGGGAAACAATATCTTGAATCTCACTACTGTTTTAATGAGGAGTCTCAGATGACATAGAGAGAGAGTCATCATTGATTTATGATTCCATCGACCCCCATAACATTCGAATTCATAAAAAATTTCATGTTAAGGTAGGTCTTACTATGCGACTATTGCAGTTGTTTCATACCAGTCGAAGACCTATGAATTTGATAGGCCATCAATGCCTACAAGTCATTGAAACTTGTTACAGTCATCCATTACTCACTTCATAGTCAGTTCACTAGTCATAACCATCATCTGCCATTATCAACCGCCCCCAAGGGCACTACAACTATCTACATATTCATACATCTTCAGTTACAATCCACATTTAGGTTTCATGCCACAAGCATGGGGCATTCCCACCTCATTTGTATACATATTTTACTTTTTCTTCCTAGAGAAAGGTTTGGTTCCCATAGTTTTCCCTCTCCCTTCGACAGATATCTCTCATTGTACCTCTCTTCACTCTTCCTTACAATGGCACTCTCAACAAAAGACACGTTTCAACTATATGTATGCTCCTAACCTCACACATCAAGGGGCATCTGTTATCACTGAAAAATCATCCGAAACATTACACACAATAGTTGAAGAAATCTATCAATTCCAGCAGCAATTAGTACACCTACGAAATCAAAATCCATAAAAAGGGCACAAAACTATACACTTGGTTCAAAAATTAAAGTGCACAAATTCACCAAAGGAAGCACGCGAACTATGCGTAGAATGTGCGGGCCAACACAACCTTATTTGCGCACTGTGCGCAAGATGCGTTACTGTCTACGAGAAAATTCGTGCACTTCTCATGAACGACGCATTTATGAATCTTGTCGGCCTCTCAACCACTTCTAGTCCGACCCCCAACATGATTTGACACTTAGATCTTAGCGAAATCTAGCTTGGAGGCTGGTCAAGGGCTAGGAAGTGCCCTAAAATGCCCCTTGTTCACACTATGAACCAATTGTATCTTGCAATGAATGGACACTATAAATATGTGCCATGGGTGTGCTAGAAAAATAAGAACTTCAAGGTATTGTTATGCTACAAGAATTCTTCTTGGAGAATCCTCTTTTCTCTTTGAATCATTCAAGCACTATAGCAAGGGCCATTCCACTCACCTCTTAAGAGGATTGGCATTGTATTTCTTCACCATTGTTACTTTCCATTACATGAAGAGAAGAACTCTCTATTAGGGAACTCAAGATCCCTCCCAAGGAGGAAGAGGGGATTCATAAGTCCCTACCTTTTTCTACGGTGTTAGCCTATCATTATATTGATCCATTGGTAGCTATACGATGGTCATTTTTTGCTTTTTATGGTTCTAGTTCTTGCAAGCTTCTCTAACATTTATTTCTCTTTGTTTTTAGTTTTATTTATTTGTTTCATGTGTATTTGGTTATATAATCAACTCACAAACCTATGTCTTGTTTATCTGACTTAACTAAGTAGATAAGTGTTGTGTTTTTGCTCACCCATGTGACAAAACCAACACAACACCCGTGAACCTAGAAAACCCTTTTATTTCAAGAAGAAGGACAATGAATTGATGGAGGATTATATAGATGCCGGTATTCAAAATTATGCCATCCTAAACACAAAGCATAATGAAATCCTAGAGAAATTTTAAGGTGCAGAGAATCATGAGTGTTTGTTTGAAGGCCACTGGAGGATGTCATTTGATGGAGCCTGTTCAAAATCTGGGAATGGAGTTGGAATTGTTCTTTTGAGTCCAACTAATATTATGCATCCATGATGTAAGACTAGAGTTTTCATGCACAAATCATGAGGTAGAATATGAATCTTTGATTCAAGGGATGATCCTTGCATAGGAAATGAAAATAGAACATCTCATTATAACTAATGACTCAGAGTTGTTCATCAATTGGGTTACTCAAAGGTATAAAATCAAAAAGGAAAGACTTAAGTTATATTTGAAAAGAGTTAACGAATTGATGGAATCTTTCAGTTCCTTCAACATTTCTTTCATTCCAAGGGACAATAATCATAGGGAAGATTCACTAACCTTGGCGGCTTCATTTTTAAACCTGGGTGATGTTCAAAGAAAAACTTCTTTCTAGGTAGAAAGAGATTTCTGACCGTCCATGCTTGATAACATTGAGTACTTGCAAGTATTTGAGAATGATGAACAAGTTGAATTTTTTTTGTTAAATGATGATGATGAAGAAGACGATCTCTCATCTTCTATCCCCAAATATTATATACAAGACAAATCTCTATTTACGAAAGATGATCATGCTAAAAATCTCCTTGAAGAAGTTTCAATCTGAAAAGTGCAAGAAACGAGAAAAGTCAATATTGGAACTGACAGTTCTCTAAAATATGTCAAATTGGGAGTTGATTGCACCACTAAGGAACTTGATCAATATGTTTCCTTATTCAAGTAATATATTTATGTGTTCGCTTGGACCTATAATGATTTTAAAGCTTACGATAAAACTATATTCCAACACATCATTCCTTTGAGAGAAGAAGAAAAGCTAGTGAAACAAAAAATAAGGATGATGAATCCCAAGTTGAAACCTATAGTAAAGATTGAATTAGAGAAATTGAATAAGGAAAGGATAATGTATCCCATCAAATATTCATACTGGCTTTCAAATCTAGTGATTGTAAGAAAAAAGACTGGGGAAATTTGGATGTGTGTTGACTTTAGAGACCTTAACAAATCAAGCATAAACAATAAATTTCCTTTACCTAATATGGAGTTTCTTCTACAACAAGTTACTGGATCAGTCTACATGTCCATGTTGGATGGTTTTTCTGGATATAAATAGGTCTTGGTGTCCAAGGAATATAGGGAAAATGAAACATTTATTACACCGTGGGAGACATATGCATATGCTAGAATGCCCTTTGGTTTGAATAATGTTGGAGCCACATTCTAAAGGTCCATGGATCATGCATTCAACGGGTTGATAGGAAATTTTATGGTAGACTATAAAGATGAATTTATAATGCATTCAAAGAAAATGGATGAGAACATCCATCATTTAAGAAGTGTTTTTGAACGATGTAGATTATATGGTGTATCTCTAAATCCAAAGAAATGCTTGTTCGTGGTGAATTAGGGAAAACTGTTGGGCCCTAATGTATGTAAGGAAGGGATTTACATAGATATAAAAAGAGTTAAAGCAATAAATGAGCTCAACCCCTTGACATCCAAGAAGGAAGTCCAATCATTCTTCGTCAAAATCAATTTTGTGCGAAGATTTGTCATTGACTACTTAAGCATCATAAATCCGACCAATTTGTCGCTGAAAAAGGAACATATGTTCAAATGGATAGGGGATACTCATAAGGCATTCAAAAATATCAAAGGAGTGATCACCATTTCTCCTTTCCTCATTAGTCCAGACTTCCAAAAACATTTCATCATCTAATCATTTGCTACAGATACAATTATTGCATCCATTCTCACTCAGAAAAATAACAAAGGAGAAGAACTCCCAATAATTTTTATGAGCAGAACCCTACATGACTATGAGTTGAGGTATTTGAAACTGGAGAAGAAATGATTGGATCTTGTAAAAGTAGTGGCACACTTTCAAATATATATATTAAACTCCCATATTATTTCTTATGTTCCCTCATCACCAGTGAAGATGCTTCTAAATCAACAATTGAGAGAAGGAAAATAGAATAATTGGTTGGAAAAGATACACGAATATGATATCAAGATTCAACCTTTAAAGGAAATCGAAGGATAAGGTTTATGTAAACTCATCATGAATGGGGATTCGGTTGATGGGATGATTTCAAACTCAGTTAGAGAACCATTAGCTGATTCATAATGGTACATAGATATTATATTCTACTTAAGATACAAGCAGTTCCCTGTGACCATGAACTCCAAGGAGTGAAGAACATTAAAGATGAAGGTGAACCAATATGTGTTGATTGCTGACATACTATTCAGTAGAAATTATGATGGTATACTACTGAGATGCATTGATGAAAATCAAGACCAAGAACTGATGAGAGAGTTCCATGAAGGAATATGTGATGGACACTTTTCCCCTACTACCACCACCCATAAGATAATAAGGGTTGGATTCTATTGGCCATCAATTTTCAGATACTCGTATGCCATGATAAGGAAATGTGTATCCTGCCAACAGTTTTTAGGAAAGATGAAGAAATTTGCAATGCTATTACAACCTGTAATTGTGGATAAAACATTGTCCCAATGGGAACTCGATGTTTTTGGGCCAATTTATCTGAAGTCTAGCAAAGGGAATATGTACATCCTCACGACTACAATTTATTTCAAGAAATGGACAGAGGCGGTGGCGTTAAAGAAGATTGATTATGAAGAGATGATTGAATTCCTCAAAGACAATATTCTGTAGAGATTTGGTGTCCTTGATAAATTTATCACAAAAAATGGTTCAATTTTCATCGGGTTGATGTTTATGGAGTTTTGTGGAGAATATGGAATCATTATGGTTCAATCATCGAATTATTATCCACAAGGTAATGGCCTTGCCGAATCCACAAACAAAACACTTGTGTAGATACTGAACAAAACCATTGACAAGAACCAAAATATTTGGCATCTCAAACTGACAGATGCGTTAAGGGAAAGTAGAATGACCCTGAAGGATAGAACCGAGCTGTCTCCATATCTATTGGTTTATGGGAAGGAAGTGAAAACTCCAATTAGTCTTGAACTCAATGAATTGATCTTTGTGGTTAATACCGATGATACAGAAGACAATCCACCCATCCAGAGGAGAATCAATCCATTTCTAAAGTTGGAAGAGGAACAATGCAAAGCCTTGAATCGAACTTCTCATAGGCAACAAAGCGTCAAAATATATTTTGATCAGAGCACAACTGTAAAGAATTTTCAGAAGGGAGAGCTGGTGCTACTTCAAAACAAGTCCAAGGATAAACTGCCCATGCATACAAAGTTTGAAGAAATCTAGCTCAAACCATATGTCATTGAGAAGATATTGGGTTTTCACTCCTATATGCTCCAAGACATGAAGGGAAAAAGATTGATGTTTCCTATCAATGGGAAACATTTGAAAGGTTTATTCTCCTAAGACTTTCTCATTCTCATTGTATATAATTTTATTTTTTTAGTTTGTATATTCTTACTATGACTCCATAGCCAAATGGGAAGAATCACTTGGTCACGAGAGATTCTGGATTCTTGAAAAACCATTGGGGGTTATCATCCCACAGTTGGAGTCTATTGTTGAGATTAATTCCTTCTTCCAAAATTTACCTCCCCTTCTCTATTTTCCCAACTTATTTTCTCCCTTTCTTTTCCATCTTCTATTCTTACCCAATTTCCCCTTTTCCTTTTTCCCCTTCTTTTCTCTCCGTTGGTGCAAAGTTCATTAGACTAGGGTGCTTTTCATGTTACCAACAAAAGGTACTGTGTAGTATAGAGAACTAGCATTTTAATATTCTCTGGAGAGAATAAGTCTCACTCGAAGTGCAACCAAGACAAGAAGATAGGGAAGGGTAAGGAGAATACTTAGGTAGATCTCTAGAATCATCAAGATTCAACATAGTCTTGCACAAGATGAACTAACAAGTAGCAAATATGAACCCATTCATAACTAATAGTAAAGACAACAGAGTTGCGACAACATGTGAAAACAAGTTATAACATATTGATCTTATCAGACATAAATAAGTAAAGTAGAATGACAACTCATAGACATAGATAGAGAATTACATAGAATGTTTCAAAATTTTAGGTTCTTCCATATATTATCATCAAAAGGGTTTTTTGGATACAATTCAATAGATACAGACTATGCTTGGTCTTGTTGTTGGCCCTTGACCAAGTCTTGGGAGATTCTTGATCATAATGACCTATTTTGTGACTTCAACAGCTTGTCAAAGGAGGAGTGCAAGAAGAAGCAGAGCTCATGGGATCTCGACCCACTTTTGGGTCCTTTTTGGATTCTTGGGATTATGTAATGAGAATGGGATGTCACCCCATGGGTTTACCCATGCTTAGACCTATCTGTAATGTATAAATAGATGTCTAGGCAATATAAGGAAGGGAATCTATGTGATGTTAGATCAGACTGATAGGTCGATGAGCTAAGTGCTAGATTTGTGTGATCAAAGGGTCTGTAAATGCTTTGTGCATGACTGTAAGAGACTTGAAAAGACAAGTGGAAGTGGTTGTAACATACGGTGGAAGGATTTGTGCTGTCACACAAGGAAGAAGGATCTAGCGAGTTGCACAGATCTTTTGTCCTATGCAGAGTAAGGGTTTGATGGCTCTGTTCTTGTAAGCAATTGACTGAAGACAACAAAGAAGAAGATTTGGTGGATGTAGCCCTAGGGTGGGGGTGAACCACGTAAACATTGTGTTGTCTTGCTTTGTGCTTTTCTTAATGTGTTTATGTCTTCTTTTGCTAAGTGCTTTGAGATGATTAGATAGATGTGCTTATGCTTAGTGCTAATGATATGTGAGAACGTTAGATCATATTTATATGAATATGATTAGTGCTTGATCTACCCGATTTGATCTATTTACCTATGAAAAGTGCTTGAATACGTTAGATTAGTGTGAATACTATGAAGCTCTATTTTATCAATGAAGTGGATATTGATTGCATATTGAGGAGTTGATGGTGCTAAGTTCCCTGTTAAGTATTATAATCATAGACCTGTGTCCCAACTAAGGTTGCAGACACTTGAGTCTTGCAACCACGCCTGCCTCTACCTTGGGTAAGACTTCATCTGCTTCGCAGGTGTTACTGAAAGGGCTGGTAGTTAGGGTTTTGTTGGTGCACTATTGTAGCTTTGAACCTTGGGTCTTCCCCTGTGCCAAAAATGGTTCCGTTGCCTAGACCGAAACTATGATTGTTGGGAACTGAGAAAGAAGAATCTTTGTGCAAAGATTTCTCCTGAAACTGTGTAAGCTCTGTACGTTGATCTATTTCCCTAGTGCGCAACATTTTACTTGACCTGTGAAGCTCTGTGCCAAGAAAAGAGGTCAGATCTGAAGAAAAAAGGTAAGATCTATAAGCTCTATGCTCTGATAAAGGTAAGAATAGTAGAAAGGTTTTATATCTGAAAGCTTTGTGCTCTATAGAAGTAAGCTTAGTGGAAATGTTTGTTTCTAGAGTATGGATATAGGTATGCTTAATAGATTCTGTCCTAACTTGAAAACTAGGGAACTAATGGATGAAACAAGATTTGATATGAGTAGATCTGATAAGAATAATGAAAGATATGTTATACCTATGCATAGAAAGAATGTTTGGACTAACAAATGGATGCAGGATCCTAGAAAGAATTTGTTGCAGGTTAGCTCCTATGATCCTAGTGCACATTACAAAAGAAGTTGGGGATCATTTAAAAGAAAGAGGGGATTAACCCTTTTTTACAGTTGCAGAAAACCAGGACATATTGCTAAGGAATGCCCTGGGAGAAGACCTAGTTGTTTTTGCTACAAAGCTATGGACCATGAAGTGTTGGATTTCCCTAGAATGACTGCTAAGCTTGAAGAAATGAATCTGAATCAAGAAAACCCTAAGCCAGATCCAGAGGCTATAGAAGAACCTCAGAAAGAATCAGAGAAAGAATTTCTACAAATAAGAGAAACCTTCAATGACCACTGAGACGTTATATTATCAGAGATCTTTAAAGAAAAATAATGCCTTGAAGCAAGAATAAGAGACTTTGACATTGACTGTGTCCTAGACGAGGAAACACAGGTGAATATCATGACAGAGAGAACTTGGGAAGCTATAGGGAGGCCTGTTATGATTCTTTTGTTAGGAGGAATAGGGTTATTTAGAAGAAAACTGGCAAGCCTATGTGGAAATCTCACTTAGATATCTATGAATGCCAATGGAACTTCAACAGAAGAAGATTTTGAGATTATTAAATTTATTGAGGACAACACCCCGTTTACCATGTTACTAGGGAAACCTTGGATTGAAAAAGACCAAGCCAACCGAAAATAAGAAGAAGAAGTTTTAGAGTAGAAGAAACAAGAGTTAAAAGATTTCATGACTCGAAGGATCACACACTTGATTGAATAAGAGGAGAACAAATCAAATTTGTTTAACACTAGAGGCCCATATGTCAAAGCTGCAAGAACATTAGAAGACTCACCACAAATGAGAGTACCTATCTCAAATAAAGAAGAGGTATTACCCCTAAATCCTAGGAAACAATCTCAACAACGCACAGTGACTATGTGAAAAGAATATAAGAATCATAATGGAAAAAGGAATACCGAGATGAAGCTCACTAGAAAGAAGGATAGAAAGATAAGTAAGAAGAGGGATAAGATTGAAAAATTACAGAAGGTTCTAGAGGGAACTTCGCAGAAAGAAAATTTGCAGAATTGGAGCTTTGCTAGGATATAAGAACAATGACACATGGCACTTCTCCATGGTGAAGCAATATATCCATTGGGAACGATATATCCATTTGAATGCCATTCTGAGTGGGTCTAAAAGAATTTATGGTTTGACACCAAACCATTGGACTATGCCACAACAAAAAAAACAAGTGTTAATGAGGATTTATACCCGTTACAAGTGAAACGTTGTCGAGCTACCTATTTATCCCGTCGTGCCATGCACTGAAGACACTTTTTCCAATCGTGAAATTGAGCTCTCATACTTGTGATTGTATACAATGGTCATTGCACTATTTATTACTCACCTATTGTAGTGTCTGAGTTAATCGTCAAGCCAATATCGTTAATATCAAGCGTGTATGTCCAACTAGCTCACTGCAGTTGAAGAATCAATGACATAAGTTCTCCTCAACTTGATGACTGAAAGAGTCATGTCAGAGAGAGGATTATCAACAGGTTTACAAGAATCATCGACAAGAGAACTATCAACCTCTCCATATACTGCTCGAGCCAGACCATCCTGGCCAGCTAATGAAAAGTGAACTAAGCACATGGATGATCTCGCGAATTCTAAAGTAATCCTGAGCATATTAACCACATACTTACCACCTTTGAGAGGAAAAATAAATCGAGACAATGTACGTAGAGACTTCGACTACACCTTGGTCACGACGTCACTCCCGAAAGGGATACATGTATTTCATGTAGACCAAGATAAGATTGCAATGTTAAAGTTTAGCGACTTCAATATCGGTGACAGGAAGGTATATAACATGCTTGCCCCACATAAGTACCTGATTAGAACAAAGGGAAAGAACTCAAAGATCATCCCTCAGTCATGGACCTATAACCTCATGCAGTCCACCCTTCTCAACATCTTGAAGATTCCTCAATTTGGAAGACACCAAGAGGTGAATGCATGTGTCAAATTACTGTTGTCCTATTACCATGGTGGATACTTGTGGTTAAACCGCTGTATCACAGTGGATCCAATCTTGATCAATCAGATCATGGGCTTGAGCATGCAAGGCCCTGACCCATAGGATTTCTACCCCGGAAAGACCATGGATCACACTTTAGATCAAGGGATAAAGGACACCTATGTATATGTCGAGAAGGGAACGCAAGGCTACAAGGTAGCTTCTATCCAGAGTGGCACAATGCACCTCACCTATCAATTGATCGCAGGAAAGTTAGTACGAAAGAACTGACCCACCTAGGTCACTGGTTTTGTAGTCAACTTCGCAGGGAAGTACGTAGAAGGAATACAGATGAATTGGGTGAAGTACCTGGTGAACCAACTAGAAATCGATTGTAGAGAAGCACATGACCAAGGATACAAATTTCATTTCAGCTGGCTATTGATCCTGATCACTTTCATTTCTTGGGAGATGCCAGAAGGTGCAACCTTCTCGAACATTTAGCCCTTTGAACCTCTGGCCATGAAGTTGAGTACACTATGGTACTCGAATGACATGAATAAGTAATAGAATTCAAATTCCATGTTCCACGCATACTATAATCAGCTGAAGCTAGCCATCCAGTCCTAGCCTTGTATGACTCCAAATACTCTCCACAGGTTTCGGCCTTTGATGAGTTCAGCACTGATCGACATTTTATTTACATCACAGCACGCGTAGATGGACATAAAAAACAACTGCAGTCATACTACAAGCTGATGGAGGAGGAATTGGAGGTGATTACCAAGGAATGGTTGGCGGACCTCCTGATTCCAATAGACCTTGCAGAGATATCTGACATAAACAGTCCATAAACTTCGCAGGATACACCCGGACCTAGCAAGACAAAGAAGACTGAAGAAGTACATGATTTAAGTAGTGCTTCAGTGAATTCTGCTTCCATATCACCAGAGCGAGGAGGTGATGGCGAAGAGATAGGTGGAACAGAAGAAAGGAGAGGTAACACTACCTAGAAATGAAGAGGATCCCTTGAAGAAAAGGAAGGTTTCCCCACTGAAACCTTCCTCCCAGAAGAAAGTGAAAGAAACCATGACCAAGTTTAAGACTGTTCTCACCCCAGATGACTTTGATTTCATCATAGCAGCCCTAAATAATGCTTTGCTGGAGATAGTATAGAAGCAATAAGATAAGCAAGAGAAGGTGTTCAATCAAGTTAAGGTCAAGCTCCAAGGGGTGCAACAGGCACTACAGTCCAACCGTGCAGTTTCCACTATGCCTCTATCAGTAGGAACACTAGAACTAGGAGATGAGCTAGCTCAACTCCACTAGCTCGCTGATACAGTCAAAGATCTCCTTTGACGAGCGCAAGAGTAAGCAGAGAAAGCCACTAAATCTTTGGGTACAAGGAGTCCTAGTAGAGCAATGCAATGTTGTAGAATAGGAAAATCTTGCTTTCCAAGCAAAGTTTCATGAAGAAAAATCCCAGCTAGAACAAAGAAAGGAACAGTTGCTCACCAAGCAACTCTAAGTAAAGAAAATGGTTCACAGAGCACTTCACTCTTTGAAAGTCGTAGAAATCAAGGCCGAGTATCAAGTCACGAAGTAAGTACTGCAACTTGAAGAAGTGATCCAATAGCTCCAACAATTCATAGCAGACTTGGAGCTCCGCACTGTACCTGAGACCCCTCAAGACGTAAGAGACCTAAGGGAAGCAACTTCCAAGAGCGTATTTGGCAGATTGAAAGCTCTTACCCTAGAATGAAAGAAGCTGAGTAACCGTAGTGCCCAAACATATGAGAACTTCATCGAGAATCTGTAGTTACAGGCATTGGAGTTGTAGCTCCAAGAAGCGAAGCAACATACAAACACACTATAGGCGCAGCTAAAGGCCTTGTCGGTCATGGAAATAATGAAGCAGTCTCAAGAGCAATGCATCACCCAGCAACAAATCCATATGCTTCAAGGTAGAGTGATGGAAGTTACTCAGCGAATTCAACCAGTACAAGATAAGGCATGCCAATTATTCACAGAGGTTGAAATCTGAGGAGCGGAAATAGAACAGCTTGTCATTGTAGCAGAAAAGTGCCTAGAAGGGCCCGTAAATGATGTAGTGATCCAGGAGTTCACTGCGCAAGAGGCTGTCGCACAGTAGCAGGTCGAAGTAGCTCGAGCCAAGCTCAAAGCATTCGGGGTAGAACTGATTAGACCAGAGTGACTCAGGACGAGTCACAAGTGAGTGTTGGGGGCCTGTTGGCCCTTGACCAATTCTTGGGAGATTCTTGGTCATATTGACCTATTATGGGACTTCGACGGCCTATCAAAGGAGGAGCGCAAGATGAAGTGGAGATCACGGGAACTCGGCCCACTTTTGGGTCCTTTTTGGGTTCTTGGGATTATGTAATACGAATGGGATGTCGACCCATGGGTTTACCCATGCTTAGGCTTATTTTGTAATGTATAAATAGATGTCTAGGCAATGTAAGGAAGGGCATCTATGTGATGTTAGATCAGACTGATAGGTCAATGAGCTAAGTGCTAGATCTATGTGATCAAAGGGTCTGTAAATGCTTTGTGCATGACTGTAAGAGACTTGTGGAGCCAAGTGCAAGTGTTTGTAACAGACGGTGGAAGGATTTGTGCTGTCACGTAAGGAAGAAGGATCTAGCGAGTTGCGCAGATCTTCTGTCCTATGTGGAGTAAGGGTTTGATGGCTCTGTTCTTGTAACCGATTGACTGAAGACAATAAAGAAGAAAAGTTGGTGGACATATCCCCAGGGTGGGGGTGAACCATGCAAACACTGTGTTGTCTTGCTTTGTGATTGTATTAATGTGTTTATGTCTTCTTTTGCTAAGTGCTTTGAGATGATTAGATAGATCTTCTTATGCTTAGTGCTAATGATTTGTGAGAATGTTAGATTGTATTTATATGAATATGCTTAGTGCTTGATCTTCCAGATCTGATATATTTACCTATGCTAAGTGCTTGAATATGTTAGATCAGTGTGAATACTGCGAAGCTCTGTTTTATCAGCCAAGTGGATATTGATTTCATATTGAGGAACTGACGGTGTTAAGTGCCCTATTAAGTATTATAATCATAGATCTGTGTCCCAGCTAAGGTTGCAGACACTTGATTCTTGCAACCACCCTTGCCTGTACCTCAGGTGAGACTTCGTCTTCTTTGCAGGTGTTGTCGAGAGGGTCACAGTTAGGGTTTTGTTGGTGCGCTATTGTAGCATTGAACCTTGGGTCTGTCCCTGTGCCAACACTTGCCAAAACTAGCAACAACTCTATACTATTGAGAAACAAGGCTATCCCATGATTCTTTCTTTCTCGAGATTACAACAATTCATTACTCTGTTACAATATTTTCTGGCTCCGAACTCATTCCTCAAAGCTCTATCTACCCTTTCCCCAAGATGGATATTAATTACAATAACCGAACCTAAATTGAGTGAATGTTAATCCCATCAACCCTTTACAGTCATATATGTCTTGTATATATAAGCCGTTTGTCTCTCGAATTCTTTCTTTATTCTTCTTGTTGTAACCTCTTTCTTCGGGCTGGTGTTGCACTGTCACTCTAACCATTTTCTGTTTCCTCCCTTGCTCTGCTATCCAACTCCTTTGTGGCTTGCGCAACTTGGGTTTGACCAAAATTTGGACTGTAGTCTTCCCTATTCAACTTCTAATCAACAAAATGAAGGGCCCAATAGGATCCGACCACAATCCTTGACTCATCCTCGAGTCAAGTCCTCAATTCTTTCATGATCTATGGACTGACCTGTTGCTTTCCTTTGTCCTTTGTCTCTTCTTTGCTTCCATCTTCTACTTGAACTCTTTCATTTTCTACCTCTTTAAATTAAGGGCCCAACTCTGGGACCAATTCCAGGGATCTCTTCCTTACTCCTTGAAAACTGACGATTTTATCCTACCACTTCCTGTCAAGGAGTAAAGCTTCAGCCATGAACTACTGAGTCGCGTATGTAATGCATCCCTTAGGGTTGGACGTGACCAGGGAGTTCCAGTGTGAATCAACTGTAGCATCTACCTGATGCATCTGCATGTAGGTTGTCTGAATGACGGGTCTGAACTCCTATAGCTCTTTCTTAGCTACTGAATACGCTTCAAATAGAGCATCCACCTCATTGTCTGCATGTTGGATCTGGTCAAATTTTTCTTGCTGCTCCAATGGATCCATGGTGACAACAACTTCCTCGTTAAGCAAATGGATCTTCATTCACACACCCTCCAGAGTCTGATTGCACCTTCCAATGATACCCATCCAATCGCTAACTTCCCAAAATATCCTCGTGCATTTTGTTGTTCCCTTGTGCAAGGCTTCTCTTGCGTTATTTCCTTCAAGGACTACATTTTCCATTTTCTCTTGAAGCTTCCTAGGTTGCTGTTCTGCTTCACGCTGACTCTCCCAAAACTGTGCTTCAAGGTTCTTTGTGTGAATGGCCAACTTTAACCATGCTCCCTGGAGTAGCTCAATCTGCTGCTTAGGATCGCCTATTGAACTGGACTATGGAATTTGCAGTGTTGTCCTTCGAATCACTGGCCAGGATTCTGCAAGCCTTTCTTGGACTCTTTCTAGTTTTTTTTCTGCCTGGATCCTTACATACTCTTCTCGCATCTGGCGTTCTTTCTCAAGGAGTGATTTCTATTTGCAAAATTATGCTTCCCTTTCGACCTACTAGAGCCTCTGCTCCAGTTTATTAGTTGAGGCTTTGATCATCCCTACTAGCTGTGATGATGGCCATTGAGTGAGGTCAATAGAAGAAGTAGTGGTCTCCCTGTGTACTCGCACGTGCAGTGGGAGTCCACTGGCCGTTGAGTGGTTCAAAGGTGTTTCCATGTCTACCTCCCCTATAGATAGACCTTGCAGCTTCTGCGCAAGTCTCATCCTCAATGCTGATGGAAGGAATGGTAGCACTTATATTTTTTCTCAGCAGAGCAACATCAGCTTTGTGCATTGCTATTGGTTCTAGAGTACTAGTTCCATTTTCTCCTACAATGACATTGAACTCTGTCCCAATGCAATTTCAGGTTCCTTCTGAATATCTGATACTTCTACCTCTTTCTGGACCTTAAATGTTGGGGTTCCTCTCCTTTGAATGGTACTCTTAACATTGATTGTTAAGAGGGGCCACTGCATGCTTGGGACTTGTGATATGGGAAAAATTTCCATCTCCTTCAAAGGCTGAGTGTCCTACAATGGTATAAATGGAATAATTTGTTGGCTTGAGACTTTAGGGTTTGGACCAGTGAGTTTTGGTCTATGCTCGTGTAGTTCGGGGGGTCCAACTGCATGGGATCCGATTCAGTGGTTTGGGGTTGGAGGGTTATTTCGCGAGGTGGTGACTGGGGTTGTGGGGGCAATGGGGGTTGTTTGGTGATGATGGTGGTGAATAGAGTGTGATCAGGTTTAGGTTCATCCTGAATCTCAATGATCATTTGGGCCTCTCGAGTCGCTGCTCGAGTACAAGGGATGGTTGATGATATAGGTTGAGGGTTCAAGATCTTCACAGGGGAGAGCCTTGTCCTAGGTTTCTTGAACAACATATCTCTAATGAAAGAAATGTTTAGGATGTCATTGACATCTTTAACTGTCGATATAGCTTGATATGGAAGCTGTGAGAACATGGGAAATTCCCTCTTCTTGTATTCTAGTGGTTGTGTCTCTTCATCCTCCTCCTCCAAGTTCGTATGCATTGGAGCATCTTTCTTTTTCTCCTTTGGGCCTGATCTATGTCCTACCCCTTCTTCTTATCCCTTATTATTCAAAAGCTCTAGTGGTAAAAGATAGTGCATCCCCAACTTGCATGGGTTGTGCTTCACTCCTTTCCATGACATGACCTCCTTGTCAAAGGCCTCTTCATCTAGGTAGAATGACAAAATTTGGGAGTGGAAGTATTCTAACTGGGCATGCCTTAGCCAAAAACAGGTGTGGTGGCGGTTCATGCTGAACGTGATGTTCTGCGTGTTTAGCTTGAGAAATTCTTGAGGTATGCATAACCTTTGCGTTGCATCAAGAAACCAATTATACCATTTTGAGAATGTTGCATTTTTGAATGTTGTGTTCTCCAAGTCCAACCTTGAGTGCCAAGGCTCGAACATCTTTGCTAGTTGGCCTTTATCTTCTGGCGATAGCAGTCTTCTTGAAGGTGGCATCCACTTCAACATGGTGAGAACAACTAGTAGGTATCCTTAAGTGATGGTGATGCCCTTCTCTTGAGCTTCGTCACATGCTACCAGGAGTTCTTCTAGCAAGTAGCTACACCAGTTGAATACTATTCCATTGGCACAAAAATCTGCTACCAACAAGGCATCCAGTGTGCACTCGCCCTTGTAATATGACAACATTACCTTGCTAGAAATCACATAGAAAGTTATTCTTACTGTCTTAGGTAGAATGGGGTCAATCTTGGTTGTCCTCCCCCCTCTCTGAGTATGAAATCTTTCATACAGACAATGTTCACCATTTTTCTTCCCATGTTTACCAGGACCTTGAAATCCTTTTGATACGTCTTCGCCTTTGATAGATAGGCCCATGATTTTATGGATATCCTCTTCATTTATGGGATACCATCTGTCGAGCCATAATCTCCTGTGATGTACATGGATGATGAGGAACTTAGTACACCACACAACCTCACTAGTAGTGCTAAAAATTGGCAAGTCTCAAAGATTCATGATGCCAGATTTGAAGAGGTTAATGAACTTTGGCTTTGGCATGAACTGCATCCCTCCCAACTCATTTGGAGCCACATTCAAGAACACATCAATGTTCAATTGTGGGAACATGACCTATTGTTTTAGGTCGAGGTCGGGGAGTTTCACCTCCTCAACCTTTCCCTTGAGATCACCCATGATCTCGACCCGGGGATCACATGGCTCATCCGGTACTGCATCTTGGAAACTAAACTCCTGCTTCCTATAGCTATCAACATAGTGACTCTAGAATGTCAACAAAATTTGACAGGATAACCAGGATTCGAGATCATGATTGAGGGTCAAGGGATTGCACATACATCACTAAAATTCAGAAATTGCAAGGCACAAAGTTTTCTTTGGGAAATAATACATATTATGCCGAGTTCACACAACCGTATACTCAGGCTTAGATGGGAAGTTTTGTAATAACTGCTAAGGCCACTCATGATTACCCCTACAGATGCAACTTGGAGATGAGTTTTCCAACGGGACTGTCAATAGGGTAAATCTTTTGGGTGATTCTATCATTTACTGAACTAGTTGGTCAGGGACGTGGTCGACTTCAAACCTCACCATTTGAACGGATGAGAATTTTGATGCGAATACTGATGGAATATTCACGTATCACGGATTTATAGTTTAACAGAGTTCAGACGGGATACTATAGCAGTCATAAAGGCTATGAATATATCAGGTTCGTGTGGCACATGGACTAGGATTGCGTTCAGATTCTCCCTTTTCTGAAAAAAATGGGGTCCCCATCACATTTAATGAATGTCTTTAATGGACTCATGGCTCTTCTGATCCTACTCTACTAAATAAGAAAATTTGCACCAAAGTAACACTTAGAAAAAAAATGAAATACATGTCGCAACACAACAATGCACACTCTGACTGTATTAACTGAATACGAAGAAAAACCCAATTTTTTTTTTTGTAGAAATTCAAATCTAACTACTATACATGCTCCTTTGGAGAAGAGCAATGATCCTTTAGTTCAGTTATGAGAAATATAGGGTTTCAGGTGAGTGCCACTCACCCATCCTGGCCGAAGTATACCATCTAGTTGTGTGAGTCTGACTGCTCTAGAGGGTCGGATCTCCGCAACTATAAATGGTCCCAACCAATGCATGCACAACTTTCCTGGATGTTTATGGTATTAACTGTCATAAAGTAGGACCTTCTTTTCTTGCGCAAATGTTTTAGTCTTAATGTGCCTATCGTTTCAAGCTTTTTGCCTTGCTTTATCAACTGATTGATGAAAATCTACTAAAAGCCTGGTCTCATCAATTTCTTGCAACTCTGTAACCCTCTGCACGACTGATTCATCCTCTGACATGTGTGTAATCTGTGTGATGTATAGACTCAGGGTAATGAAATCTACAGGTACCATAAACTCTTTCCCATAGACTAGCTAAAATGGAGTATATTTGTGGAGTTTCTTCATGGTTTTCCTGTAAGACCATAAAACTATTGGGACTCTGTCATCCCAATCTTCCCTATTTCACAACAAACCTTCATTAATACTCTCTCCAGAATCTTGTTAAAATCCTCTACTTTTCCATTAGCTTGTGGATGGTAAGGGATGCTTTTATGATGTTGAATTAAGAACTCTGTTGTAAGATTTTCTATTGTACTACTGATAAAATAACAACCCTGATCACTGGTTAGACTCCTAGGACATCCACACCAAGTGATAATGCTTTCAAAAATAAACCTGGCAAGAGTATCGATCGAGCAATCCTGAACAGTTGTTGCCTCAACCCATTGTGTAATGTAATCAGTTGCAGTAATAATATACCTGGCCTTTGAGTACTTAGCCTTGGGGTTGATCAACCTAATGAATTCAACTGCCTACTTCTCAAATGCTTCCAGAGCTTGAATTGGCTGAAGAGGAAATTTGTCTCGTTGTGACAGATTTACTACTCTCTGACAGATGTCACAAGATCTATCATCTTCCTTCACATCTTTGAAGAGTGTGGCCCACCATAATCCAGCTTGGAGGACTTTCTGCACAGTGGCCTTTCCTCCCACATGGCCTCTCGCAACTCCACTGTGGCATTCCCAAAGTATATCTTGTATTTCGTGGTCTAAAACACACCTCCTAAGGATACTATCTAGGCCCAAATTATACTATTTCCCCGCGATCAATTGATAGTTCGATGCTCGAACAAACATATGTCATTTCTGATTTGCGGAGTATGCTTTTGGGCAGGCCCCTGTACTTAGGAAAACTACTATGTATTCCTGGTATTCTGGTACGACCTCAACCTGGAACAAGTCTGCATATAGGACTGATCATCGATTTCTTTGCCACTTTCTCTTGACTCTTATCTGGGCAGGTGATTAAGGCCCACGTTGCATCTTCCAGGTTTGCTGATCACCTCAAATGAAAATTCCTGAAACAGTAACCACCATGGACAAATTATTCCTTCTAAGACAAGCTTGTTAACTAGATATTTTAACGTAGAATGATCAGTAAAAAATTTAAAATGAGATCCTAACAAGTAATGTCTAAACTTCTGTAGAACATAGATCATAGCTAAACCCTCCCTTTCTATGGTTGTATATTTGCACTCATCTTGTGATAACTTCCTGCTAAAAACGTAGATGGGATGATCCATGGTTCCATCTCCTGGTTGTGCTAAGATGGCTCCCAGGGAAATACCTAATGCGTCCATGTGCACATGAAATTCATTTTCTCAATTCGGAAATATCAGAATAGGTGTTGTATTGAGATTTTCCTTTAGGATGTCAAATGATTTATCTCACTCTAGTGTCCATTGGAACATTTTTGACTTCTTTAGTAGATTTTCTATGGGTGTAGTAATATTCACATACCTTCTGATAAACCTGTGATAGTACCTTGTGTGATCCCAACATGGAGCACAATTGTTTAGTGCTCGTAGGTGGTGGCAGGTTCACAATGACCGCAACTTTGACTGGGTCTACCAGTACTCCTTCTCAGCATACTATGTGGCCTAACAAATTGCCATGTGGCACACAAAAGATACACTTTATGAGGTTGAAATATATATGAAATTCCCTACACCTATCAAACATATGTTGGCAAATGCTTAACAGGTAGCATATGCTTTTCATTGATGGCAAGTACAACAGTGAAGATGGCAGGATCAGAGTGTGCATCAATGGACAAATAGGAACAACGTAGGCTCAGGAGGAATTAGCACAGAGTGCAGAGTCGAAATTATTCCAAGTAAGAAGGATGAGTAAACTTGGAGGAGAAGCGTCGTTGATCGTTGGATCCCATCCAAAATTCCCGATAGCATGAAGGCCGTTAGATCTGAATAAAGACAAGAAGAGTGCACACTGAAGAGGAGGATAGATCTCAGGTGTTAGATGTGAGTGCAGGATCCGACCACCGTTGGATCGAGGAAAACCTGCATGGTGTTTTAAGTGGAAGGAGTAGAGGGCTCACAAAAACTCGACGTAATCTGAGCCATCAAATCAAGATCACATCTGAACCGTTGATTGAAGTTTTGAGGATCACGTGTTGGAAATGTCAAAGAAACAATGCAATAGGAATCCTGATTTCTCGATATGAAAAATCCCGACGTAATCTGAGACGTCAAATCAAGATCACATCTGAGCCGTTGATCGGAGTTTCGAGGATTGAGAGTTGGACATGTCAAAGACTATTGACAATAGGAATCCCGATATTGCAATATGTGAAATCACGATGTAATCTGAACTGTCAGATTAAGGATGAATCTAGACCATTGATCCCAGTCCTTGTTGGAGTTTCAGGGATCGAGAGTTGGACATGTCACAGATTATTGACATCAGGAACCCCAAAATCATGATGTGTTAAATCCCGACTGAATCTGAACCGTCAGATCAAGATGTGATCTGGATCATCAACCTGACTCACGTCAACATACCACATCAGCTAGGTACACGTGGCACAACCAAGTAATGACAAGTGTCAGACTGATTCAACATTTCAGGCACATGTAAGTCACAAATCAGAGTGACACGTGGCAGTATTCAACACATGACAATCCATGTGTGATGTCAGCAGACTTACACCACTTGGGATATGGACAGATGTCGGAGGACAAGGAGGGGATGAAGGGGATGAGACTTGTCACACGGTCAGGTGGAGAATGATACAGAAGGTGAAACGACAGGAGTGGGGCCCTTTGTCAATACTCCACCATTCCGGACCCCCCCCCCGTGTTAAATACAAAAAGGCAAGGGGGGTCCAGAATCGCATGAGCACTGTTGATCTGGGCACTTTAATCCTAGCCTCTCAAGAGATGCGCGCCCAATTCCGGACCCCCCCCCCCTCCGCTTAAAGATAGAATGGAAAGGGGGCTCCGGAATTGAATCTCGACCGTAGATCTGGGAGCACAAATTATGGTTGTCCAGATTTTCTCGCTGCATATCCGACGGTGCAGATGAATTTGAACAAGATCGGAGGGCAAATGTAGCATGACATAGCATAACTGCTAGAAACCAATGATGGCTACAGTGATAGGACTCAAAGACACTTGGGGATGATTGAAAGAGAAGGCGAAGAGCCTCTGAGAATCTGCCAGTGGAATGAAGACGATTCATGGAGGAAATTGACAACTGGATGAGGGTTGAAGTCTGTAACTGAAACAGAGAAGGCGAGTTCGACTGTCACAAAGAAGACAAAGAGTCTAAAATTGCCAGAGAGGCTGAGGAATCTCAGGATAACATACAGTCATGCTAGACACGTGTGGTGAACCACTAGAGAAGCTGAAGAGTCACGATGATGATCATACAGAGCACTCGAGAGGTGGAGTATAATGGCGCGGAGTCAACATGCAGAGACATTGTGAACATTGCATGCACAAGGTGCATAGAAGCTATAGATACATGGTACAGAGTAGATATGGGTGGTTGTTGTTGTTGGAGTTGTTGTGGTTGCTGTGTAGAAGAATTGAAGTGTGAGAAAGGAGGCATGGTGCAGAAGTAGAAATGCACAAAAGAAGAACTGTGCAGTGAATTGACTTGGCACACAGAGCATAAAAGGTAGAAGAACAGACAGCACAAGGCATGTGTGCAGGAAGGTAATGAGGCAGATAGAGTAATGAAATGCAGCAGAACAGTGATAAGTCTGCTAAGCCATTGTTGAACATCATATCACTGTAATAAGTTTCAGTAGCAAAGATTTATATTTCAGGGTGGTTGGGAGGAGCTAGGGAGGACTGGTGTCCTCAAAGGTTCAAGTGCGTGCTTGAACATAGGGAGTTGGTGCTTCCTTCTAGTCGGTGCTAGAGAAACCAGGGAGTTGGTGCTTCCTTCTAGTCAGTGCTAGAGAAACCAGGGAGTTGGTGCTTCCTTCTAGCTGGTGCTAGAGAAACCAGGGAGTTGCTGCTTCCTTCTAGTTGGTGCTAGAGAAACCAGGGAGTTGGTGCTTCCTTCTAGTGGGTGCAAGAGTAAACAGAGAGTTGGTGCTCTCAGCAGGTTGCAGCTTGCAAAACTGAGGTTGTAGCCTCATTATGAGTTGGTGCTCATATGTATGATACTGTAAAGAATGTAATTATTACTTATCATATAAAGAAAAAGAGGTTTTTACCCTACATGGGTTTCCTCGAGAAATATCTGTCTTTATGTTTCTCATATATGTGAATGATGCTGAAAGTGCCATTGTTTATTTCCCTGCATTATTGTGATCATAATTCAGTGTCTCTACAGAGAGTTTAAAAGAACCATAATTGTTTAAGCATGGTAACAACTGATTCACTCCCCCTCTCAGTTTTCCAACAATTGGTATCAGAGCCGACCCCTTTTATATAAGGG
>JZKD02S1930734.1:259860-283892 GCA_000966675.3 Picea glauca
ACCAAATGGATGTCAAGTCAGCCTTTCTCAATGGAGATTTAAGTGAAGAAGCCTATATGGAACAACCAGAGGGTTTCAAATTGTCTGATAACCCTGACTTAGTATGCAAGTTGAATAAAGATTTATATGGTTTAAAACAAGCCCCTCGAGCCTAGTATCACATACTAGATACGTATCTCAAAGACAAAGGGTTCAAGAGAGGAACAACTGACAACAATCTATATATTAAGACAGAGGATAATGATTTTCTCATCGTACTGGTCTATGTAGATGACATCATCTTTGGATGTAATAAGTATTCACTGGTACAATGGTTTGCTCATGCCATGGAGTCTGAATTTGAAATGTCTATGATAGGAGAATTATCATTTTTCCTTGGTCTGCAAATTACTCAGAGGCCCGAAGGGATCTTCATTTCTCAAGGAAAATATTTAAGAGAAATGTTGAAAAGGTTTCAAATGGAAGATTCTAAACCTATGGGTACACCTATGGTAACTGGATGTAAATTAAGAAAGGATGATGATTCACCTAATGTTGATCAAAGATCATATCGATCAATGATAGGAAGCTTGTTGTACATCACAACATCTCGCCAGACATAATGCATGCTGTAGGAATGGTAGGAAGATATCAGGCTGCACCTAAACAGAGTCATTTGCAAGCTGTCAAAAGGATATTCAGATACTTAAAAGAAAGAATGACTTATGGTCTCTGGTATCCTAGAAATCAAAATCTCTATTTGACTGCTTATTCAGATGCAGATTGGGCAAATTGTGTTGATGAGAGAAAAAGCACTAGTGGAGGAGCATTATTCTTGTGTAACTCCTTAGTAGCCCGGCTTAGTAAAAAGAAAGGTTCCATATATTTATCAACCATAGAGGCAGAGTACATTGCTGCAGCTACCTGTTTCACACAGGTATTATGAATGATTCAGACACTTGCAGACTTAGAGGTAAAATACACTGCACCGATCCCAATTCATTGTGACAACACTAGTGCCATCAGTGTGTCTAAAAATCCTGTCTTCCACTCCAAGACAAAACATATTCCCATAAAATTTCATTTTCTAAGAGAGCAGGTCACCAATCAGATTTTTCAGGTTCATTACATTCCCACTACAGAACAAATTGCAGACATCTTTACTAAGCCCCTAGCCAAGACACTGTTTGAATATCTCAGACAGAAGTTGGGTGTCATTTCATTTCACACCTAAAAGAAACCATCTTGTTAGGGGGAGATTTGTATTGTCTGAATATCTAATGCCTCCTAAAAATTACTGCAATAGCTCAGGGGGAGCATGTCTCTTCTTTGACATTGATGTCAAAGGGGGAGAAAAGAATTCGGGTGCCTTAGTTGCCATCAATGCCAAAGGGGGAGATTGTTGGCAAATTCTTAACAGGTAGCGTATGCTTGTCATTGATGGAAAGTACAACAATGAAGATGGAAGGATCAGAGTGTGCATCGATGGACAAACAGGAACAATGTAGGCTCAGAAGGAATTAGCGCAGAGTGCAGAGTCAAAATTCTTCCAAGTAAGAAGGATGAGTAAACTTGGAGGAGAAGTGTCGCTGATCGTTGGATCCCATCCAAAATTCTCGACAAAATGAGGGATGTCAGATATGAATAAAGACAAGAAGAGCACACACTGAAGAGGAGGATAGATCTCAGGCATTAGATGTGAGCGCAGGATTCGACCACCGTTGGATTGAGGAAAACTTGCACGGTGTTTTAAGTGGAAGGAGTAGAGGGCTCACAAAAACTCGACGTAATCTGAGCTGTCAAATAAAGATCACATCTAAACCATTGGTCGAAGTTTTGAGGATCGCGTGTTGGCAATGTCAAAGAAACAATGCAATAGGAATCCCAATTTCTCGATATGAAAAATCCCGGTGTAATCTGAGCCGTCAAATCAAGATCACATCTGAACCGTTGATCGGAGTTTCGAGGATCGAGAGTTGGACATGTCAAAGACTATTGACATCAGGAATCCCAATATTGCGATATGTGAAATCGTGATGTAATATAAACCGTCATATTAAGGATGAATCTGGACCTTTGATCCCAGTCCTTGTCAGAGTTTCGGGGATTGAGAGTTGGACATGTCATAGATTATTGACATCAGGAACCCCAAAATCGCGATGTGTGAAATCCTGACTGAATCTGAACCGTCAGATCAATATGTGATCTGGACCATCGACCTGACTCACGTCAGCATACCACGTCATCTAGGGACACATGGCACAACCAGGTAATGACAAGTGTCAGACTGATTCAACATTTCAGGCACATGTAAGTCACGAATTAGAGTGACATGTGGCAATATTCAACACGTTACAATCCACGTGTGATGTCAGCAGACTTACACCACTTAGGAGATGGAAAGATCTCAGAGGATGAGGAGGGGCTGAAGGGGACGAGCCTTGTCGCATGGTCAGGTGGAGAATGATACAGAAGGTGACACAACAGGAGTGGGTCCCTTTGTCAATACTCCACCATTCCGGACGCCCCCTCGTGTTAAAGAAAGAAAGGAAAGGGGGGTCCGGAATCGCATGAGCGCCATTGATATGGGCACTTTAATCCTGGCTACTCAAGAGATCCATGCCCAATTCCGAACCCCCCACCCCCCTCCGCTTAAAGATAGAATGGCAAGGGGGCTCCGGAATCGAATCTCGAATGTAGATTTGGGAGCACAAATTATGGTCGTCCAGATTTTCTCACTGCATAT
Organism: Picea glauca; assembly: GCA_000966675.3. Lineage (NCBI taxonomy): Eukaryota > Viridiplantae > Streptophyta > Pinopsida > Pinales > Pinaceae > Picea > Picea glauca. The sequence continues at coordinate 262,586 of JZKD02S1930734.1, forward strand.
CCGACGCTGCAGATGAATTTGAACAAGATCGGAGGGAAACTGTAGCACGACATAGAATAACTACCAGAAACCAATGGTAGCTATAGCAAGAGGACTCAAAGACACTTGGGGATGATTGACAGAGAAGGTGAAGAGCCTCTGAGAATCTGCCAGTGGAATGAAGACGATTCGTGGAGGAAATTGACAGCTGGATGAGTGTTGAACTCTGTAACTGAAACAGAGAAGGTGAGTTCGACTTTCACAAAGAAGACGAAGAATCTCAAATTTCCAGAGAGGCTGAGGAATCTCAGGATAACATACAATGATGCTGGACACGCGGGGTGAACCACCAGAGAAGCTGAAGAGTCACGATGATGATCAGACAGAGCACTCGAGAGGTGGAGTATAACGGTGCGGAGTCAGCATGTAGAGACATTGCGAACATTGCATGCACAAGGTGCACATAAGCTATAGATACATGGTATAGAGAAGAGATGGGTGGCTATTGCTATTGGAGTTGCTATGGTCGCTGTGTAGAAGAATTGAAGTGTGAGCAAGGAGGCATGGTGAAGAAGTAGAAATGCACAGAAGAGGAAATGTGCAGTGAATTGACTTGGCACATAGAGCATAAAAAGTAGAAGAACGGACAGTGCAAGGCATGTGTGTAGGAAGGAAATGAGGCAGACAGAGTAACGAAATGCAGCAGAACAGTGATAAGCCTGGTAAGCCATTGTTGAACATCATATCACTGTAATAAGTTTCAGTAGCAAAGATTTATTTTTTAGGGTGGTTGGGAGGAGCTAGGGAGGACTGGTGTCCTCAAAGGTTCAAGTGGGTGCTTGAACACAGGGAGTTGGTGCTTCCTTCTAGTCGGTGCTAGAGAAACCAGTGAGTTGGTGCTTCCTTATAATCGGTGCTATAGAAACCATGGAGTTGGTGCTTCCTTATAGTTGGTGCTAGAGAAACTAGGGAGTTGGTGCTTCCTTCTAGTTGGTGCTAGAGAAACCAGGGAGTTTGTGCTTCCTGCTAGTGGGTGCTAGAGTAAACAGAGAGTTGGTGCTCTCAGCAAGTTGTAGCTTGCAAAACTAAGGTTGTAGCCTCATTATGAGTTGGTGCTCATATGTATGATACTGTAAAGAATGTAACTATTACTTATCATATAAAGAAAAGGAGGTTTTTACCCTGCATGGGTTTCCTCGAGAAATATCTGTCTCTATGTTTCTCATATATGTGAATGATGCTGAAAGTGCCATTGTTTATTTCCCTGCATTATTGTGATCATCATTCATTGTCTCTACAGAGAGTTTAAAAGAACCATAATTGTTTAAGCACAGTAACAACTGATTTACCCCCCCTCTCAGTTGTCCACCAACATACCCCGTAGTAGCGCTACATGTTCTTTGAGCAGACTTTATACCATCCAATCGTCCATATAAAATTCTATAAATTTGTGAATAAATTCTTGGAAGGCTGCTATTACAATATGGGAAAAAACTGCAGGGGTGTTGTTTAGGCTGAAGGGAATCACATTGTATGCAAATGACTCCCATTATATTATGAATGTGGTTTTCCTTTTGTCTTATTTAACAATTCTCACTTGGTGATACCCCAAAAATCCATCTGTAAACGAGTAAGATTCTTTCCCCACAACCTGTTCTAGCACCTCGTCAGTAAAAGGTGTTGTAAAAGGGTCATGCACACATGAAAAGTTAAGGATTATGTAGTCTACACATACCCTAATTTCCTATGTACCTTTCTTGCTTTGGATGACTATGGGGCTAACCCATTCTGCTTCTTCAACTAGAAAAATAATTCCAACCTCAAGCATCTTGTCTATTTCCCTCTTAACCTTCTCTTTCACCCTGGGGTTAAGATGATATGGTCTATGCCTTAAAGTTTTTTATCCCAGTTTTAGTTCAATCTTCATCTCTCCCATAGATCCTTTAATCCCTTTCAGCTCTTAGAATGTCTTTGGGAATAATTCCTCATATTCTCGCAACATACTATGTATTTCTTGGCTAGTTTCCTCATCCCAATAATCTACTACCATAGCTATCTTGGGTTGCTATGTAGTTCCTATGTTGAATTTTTGCAACTTCAATGGATGATTATAAGAACTATCAGTCTGACTGGGTATGGTGTTCTAGATTTCTCTGCTTCCTTATGTTTCATTAATGGCTAAGTTTCTCAGTTCTTCTAAACCATCCGGGTTTTCCAAATCATTCTCAATATTATAACATTTTATAGGTGTCTTGTTCGTGTATAGGAAAAGGTTATAATGAAGCACTTGACTATGCTTTTCACATACCACTAGGTCTGATTTTCGCTCACCAACATCGGTAAAAAGGAATTTTTTAATTCTTTGCAAGACTATATTAAGCTCGAGGTACTTACTTGTAAAAGAGAAGTCCTTGAAAAATTGGTTTGTTAACATTTTCCGGTTGTTGGTCTACTTTCTGGTCTCTTCATGGATGTACCAAGATTTCAGAATCGGACCTAGCGAATGGGGAAATACTTGAACCCACAAGCGAGATGGTATTTCCATAATTTTCCACTGCCTCACGCATTGTTCAATATGTTTTTTAGGATCATAATGTCCATTGAATAGTTGCACAACTTGGAAATCCATCCACATCCCTGATTTCAACTTCTCCTTATCTTGAAATCTATGTCGGATAGCTTGCTTCACATCCTCCCAGTTCTTAATCAAGGCTTTGTGACTAGCCCACCATCTAGCAGGGGTGTCCTAGAGGGCTAAGTCCATAACTAAAATACTTTGATCCTCCACTATCTTTTCTTCCATGCTAACCAAAAAAATGTTAATTTATGAGGTACCATCATTTATCGGGTCTTCTCTGACCTCAGTTCCAACCCATCTAGATGATATGACAGTTGCACATCTTCTTGAAAATCTTTCATATGTACCTCGCTGCCAACTGTCAAATGCTAGTTCTAAATCTTCGTCCACAGATTGTATGCTCCTCCAACTCACTGATCCATCAACAATAGGATTTATGTAGTCTTCTCATGTTCTTATTGTTACAACATATAAATGATCCAAATATTCCCCTTCCATATTATTTTCCATTGGCTCCATATATCAAGGGCCTACATATGGATCCAACGGTAGAACTACTTTGATTCCGTCTGCTTCGTATGTCACAATATCCCTCTTTTGGTCAATGACAACATAATTATCATAATCCCAGTCAATACCAAGTAGTGCAGGATAAGGGTCCTTATCCCCCATGATTTTGATCATCTCAAAATCAGCTATAATCTTCACTCCTACAACATCTATCTCCACATTCTCTAGTCTCCCTATTGGAAAAATACAATACTGATTGGCCATTCTTAATTGGATTGGGGAATATGTCAACAGTGGTTTCCCTAAATCTTCCCAAGTCTTTTTAGGCAGTATGTTAACATCAGATCCTAGATCTAACATAAAATCTTCAATCTCAAACTCATCTAGATGGGATTCTAATATAAACTATTTTCCAGACTGTATTTTTCCTTGTTTTCACTCTCTGAGTATTCTTCTCAGGAAGATCAGTCCTTATTGTAGTTTCCAGAGATTCTTCAGTTCCAAGGACTAGGTACATGGAATTGTGCAAATTTTTTGTCAGCTAGTCATTCCCAAGAATATCGAAAAATAACTAAAACCAAAGGTGAACTACATTTTGTGACTGCTCTGGTTGTCTTATCGGGACTACGAGGTTTTGGGGTGCATGGGGTGAAGCAGGAAACTACAAAATATTAGGATAAACGATAGGTTGAGGGTTTTTTTCTTCCATCTCAAGGGCAGGGATACTCTATAATACTTCTATCACATTTTTAAAGAATAGCTTCTATTTTAGAGGGTTATACCTGTCCTCCTTAGGTGCTTCTTTAAAGATCTTAGGAATATTATGAGCATCTATGCCAATCTTCGCTCCCTCTCAAGTAACGATATTAATGTTGGGTAGTCATCCTTTGATGACCCTCTTTATCTCCAAGATTACAAGATTAGCTCCTTGTTGACATACCCGATATTCCCATTTCAAAATTAGCTCCAGGTAGTCTTCAATTGCGTCTCCATTGGTTCTACAGTGAGAGCACCATGGACGCCTCGGATGAGGACAATCCCTAGCCATGTGACTTTTCTCATCACAATTGTAACATCTACTTGGTCCTCTTCCCATGATTTTTTCTCCTCTGAAGTCTCCTCCAACTCCACCTCCTTGACCTCTTCCTAGTCCTTGAGGGGTTTCATTCACCCTGAATGATGTTCGATCCAGTCTCTCAGTGAGTACATCCAATTCTCTACACTGATTTGTAGCATGCATGGTAGACGCAAAGAACTCACAATGTACAATATTCAGTATTGTTGAATACTTCTGAATAATATTGTACTACCTTGGCCTATGCCCATGAATTTGACAGATCTCGCAGTACTCAACTGATGACAATGCTTGATTACCTGGAAAAGCATGATATGCCGTTGGGGTATGGAATGGTGAATTCATATATACTTGTGCAACTCCTCCTGTGGGTCTTGATATGGGTCCCATCAGATTGTGAGGAGGTCCCATTCCCCTAATACGTGGGCATTTGTTCAATAGATGCCTATCTGTGTAGTATCTGGTACACCATACTTGAGGTCGTCTTGGTATTGGTATCGTCAATTCTTGAATCTTTTCTATCAACACCGATATTTGTCCTTGTAGTTGCACCAAATTTGCCTCTACTAGGGATATGTTCACTCTCAGGCTCCCCGGATATCCTACCATGGCTTCAATCTTCATTGATTGTTCCAAGGCATCTGTCAAAATGGCTATCCACTATTGCGTTATCGAAATTCATGTTAGAGGTATAAATCCTTGTATATATCATTCTCTTTGATGATCCTCATGAATTGCATGCACTATCCTCCCTATCACATCTTTAAACTTCTGACTATATTCCCAGGCCAATTCACCTTCCCTCTGTTGAATTTTGTGCAACTCAGACAAAGCTTATTGTTCTTACTGAGGTAGCTTAAACTCCATTATGAATTTTATCCATACTTGGCCAAGTGTGAATTCTTGTCCTTGCACTCCTGACACTCTTGGCTCAATAGCCTTCATGTATGATTTTAGAGCACGACCTCTCAAGGTAGTCTGGAACTCGACCAATTTATTTTCTTCTAGAGTCCCTCTGGACCTCCAGATTGCTTCACATAAGAACCAATGCTGCTCAACATCCTTGTCTCCCTTACCCCAAAATTCTGGGTATGGAGGGATCAAACCTCTTGCATTACCAACCATAGTTGATCTTACTACTCCCATCAAGATAAAACCTATGGTCCTGGTTGCGATCTACCAGGGGATCCCAATATCCTCCCAATATTCACACTTACCGATTGTGACTGAATAATTGACTATAATGGAACAAGAATAACATAATAAGGTAGTATATAATTTACCACTGGTATAGAAGACACTTGGGGTATTGGTGATTCGCAACTGGTGCCACTGGCTTTGGGGCAAGTTTCTTTGATATGGGGGTCTCGTTCTCATCCTCTGGAGTAGTCTCTTCAACAATATTCTCGATATTTCCTGGTATCAGGGATGTATATTCTCATTCTTATGCAATATTCATGCTGACTTCCTTTTCCCATGTTTCCACACCTTCTTCTTCTTGTCCACCCTCTTGGGGACTTCTTTCTCTCTGCGCTTCTATCTCACTTAATCTTCGAATGGCCAGTCTTTCCTATCTTCTCATCTTTCACAACTATTCCTTTTGTCCCTCCGTGACTTCTCCTGGTCCAAATTATTTCCGCAACTTCTTAGACTGTTTCACTGCTTTCTTTATCTTATCATGCCAACATTTCTTAACTATGACAGATATTTTCAAGGCTAGCTTGTCCGTTGAGTCCATTTCTTGTTGGTCCCCCATTTTTCAAAGAACCCTTTCCCCTCTCTCTGGCCATGATTCCACCCCAAAATCACCCCACACCAATCGAGGGTGTTTAGGATTCCATCTCAATCATGGAAATAGTCAACATCCCCTCCTCCATCAAGAAAACCTTAATCCATAGGGGGATTTCTCTCAACAGTCTTCCCCTTGCATATTTCTTGAAATCCGCTTCTTCTCGTGAAAAATATTGATGGTTCTCCATTGCAAATTCAATAATGTATCCTTCTAGAGTTGTATTGACCCATAAATCGATCGCTCACGTTACCAGATGATCCAGTCGATGAAGCAGTGCAATATTTTTTGTATCCCAAGCACAGGTCTGATTGACTTGTTATTGGAATTTTTGATCTTCTTGGAGCCTATCTATCTAATGGAATAGTTCTTTCGAAAAATCAACCCAGAATATCTCGTATTGGTCACTCGATATTTCTGAGTAAAAGACAACATCTCATGTATCTTTCACAAATTTTCCTCGCAACTTTTCTTCTTTCCATATGAAGGCATCACAATTTTTCTCCCACCACTGGTGAATATTAGATTGACGAATCCGTGGAATAATTATCCCTATAGGTTCCCTTTTAATGCAGGTCCTGACAATGGAACCATTTTGCTGGCGCAAAGTTGATCATATTGGGGTCCTTCTCAGGTTACCAACAAAAGGTACAGAGTAGTATAGAGCGCTGGCATTTTCATCTTCTATAGAGAGAAGAAGTCTCACCCGAAATGAAACCAAAACAAGAAGATAGGGAAGGGTAAGGAAAATACTTAGGTATATCTCTAGAATCATCAAGATTCAACATAGCCTTGCATAAGATGAACTAACACGTAGCAGATATGAACCCGTTCATAACTAATAGTAAATACAACAGAGTTGCGACATCATGTGCAAACAAATTATAACATATTGATATTATCAGACATGAATAAGTAAAGTATAATGAAAACTCATAGACATAGATAGAGAATTACATAGAATATTTCAAAATTTTAGGTCCTTCCATACATTATCATCAAAAGGGTTTCTCAGATACAATTCAACAGATACAAACTCTGCTTGGTCTTGATAAAACTAACAACAACTCTATACTATTGAGAAAAAAGGCTATCCCAAGCTTCTTGCTTTCTCAAGATTACAACAAGTCATTACTCTGTAACAATATTTTCTGGCTCCGAACTCATTCCTCAGAGCTCTATCTACCCTTTTCCCAAGATGGATATTAATTACAATAACATAACCTAAATGGAGTGAATTTTAATCTCGTCAACCCTTTACAATCATGTATGTCTTGTATATATAAGCCAGTTGGCTCTCAAATTCTTTCTTTCTTGTTCTTGTTGTAACCTCTTTCTTCGAGCTGCTGTTGCACTGTCACTCTAGCCATTTTTTTTTCCTCTCTTTCTCTATTTTCCAGCTCCTTTGTGGCTTCCACAACTTGTGTTTGACCAAAATTGGGACTGTAGTATTCCCTGCACAACTTCTAATCAACAAAATGAAGGGCCCAACGATCCCTTTCTATTTTTTATACTTAGTCATTTTTGTCAAAAAAACGAGTTCACGGGTTCCCAGGTTGGAGGACTCGTGAATCCTCATAACCAATTGACACTCTCACATATTGATTCTAAATGACCGCCACATTATCCCATACTTACTCATTTTTGAAGTCACAGGCTCCTGGGTTGGCAGGGTCAAACTCTCACATCCCATGTTATGTGGTATACATACTGCATCCAAAAGATTTGGGATCTACATTTTGACCATCAGACTCACCCAACTTCCAAGTATCTCATTCCTCCTATGATGAGTGCATCCAATTGCATCACAACACTTAGCCGATTTTCAACCTTCTGTAATCGTGGGTTCGCGGGTTCTCAAAAGGATTAAATCCTATTTAACACTTGTCTATCCCCACCACCTTCATTCTTTTCACAATACAAATTTAGTATGGTTTAATGCTAATAACTCATTATGAAGGTCCCATAAATATTGTCATTAATAGGTGAAGGGATCGAGGAGATTTCTTATTAAACCACATTAAAGCATGATTTAGGGAAGATAATATTATATCTCTCAAGCACTCATTTAAAATATTATTTGGATCAAAAGAATGCTCCCGTCAACTTATGGAAGTGACAACTCGACAATTGTTCTGGGAAGATACTTTGAACATTTTTTGACGAGAGGAACAGAAATTTCAGTGGTATAGAGTGTACTCTTATTATTCATCCCCTTCTTCTTAGAAGGAAGTAATTTGGCCGTCCCAAATTGCTCATGTAGGTTGTGTTCCTGAAGTATTTGACTGCAAGGAGCTGGTTTCCTAGTGTGCCGAGAAGTATATACCAAACTGGTAGATGATTCAACTCCAAGACCATTCTCTTGTCTCCCTTTTGCCTCAAGTGTTCCGTAAAATGCTGAGAGTCCCAGAGAAAACACTCACCTTCAAAGGTGAAGATTGTAGAGACTTCTTGAAAAAAAAAAGAAAACATCCTGGATATCTTACCTGAATTCTTGGAGAATCCCGTGACCATCCCTGAAGATATAACCAAATTGCAGGTCATCTTATTCAAAAACCCATTTCAGTAATTTTCATGGTTATTTACCAGAGTTAGGGGGCAAGAAAATACTGCTAGCATTTCCCGTATGATTCTTTACATCTTATAATTTACAGTCAAGGAACAGGCCATTTTCGATTGGAGGAAGTTGATTTCCATTGAAATCTCTTCCCAATTGTCTTAGTATAAAAAGGATAAGAAATTCTTTATGTCTTATTATTTGGTTTTCCCGACAGCGCATTGTTGTCGATTTGCTAAATTGTTTATATGCAAGAATGTGAATTGTGAATTCGACCTCGTGACCTTTTGGTACGAAGCTTTATGGAGGCAAAAATATTCCCTACATTTTTATGAATTTTTTAATGACTTTGTTTTGGTCCTTAAATAATTTCTATTCACAAAAGACACCCCAAGGATATCCGCTCAGGCCAGTAAATTCCTAGATAGAAAGGGGAATTTGGAGCAAATGTAAAACTACAATGTCATCAGGATTTTCGGTTCTAAGGAAAATCCTTCATTTCTTCTATTCCATATATATGAAAAAATGTTTGTCACGGAAGTCACAAGGAAATATATCTTTTGGCTGCACTTTTTTCATGAAAAACGAAAAAAAAAAAAAAATTATAGCTTTGCCTTGGAAAGTTGGGGATTTTGTATTCAGAAATATGAACAAAATTGATGAATTCGCCAACCACTTCCACAACTTGAATCTCAAGTTCGATGAAAATATTATAGGGTTTGATCCTAATGGAATATTTGTTGAACATACATTAACAATGGGTTTTATCATTTCAGTTATCCATACAGTTCTAGGGGAAGAAGAAAATCATAACCTAGGCAATCCTACCCACATTGTTGGAAACTTAGAAATGGTACTCAGTACCAATGAATTGTATAAACAAAGAGGAAAAGGTCCCAACAAGAAGAGTGCCTAGTCCCCAACTACTACTCCCAATATTTCAACACCTTCGAGCAGTGCTCCAGTGGCCCTGCCATCCAAAAAGGTAATCAATAGTAGTTCAGGTGAAGGAGGAGAGAAGAACCCCCCTCCAGGAAAAATTGAAAGCTCTCATAAACATCCTCTGAGGAAGAAGAGTAAGAATATTGTACAAGAAGAAGAAGAGCGTTGCGTTGAAATTGACATCAATATATTCTCCCTCGAGGATATGGAGCTCGAGACTGACATTGAGAAGATGTTTCCTAAGATTGACTAGCCAGGAGATGCGACCCACCAAAATCAGTCGTTGGAAATTGTTGAAAATGAGATATTTGATGAAGAATAATCATTTGTATTTCAGAGTGTCGTCTTTGAAAATGAATCTAAAAAATTAATTATTGAGAAGAATAATGCGAAGAATAAAAAGGGGAAATCTCGTTTAGAGGTTAACCTAAAGAATATGCGATCTTCCTAGGTTTTTAGAATCCATAGAGCCACCGATGATGCATTGGACTATTCCATTGGTAGTCTCGAAGAAGAAAATACAAAGTTAAAGGAAAGGATTAAGGAAATATATGAGACTTTGATGCCTCTTCCATTTCTTTCCATCCCTTTGGAATTTGTCGGACCCTCCATGCATGCAACCAAAATAAAAGCATCCTCAATCTTACTCACATAAGATAGGAGCTATGTGGAGAATAATATGAAGAAACAAATGGCACTAATTATAGAATTTTGGAAATTTCAAAGAGCATTATTGCTTTTCGCTCGAGGGCACATTCCTTCCTTGAATATCTATAGGCTGACCTAAAAAATGAAGAAGTTTTCTACCTTGATTCCATGGTACCCTTCGGTATTAAAGTTACCAACATGTTAGAGCTAAAGAGAAGAGAGGAGGACCTTCCCTCTCTAAGTTGGATCAGGTATTTGAATGCCTGCTGGAAAGAGAAAATAAAGAACTTGAACAACATTTTCCAGATGTGCAAGCAAGCCATAACAAGGAGAGAAGAGCTATTCAAAAATATCATGGAGGTGGACCTTGTCAGAAAGTTGGATTAGGTTGATGGACAATTAGTATGGATTGTTGGTTGCCATTGATGTCAATCATTAGAGAGTGATATTGTAGATTAATGTCAACCATTAGTGATTGATGTCAACTGATCCAGAATGAATCCCCGAGCCAAGATGGGGCTTAGAAAGGACTAAAAATAAAAGTTCTCAGAATATCTTAAAAAAAAACATGTGCATAGGCCTTGATGTTACAAAGCCAACGCAACTTGAATGGGCTCAAATGAACGTCGTATGACCAATATATCATGATCTATTCATTTTTCCAAACATGCCAAACAGATGATGACTGTACAGTCCATACAGTGCCATGTGAAAATTGAATGTACAGTCCATACGACCATACAGTTAATGTGGTAGGGTACGATGGTGATGGAATGGGTAGGTACAGTTGGACTAATCAGAGTGTGACACATGTCACCACTGCAAGGGTGAAACATGACATGTTCGTACGGTTGATGTGGCAAGGCCGTACAACTATATGACACATGGAAACAAGATGACTTGGTAGGTACAGTTGGATGCTGACTGGGAAGACATGCAGGAAGACAAGTGGTCCAATCAGATGTTGACATGTGGTTCTTACTTGGGAGCATGTAAAGGTGCCACATGGCCTAGTCATGGGCTGCCACATGGCACCCATTTATTGGTCATTTCTTTGTGGAAAAATGTTTCGAGTCAATTAGGAATCGACCGCATGTCCTCTGACTGGGCAAATGGTTTGGCAGGGCAGGGCTAGCTAGTCCTCCCGCACTTTGTTTCTTAACCCTTTAGTGCATAACATATATTTAAGTTTGAATGTATGTATATTTGACGGAGGTTAGGGCTAGGGCTAGGCCCCAACCCTCGGTCGCAACACTCGCATATGCCCACACTTCTAACTCTTGGCATAGATGGTTATGGAATAGCCATGGTTTTGACATCCATATGCATATGACTCAGGATTATTACATTTGGTGCGGAGGTTAAGGGTTAGCCCTGGTCAGTTGGGCTAGCCCATCGACCAGGGGCATAGTCATAGGCTTATGATCAGGGGGCTTACCATATAGTTTCACATGGGGGCTAGAACTAGGACACATGGCAACCAGAGCGACTGAGGGCTAGTAATCTAGGGGGGTAGTGCACCCAACACTGTGCGCTAGGCCACATGGAGCACACCAAGTGATCAGGGGCCAGCGAAAAAAGGGGTTGCACCCTTGATTTTTGCAAATGTGGGTTTTATACTTTATCTTATGATTTTAAATGGATTTCTTCCATAGATTTTGGAGATTTATCCATTTTTGGAGGATCTTGGGCCCTTTTTGAGGCCAGATCTAGTGGGGAAGTTGGGATATGGTTACCAAATTCAGGCCTATATAAAATAGAGGCTCTTGAAACCAATGAGGGAAGTTCAGAGCAGGGAAAAGATGAAAAAATGTAGAGGCAAAGCCAATTTTATGCAGGGAATATATTGAGGAGTGCAACTTTGTGGGCCATTTCTTGGAGATTCATTCATCCATTTTTGGTGTCGTCAGTTTTGATGGGTTCTTGAGATCTGGTAGAACACCACCAAATAATTTTTGTAATTTATTGGCACTTTCATGATGTACATTTAAAGATTCAAACATAAATAATAAATCCTCACCCACTGAGACAAAGGCCTAGAGATGCAGGCGAGATTGTCGAACTCCGTTATCACTTTGGTGTTTTATGGTTTGTTGTTCTTGATGTTTATTTCCAGATCTATACATGTTTATATGGATTCTAAGTATCTTCATTAAATCTTCATCTTTCATTAATTTCCTAAATGGTACTTTAACTCATGCAAGATAGCTCAACCATTTTCATTTAAAATATCTTTTCAAATCAAGTGGTATCAGAGCTAGTTGACGGTTGGATTTTGAGTTTGCGTGACTACCAGGAAAATGGAATCTATAGAGGGACTTTCTCAATATGTGAAGGATATGCGAAAAAATCTTTTTTCCATGGTAGAAATGGTGAAATTTTTGTATGAAGACTACTTGGAACGAAAGAGATCGGTTCAAGAGAAAGATTCAAAGAACAACAAAGGCAAAGAAGAATTGAAGGAATTTCCTTCTACATCGAATTCATAAAAAATCTCTGAGGTATATAGTGGAATTCATTCATCAATTTCACATTGTTCCCATCAAGATGGTTCGTTTGGTGCATTTAAAAAACATACAAGAGGTATAGGTTTGAAATTGCTAACCAAGATGGGTTATGAAGGAAAGGGCCTTGGAAATAAGGGCCAAGGTATCGTTAATCCCATAGAGGTTGTGGAAAGACCTCATTATTTAGGATTGGGATATGGTGAAGAGGATATTGGATCATTCTCCAAGATGGGCTCCAAAACATCGAAAGAAAGTGATGCTTTATATGACCAGCTTAAGCCATTGCGGGAACACTTCACAAAAGGTGATGGCGTATCACTCCTTGATGGTGATAGTGAATGCAAGTCATCTCCAAAACAAAGTGAAGATCAAAAGGAAAGGTATAATGGTCATGATTTTTCCAAATATCTTTTTGATTATAAAAAACATAATCATGTAATCTGAAACTTGTGGAATATGTACCCATATGCTTTTTGTCATTCACCTAAGCATTGTGTTGCCAAGTGTTGGAAGAGACAATCTTTGTACAGGAAGTTTATGTTGACTAGGAAGGAGAAACGACATAAAGAATCAACTCCACAACAGAAGAAAGAGAAGGGAAAACAAGTATGAATGCCAAAAAACCACTGCAATTATTGCAACAGGGGTGGACATCAAAAGGCTAATTATTGGAAGCTTAATACAGAGCTTGATCCAAAGAAGGAAAAAAGGATTGTGAATGTACCCACAAATGAAGAGGGATTACCAGCGAAGCAAGATGAACACCATGAAGGAAAGAAAATAGTCACTTGGTTTTGCCAGAAGTGGATGTCACATCTTCATTGTATTTTGCTTCCATTAATGTAGTCACACATGTTGAAATGATGACCTGTTATAACATAATTGTTGTACAACATAGTGTTTTGTTTTTATACTTATGAGTATGTAATCAATAAGGTCCATTTTGTAACATTTTGGAGTACCAAAAGGTATTTAGTGGGGAGGTGTGATCCATAATGGATCTTGGAGCCAAGATGGGGCTCAGAAAGGCCTAAAAATCAAAGTCCTCATAATCTCTTCAAAAACAATGTGTGCATAGGCCTTGAAGTTATGAACCCAACAAAACTCGAACAGGCTCAAATAAATGTCGTATGACCAAGATATCATGATCTATTCATTTTTCCAAACAAGCAAAAAAGATGATGACTATACAATCCATACAGTGCCACGTGACAACTAACTATATAGGCCGTATAGCTGACATGGCAAGGTACGATGGCGCTAACATGGGCAGGTAAAATTGGACCAATCAGAGCATGACACATGTCACCACTACAAGGGTGACACGTGGCACATCTATACAACTGACGTGGCAAGGTCGTATAGTCATACGACACGTGGCAGGTATAGTTGGATGCTGACTAGGAAGACATGTAGGCAGACAAGTGGTCCAATTAGATGTTGACACATGGAGTTTACTTGGGCACATGTAAAGGTGCCACATGGCACCCATTTATTGGTCATTTGTTTGTGGAAAAATGTATGGAGTCAATGGGAATTAACCGCGTGAACTCCGATCGTGAGACTGGTTTGGTAGGGCAAGGCTAGCCAGCTCACCCGCACTTTGTTTCTTAACCCTTTAGCACATAACATATATTTAAGTTTGAATGTATGTAAATTCGGTGGAGGTTAGGGTTGGGGCTAGGCCCTCGCCCCCGGTCACAACAATCGCATATGCCCACACTTCTAACTCTTTGCACAAATGGTTATGGCATAGCCACAGTTTTGGCACCTGTCTCTATATGACTCGGGCTTATTACATTTGGCATGGAGGTTAAGGGTTAGTCCCTAGTTGGTTATTACATATGACCGAGGGCTAGGAATATAGGGGGGCTAGTGTGCCTAGCACTGAGTGCTAGGCCAAAAGAAGCGCACTAGGTGACCAAGAGCCAGTGAAAAAGGGGCTATGTCCTTGATTTTTGCAAAAGTGGGTTTTATACTTTATCTTATGATTTTAAATGGATTTCTTCAGCAGTGTTTGGAGATTTTATCCATTTTTGGAGAATCTTGGGCCCTTTTTTAGACCAGATATTTGGGGGGGAGGTTGGGAGATGGTTACCAACCTCAAGCCTATATAAACCAAAGGATCTTGAAGCCAAGGAGGGAATTTCAGAGTAGAGAAATGCTGAACAAATGTAGAGTCAAATCCATTTTTATGCGGGGAAGCTATTGAGGAGCGCACCTTTGCGGGCCATTTCTGGGAGCTTCATTCATCCGTTTTCAGTGCCGTCAGTTTTGATGGGTTATTGAGATCTGGTAGAACATGAGAAGATCATTTTTTCAATACATTGGCACTTTCATGATGTACATTTATATATTCAAAAAGAAATAAGAAAGCCTCACCCACTGAGATTGTCGAACTCCGTTATCACTCTAGTGTTTTATGGTTTCTTGTTATTCATGTTTATTCCAGATATGTACATGTTTATATGGGTGCTAATTATCTTCATTAAATATTCCTCTTTCATTAATTTCCTAAAAGGTACTTTAACTCATGCAAGATAACTCAACCATTGTCGTTTAAAAGATCTTTTCAGATCATCAACCCTTGGAGAAAGTCCGATAGCGAATTCCAGTAGCACAAAGGTTTGGGTAATGGACCCAAGGTTTTTTCATGTATAATGGAATGAGTTTTAAACTATTTTAAGGTAAGACTATTCTATATGGATAGTACATGTCATTCCATTTCTGGTGGTATGTGGAACGTCACATAACTCCTTATAGAAATTTCAATACAATTAAGTATTTCCTGGATTCTCCTGATCTAACAATTATATGCCACTGTTAAATACATAATCACTTCTACTAATATTATTTCAGAAATTAATCCACGATCACAAAGTGAAATATCAAGAACACATAACACAAAAGTTTTACCAGGAAAGCATAAAGCTAAAAACCCCACTATCATATATTATGTATATCATGGATCATGAAACAATCTCATACAAAAGTCTAATTCAAGAGCTCTCAGTACAATAAAATCATCTCACACTGTCATACAAAAACTAACAAATACATGTGCCAATACTTTGCCCCTAGACAACCCGTCTCCTCTGCACAATCCCTGCAATTAGAATTCTCATAATGAATTCGAATTGCCCAGTCTGCACATGCTCATGAGCATATCCACTGCATGTGTGATTGCATGAGTGAACATCACTCAAATCACAAATGATAGCCAAACTATCCCTTTCACCTGTTATCTCAACTAGGTATCCACTGAATCTGACATACATGTAGTTAACCGTGGTGAATCTTCAGTTGCATGTGAGTTCACTAATTGTGAATTAATTAATAATTAATTCACTGAACTCTCACTAGTGCAAGTTTAGTTACAACTAGTACAACTGGGCGTAACTCACTTAACTGAGTTAAACTACTTCACAACTCTCATAACTACACTTATAAATTTGTTACATATTCAAGTCACCTCCATGTCCTACCAGTCAACCTTTGAACTCAAATTTCCCATAGTTAACTGATTTTCCATTTCAATTAATTATTTCAAGTAATTATGAGATAATAGATTAATATTTATTGTCCAATTTATTTAAGGGAAAAGTAAATTAGACACATGTTTCTTGTTGACTTTTCAACACTCCCTCTCAACAAGAAAGGGATTATCCTTCACCCCAATCCTGTCTCTATGGTATTCCAATTTTCTCCTGGTGAGTGCCTTCGTCAAAATGTTTGCATCCTGATCTTCCGTAGGAATGTGTTGAAGCAACATGATCTTCTGCTACACACAATATCTGAGATGATGATACCGGATGTCTATATGCTTAGATCTCTCATGAAACACAGGATTAATCGAGAGTTTAATGCAAATCTGATTATCACAATGAATCACTGTCGGATCTAAATGAGAACCAAACAAACCAACCAAGATCTTTCTCATCCAGATAGCCTCACATGCATCTTGACTTGCTTCCATGTATTCCACTTCCCCTGAACTAAGTGCCATAGATCTCTATTTCCTGTTGTACCAAGAAACAATTGTAGATCCGATACTAAAGATCCCCCCTGATGTGCTCTTTCTGTCCGTTGGGCTGCTCACCCAATCTGCATCTGTGAAGCCATGCAACTTCACTTCATCCATCTGTCTGTACCATAATCCATACTAAGATGTGCCATTCAGATATCTTAGGACATGCTTACCCGCCTTCCAAAAGAGTTTGGTAGGCTTAACCATCACTTGGCTCAGTTGGTTAACCACATAGTAAATGTCTAGTCTCGTGTTCACTAAATACATTAGTGAATCCACTAAATATCGATAGACACTAGCATCCTCTACCTCTCCAGAAGTAGCATCCTCTTTCCTCCAGTTTCTTGGAGGAGGAGTATCCATGGGTTTCCAGCCCTCCATGTGAAACTTACCCAGTATCTCCCTTACATACTTTCCTTGAGACACAAAAATTTCACCATCTCACTGCCATATTTCCAATCCAAGGAAATAATTAAGAAGGCCCAAATCCTTCATCTCAAACTCCTTTGCAAGGTCCTCCTTGCATGATTGTATCAACTGCTCATCACTAGTTAGTATTAAATCATCAACATAAAGAACAATGATTAAAAGATTACCCTCCACCAAAATTTGGTATAGGTTTACATCCACTTCACTTTTGGTGAAGCCCAATCCAGTAAAATAGTTGTCTATCCGAGTGTACCAAGCACGGGGTGCTTGCTTCATCCCATACAATGCCCGCTTGATTCTGCACACATGTGACTCCCTGTCAAAGGTCTCAAAACCTTCTAGCTGTTCAATGTACACTTCTTCCTCAATGATCCCATTGAGAAACACAGTTTTTACATCCATATGATGAATGCTCCAACCCATCTGTGCTGAGAGTGCAAGGATGGATATTCTAGAAGAGTACCTTGTGACAGGTGCAAAGGTCTCATCATAATCTATCCCCTCGATCTATGAGAAGCCTTAGGCCACAAACCTGGACTTGTATTTCTCCACACTCCCATCAACAACTTGCTTTACCTTGTATATCCATCTCGAACCTACCATTGATTTGTCGACCAGTCTTGGGACAATTTCCCATGCACTGGTTTTGACAATGGAGTCATACTCCTCAACCATAGCATCAACCCAAGTGGGGTCCTGCACTGCTTCCTGAAGGGAAGATGGTTCAGTCACAATACATTTTCTCATGAGAGCCATGTATCCAGTAAATCAATCAGGTGAATGTCTCTGTTTGCACTGTGAAGTAGGGGCTCCTACATTCTGTGCAGCATCTAGTCTCAATCTGTCATCTTTCATGGTGCACTTTCTACCATTTCTAATGGATGGCTCTGCTTAAGTGGTTTCCTCCACTCCATGAACCTCTTCATGTGGTTGATCCACATCTTGAGAATCATCTTTGGGAACCAACAGATCCTCTTCTACATGCAATTCTAGGTCCCTCTCAAGCAAAAACCACATGGCTTCCCCTCATCAAATTTTATATCCCATCACATAACAATCATCTTACTATTCAAAAAATACACATGATAATTATGGGGTGTTTCTGTGTACCCCACAAATATCCCAACTTCAGCAGTCAGTTCCAGCTTCTTCCTGGCATCCTTGGTCACATGCACATAAACAGATGAGACAAAAATTTAAAAATGAGAAACATCAGGTTTCTTACCAGTGAAAGCTTCTTCAGGTGTACTCATGCCAAGTATTCTATGAGGACAACAGTTCTGCACATAAACAACAGTATTGCATGCTTCTACCCACCTATGCATTAGTAGGCCCTGATCATGCAACATCGCTCATGCTGCACCCACAATCATTCTGTTCTTCCTCTCCGCGACCCCATTTTTCTGTGGGTTATGAGGCGCCATGAGTTCTCTTTGAATTCCTTCTTTGTTGCAGAAGTCTTTGAATTCATTAGAGATGTATTCTCCACCATTATCGCTCCTCAGATCTTTCACTTGCTTCCCCGACTGTTTCTCCACTAATGTTTTAAACTCACAGAACTTTGAGAATGTTTTATCCTTCTTCTGCATGAAGAAAATCCAACATTTATGAGAAACATCATCAACAAAAATAACATAATACCTATGTTTTTCTATTGAAGCAACCAAGAATGGTCCACAGATGTCTGTGTGAATTATCTCTAAGATCATCGAAGCATGGTTCTCCTTTTCATGAAAGGTGGAATTTACATACTTCCCCATGGTGCAACCCTTGCATTGATCTAACTAAGAAAGCGTTCCCATTGGAAGTCCAGTAGATATTTTCTACATGATCTTCAAGGCTCCATGATGAATATGGCCCAATCCCCTGTGCCATAATTCACCCTCATCCCAACTCACCACTTTTTTTTCCTTGCTCATCATGGTACTAGAGCCATCTACCTCCAGCATGTAGATATTCTTAACTTGAATCCCTATCTTCTTGACTTGACCTGTTGTTTTATGTCGCAGGAATGCTTTTCCACCACTGAAAACAACGTCATAGCCTTTGTCCTCCAACATTGCAACTGAGACCAGGTTTTTCTTTAGACCTGGAACACGCATAACATTATTTAATTGAAATGGTTTATCTGAATCCCTCTGAAAGGTAATGGTACCAATGCCAGTCGCACTGTATCGTCCATTGTCTCCCATATCAATATGAATTTTGAGATCTTTCTCCTCCAAGTCACTGAAAGACTCTCTATCTCCAGTCATGTGGAAGGAAATGCCACTATCTAAATACCACACCGATCCTGATGCACTTGATGCCATGCATGCGATCAAAGAGAAGTCAAGTTCAAATTGTGAGACAAGAGACTCACCAGTTGTAGCTCCAACAACCTTCTTGTTCTTCCTCTTCTACGGATAGTTAGTAGCGAGATGCCCATGTTCGTGACAGTGAAAACACTTCACTTTGGACAAATATAGCTTCTTGAATTTAGACTTAGATTTTGAATGGAATTTCTTCCCTTTCCCTTTCCTTACCTTAGCAACCAAAGCACAATCCTCTTCATCATCATGCTTTGATGAAGATCCATCTCTAGTGTTCCGCCTGAACTCCTCCTGCACTAGATCTGACCATAGTTGTTCCCAAACTGGCAATTTTTCACTTCCATTGACAGAGTCTTGACAACTGTGCCAACTCTTGGGAAGTCCTAGGAGCACCAAGCTCACCAAATCATCATTAGCGACTGTTATTCGCACACTTACAAGCTCATCCCAACATTGGACAAACTTTGTGAGATATTTTGGAATGGATTCGCCCTTTTCCATCTTGATCTTCCTGAGTTTATCTTTGAGCGCCAATTTCCTACGGTCGCTATTGTTTTGGAACAGATCTGTCAAAACCTTCCACATTGCATGTTGTGTGGTTTTCCCATGGATACTTGAGACAATGTGGTCTCGTACTCCTTCCAACAGAATCCTCCTTTCCTTTGCCACTTTCTTTTTCCATGCATCAAGATTTGCAGTGTCTGTATAAACTGGATTAGGAACATCTTTGTCAATGAATTCCTTCAAGACATTATCTTCGAGTAATACCTCCATCCTGTCCTTCCAAGCAATGTATTTTGAGATGCCTTTGAGTGCATACTTCAACCTCAAGACATTGAAATCCATTTCGATCTTGAATCAACTGTAGCACCAAGAAAGTCCTTATGAAAATTTGAATTTTATCCAACCACAAACTCAACTGCTACAATCCTTCTTACCCTGGGAGGTTTGCACCTGACCAGTTACTAACCTGAGGGAAGTTCGCACCTCATCTGTGTATGGCTTGCGAACTGTTTGAGGGAGTTCGCACTATAATGCACTGTGGGGTGAGGGAGGTTCGCACCTCTCCTTTGAGAAGCCTGCAAGAATACAAGGGAGGTTCGCACCTCTCCTTTAAGTAGGGTGAGAAAATTTCTGCTCTCAGAAATATGCATAGTTTTCAGTACTAAGGTTCGCACCTTGCCAGAGACGGGACCTACAAAAATACTACAATTTTCACACCTCACTTATGTAGCTCCATGGCTCTATTGCTCCGTGGCTTTGATACCATGTAGAAATTTTAATACAATTAAGTATTTCCTGGATTCTCCTGATCTAACAATTATATGCCACTGTTAAATACATAATCGCTTCTACTAATATTCTTGCGGAAATTAAACCACGATCACAAAGTGAGATGTCAAGAACACATAACATAGAAGTTTTACCGGGAAAGCTTAAAGATAAAAACCCCACTATCATATATTATGTATATCATGGATCATGAAACAATCTCATACAAAAATCTAATCCAAGAGCTCTCAGTACAATACAATCGTCTCACACTGTCATACAAAAATTGACAAATACATGTGCCAAAACTCTGCCTCCAGGCAGCCTACCTCCTCTGCACAATCCCGGCAATTAGAATTCTCACAATGAATTCGAATTGTCTAATATGCACATGCTCATGAGCATATCCACTGCATGTGTGATTGTATGAGTGCACATCACTCAAATCACAACTGATAGCCAAACTGTCCCTTTCACCTATTATCTCAACTAGGCCTCCACTGAATCTGACATGCATGTAGTTAACCGTGGTGAATCTTCAGTTGCATGTGAGTTCACTGATTGTGGATTAATTAATAATTAATTCACTGAACTCTCACTAGTGCAAGTTTAGTTACAACTAGTACAACTGGGCTTAACTCACTTAACTGAGTTAAACTACTTCACAACTCTCATAACTACA
>JZKD02S1930734.1:301821-336710 GCA_000966675.3 Picea glauca
CTAGAAGGAGCTAGGGTTTTTGGCGAACTCTCGGCCATGCATGGCTCGGAGTTCCAGTTAACTGACAAAAAGCCTTGTGTCCCGGTGGAAACTTTCCTGATTTTTTGCTTCGTTACGTACCCGCGGGCTGTAATGGGTTAGCCCGCGGATACTCGTGTGCAGTAGAAGGACAGGGCGCGGGTTGCTTGTTTTAAGTGATTTTTTGAGGATTTGCTCAGCATGGCTTTGGCTAGAAAGAGGCATGAGTAGGCCTGATGCCAGGTAAACCTGTATGGTGCATTTTAGGGTTATAACACATGTCATTCCATTTCTAGTGGCATGTGGAATGTCACATAACTCCTCACGGTTAGAGACTTATGGCCATGAGAAGTTGGAGAACCTAGGTTTGGGTAATGGGCCCAAGTTTTTTTGATGGATAATGGTATGTGTTTTGATATATTTGTAGGAAATACTATTATATATGGATATTACATGTCATGCCATTTCCAATGGTATGTGGAATGTCACATAACTCCTCATGGTTAGAGAATTATGGCTATGTGAAGTTGGATAACCCTCATGAGTCATGTAGAAGCCCCAAAAGGTGAAAGTAGTCAAAGTGGTTTAAGATATTTTAGAAGGTAAATAATAAAATGAAGTGATGAGTATACTATAAGTGAGAGTGAATACAAAAGAAATAATTTAAATAATAAAGTTAATGGAAAAATTAGAAGTGGGTTAACCCTAAAATAAAGAAAGTGGGTTAATATGGTTAAAAGGTAACCCCTTGAGGAAGCTACATGAAAGTATAAATAAGAGGCAAGGCTCTCTCATTTTAATCACACTTGATAATATTGAATATATACAGGTGACCAAGGTAACCAAACGATATCTAAGCCGAATTTCAGAGGGAAGGTGAAGTAAAGAAGGCCAAAATTCAAGGGAGGATAGATGCTTTTGATGATTCTTTCTAAGGTATGTTATTTATAGGTCATCTCACCATTTTCACAATAACTCTTTTTTCTAGAATGATTCAGATCATGAAATTGGGATTCCATTGAGGAAACATATCCAAGTAGTTTTTGTACAAATTTCATCTTGTGGGTCGTTGTATTTTTGGAGTTACACGCCGTGGAAAATAGGGTTTGTGGCTAGTCCTGAAACTAGTCTAAAACATGTGTTTCGGGTAAAAATGTCATAACTTCTTCATAATATATCCAAATTCAGTAAGAAAAAATGTGTTGGTTATATTACATTCTTTAGTATTTGTGTACAATTTTTATATCCATAAAACAAGTATTCCATGCGGGGCACGCTCTACAAATTCGCTCTCTAGAATAAGACAAAATTCAACAAGGTATGCCATTTTTTCTATAACTCCTTTTCTGAGAGGTTCCAAGTAGTGACACTTGAGGAATTGCATAAAACAAACTGAATAACATTGTGTACAATTTTCGTATATTTATTGATTACAGGGACATACTTATGATTATTTCAAGTTAAGGTTGTTGACTAATCCAAAACTAGTCATGTGGGACTAAAGTAAAGTTTGATGAACATGCTAGTCTCTTGTTGTTAAAGTTAAGGAATGTTTTTAGGTAGGTGATCATATACACCAGGTCTATTACAGAGTTACAAATCATATTTGTATGATGAAATTGATGAGGGCTTTTGGTTGAGGTACATGTTGGGTACATTGTTGAGACAAGTAGTTGATGAGTTGGCACATACATAAGGTGTATAGTTGATGATGTTGGTACATATTGATGAGTCATAGTTTATGAGTAGTTGATACATGATTAGTACATAATTGGTACATGGTTGAAGGAACTCGTTAGTAGAATTGTTGACACATGGTTTATCAATGATGTAGAATACTTATATTGGTATATTATTAGAAACACATATTGATCTTGGTGATGATTATGAGTTGTTGTGTTATGCTTGGTTGATGCACATATTTGAGAGTTGTCTTGGTGAGTAGATCTGATTTGGCTGATAAGATTGACAAGATAGGTTGTTGTGATAGGTTGTTTGGATAGGTTGTTGTGACATGTTATTTGTATAGGTTTGGTGAATGGTTGATGCACTTGTTCATGGTACAGGTTGAGGGACAAGTTGGTGCATGGTTGATGCACTTGTGTATGGTACAGGTTGATTACAGGTCGTTTGGTACAGGTTGGTGCATGGTTGATGTAATTGTTTATCATACAGGTTGATTACAGGTTGAGGTACATGTTGATGCATGGTTGATGCATGGTGCATGTTGGTTTAGGTTATTGGTATAGGTTGTTTAGTGTAGGTTGATTGGTACATGTTGTTACAGGTTATTTGTACAGGTTGATAGTGATAGGTTGGAAATGACAGTGGTTGATTCAGTGATAGTGACAGGTCTTCTACATTTGGGATTTATATTTCAGGGTGGTTGGATGGGGCAAGGACATGTGGTTGTAGCCACATTCTAGTTGTAGTCGGAGAACATAGGGGGTTGTAGCCTCCTTCTCATTGTAGCCAGAGAATTGGGGATTTGGAGCTTCCCTCGGGTTGTAGGCTGAGAAACTAGGGGGTTGGAGCCACCTTCCAGTTGTAGCTGGAAAGCAAAGGAATTTGGTGCTTCCAATGAATGTAATTCTTAAAGACATATAAGAAAAATCATTATGTGGTTTTCTTCCGCTTTGGGTTTCCATGTAAAACAATGGTGTACTATGTATGTGTGTGATTTCTCATTTGTTCATTGTTTATCTACTATGAAACTATTGGATGATAATGCTACATTGATATAACACTTGCATTTTATGGTGAAAAAGGATTAAATTGCTCTATTACCGATTCATCCCCCCTCTCAGTAATCCAATAGACCTAACCGAAAGCACTAACGAAGTCCAAGATACCAATTTGATCCTCAACTCGTTGTTCCTTACAAAACAACAGTTCGATGAGAAGGTTGAGGTTTTTAAAGGATTTTCAATTGAAAAATTCTATGGCATAATTGTATATGATGAGAAAGCCATGGATACCTGGCTAGTGGACTAATCTGTAAAAAATCAGGATATTGAAGAAGTACTACATGGCATTTCCATTGATCTCCAAGACCTGGAGGGAGAGTTGTTCAATATTAAAATTCAACATGAAATCAATGTGGCACCTATGAAAGGTTACATCGAGGAATAGTTCAAGAAGGTTATCGACAAACTGACAATTGAAGGACAAGAAGCAGTTGAGATGGTTCGTGTAACTGTTGATGAAAATGATAAAAGGACATCAATGAGCAAATGAATATATGAGCGACCATCATAGTAAGGTTATGCTGATCACATCTTTCTTTTCTTTATCAAGCCCTTAATCCAATTATTCCACATCTTTAACTAAAAAGGTTTAACCAAAGACTGATAATTCCTTTGTTCTTCTTACCAGGTCTTGTTGATCCTTCCACCACCCACCGCCCTCTTTCTAAAATCTTAGTTCTTGTATTTATTTGTTTAATGGTCCTTGGGATCCCCAATCCCAGTCTTTAAGACAAACATATTTACATTTTCAAGAATATGTAACAAATTATATATTTTTTGGAAATTTCAAGAGAACTACTTTGGGAACAATCTCGACGATGCTTTGTAACCCTGTTTTCAGAATATAAAGTATTTTAGGTTGATTTATCATTATATTTATTTGAGTTGCCCATGTATCCACTCTGTTAAAGTTCTCTTGTGCATGGGGATAATCTTCTTTTGTTTTTATGTGATCAAAATCTTTATCTTAAAACTACGATGGATGTGAGGAAATTTTGTTTATTTACTTTAAATGTGTGATGTGTGTGATTCATGTTCCTCTCTCGGGAACTTTATTTAAAAATAAAAACACATTTTCTTTTTCTTTTATTTACTCACTATATTTATGTTTCTTTGAATTACTATGACAGATTGGTGTCAAGTCCCACTTTCTGAATATTTAAAAATCTCAAGAAAATCTATAGAGGAGTACCACCTCTATAAAAATGCAGGGGGATTTATACCTTCATGAGGTTGTCATTTCGGTCATAATGGATTCAAGCGTCAACATTTTTGGCGATCATACTAGGTAATGAACTGAAATTTGGAACCTAGTCTAGCATTTGTAGAAGAATATATGAATTTTCCCTAGGCTGACCAGCCTCACCTGGAAATTGGAATTAATAACCAACGAAGCATTTTACATCAGTTATACAACTTAGTAATATCAATGGCCGAGACCCGTGAATATTTAGAAAGGTCATGGTAAAGCTTGATCCAATAAGAAGAAAGATAAATCCTCTGGAGATAGAGGAGAGAGGAATGACAAGACCGAAGAAATCAAAGGCTAGCTAGAGTAGTGAAAGAACAAGGTCATAATTGAAGTTGAATGAATACAAGGGACCCATTACTAGAAGTAAAAGTAATCAACTCTTTATTCTTAGAAGTGAAAATCCTATTCCTTGAATCTCTCCAGACATGGAAGCAAGAGACGAATAGCCCCGAGGTGAGAATCATGAGGAGAGAGAAGGAGGTGGAAGAGATGCTACAAGAAATCAAGGAAACCTAGGATTTGAAAATCAAAGGAGGGTGAGAGATTCCCCTCTAAATATTATAGGGGAGAAACATGAGGTCCATGTTCTCCCTAAGGGCACCTTAAAATAATTTTCTGGAGATGGAGCAATCGATGCAAAGAGGCATCTACACTTATTTATTGATGTTTGTGATTTTCACCATGTTGTGTTTGGCGATGTCATGGTAAGGTTGTTTATGAAAACCGTATCCGAAAGAGCATATGACTAGTATACAATGTTGCCTAATATATCCATTCTCTCATTTAATGATCTAGAAGCTATGTTCCTGACTATGTTTTCCCCTCCGATTTCTTACCATACCCTCCTCACTGATTTCAGCCAGATTGGGTTGAGGAAGAATGAAAGGATACAAGATTTTAATCTCAGGTTCAATAAAACTTAGAGTTATATTCCAGAAGATAAGAGATCGAATTAACCTGTCATTCTCGGTTGTTATAAGAATGCAATGCCCAAAATATGCTATCAAAACATCCCAAATGGATACTTTGGAGGAGGAAATGAATAAATCCATTGAGATGGAAGAAATCATGATTGAAATGGGTTCCGAACCCGATATTATACTGGGAAGAGTACAAAGGAAGCTGGGAGGATTAAATACTGATAATTAAGGAGCTTCCAATTCAAGAAAGAACTAAGAATTCAGTCCTCAACAGGCTCTAAATAAAACGATGGGAGGAGGATTTTTCAAGGGAACCATATCTGACATGAAGGTTGACCCTATGGAGGCACAAGAAACTAAGCAAAGAATTGAAATTGCACAGATGAATAGAACCATCAAACAAATGCATAACGAGATAACCAGGCTAAGAAGGGGAGATAATTACATGCCAAACCCAAGAATTCCAATCCCATAGAAAAGGAGGAAGCCTCCCCTAGAAAACAACGTGAGGTTTGAGAACATGGATAACCCACAAATACTAAGGGTTCCCAGACAACCTACTCCAAATGCGGTTGTTCTGGATGATGTCTATGATGAGCAATTAATTGAGCAAGAAAATTATTAATCACATGATGAAATCTCTGAAACTATGCAGATGGATGGATGCAAGACATCCATGTATATATTTGAAGAGGGAGACAACGATCCCAACTCGCAAGAAAACATCACCCATACAAGATTATTTGTAAATAGACCAAAAAATAAAGGTGACTCTGACAATGAAAAACAAAAATAAAAGGAAAAAGAAAAAAACACATGAAAAAGTGTCAAATGAGAAAGTGACAGAAGGAAATTGAACTAAAAGGCAACACCTCATGTCGAACTCCACTCAAATTATGTATAATGTTGTGGAGGACTTAAGTAAATTAAGGATAAAATTTCCCTTTACGGAAGTGGTGAAGATTCCCCAGCAAAGACAAAAAAATTTGAAGCTATTGGATGATCCATCTGAAAGAACTGGAGATTTCTTTACCAGTCCAAAACAAAGCCAAAGCCCGTCAAATGCCAAGATGAGAGGTAAAAATTTTCCCTTTTACATTTCAATTGAAAATCATGATGTTGCACTACATAACTATTTAGTTGACACTAGTGTGAAAAATAATATAATGCCACTTGCGGTCATGGAGGCATTGGGCATGAGTTGCACTAAGTATTATGAAACTAGTGAAATCATATATGAAATTGATTCTAGAAAAGTACCAGCTTGTGGAGAAATCAAGGAATTTTATGCTTGGATTACAGTAGCCTCCCATATCATTACAGCTTTCAATATTATTGTGGTATACCTTACTCCAACATATGGAGTTATGCTGGGAAGAGATTGGATGTCCATGATCAGTGGATATATAATGAATGATGGAATTTGTATGATGCTACCAGGAAAAGAGGGAGTGATTATTAAAGTAACCCATGAACCTAGAAAACCCTTCTCTTTCAAGAAGAAGGACAATGAATTGATGGATGATTATATAGCTGCCTATATTGGAAACTATGACATCCTAGACATAAAGAATAATGAAATCCTAGAGAAATTTCAAGGCATGGAGAATCAAGAGTGTTTGTTTGAAGGCTACTGGAGGATGTCATTCGATGGAGCCTATTCAAAATCTGGGAATGGAGTTGGAATTTTTATTTTGATTCCAAGTAAGATTATGCATCCACATGCTGTAAGACTAGAGTTTTCATCCAAAAATAACAAGGAAGAATATAAATCTTTGATTCAGGGGATGATCCTTGCAAAATAAATGAAAATAGAACATCGCACTATAAATAGGGACTCAGAGTTGGTCATCAATCAAGTTACTCAAAGGTATAAAATAAAAAAGGAAATACTTAAGTCATATTTCAAAAGAGTTAATGAATTGACGGAATCTTTCAGTTCCTTCAACATTTCTTTAATTCCAAGGGACAAGAATCACAAGGAAGATTCACTAGCCTTGGCAGCTTCATTGTCAAACCTGGATGATGTCCAAAGAAAAATGTATTTCTAGGTAGAAAGAACATTTCGACTGTATGTGCCCGATAACATTGAGTACTTGCAAGTATTTGAGAATGATGCACAAATTGAATTTTTTTTGTTAAACGATGATGCAGAAGAAGACAATTTCTCATCCACTATCCCCAAATATTGTATACAAGCTGAATCTCTTTGTATGAAAGGCAATCATGCTAAGAATCTCCTTGAAGAAGTTTCATTTTGAAAAGTGCAAGAAACGAGAAAAGTCAATATTGGAACTGGCAGTTCCCTGAAATATGTCAACTTGGGAGTTGATTGCACCACTAAGGAAGTTTATCAATATGTTACCTTATTCAAGGAATATATTGATGTCTTTTCTTGGACCTATGATGATTTGAAAGCTTTCGATAAAACTATATTCTAGCATAACATTCCTTTGAGAGAAGAAGAAAAGTTAGTTAAACAAAAAATAGGGATGATGAATCCCAAACTGAAACCTCTGGTAAAGATTGAATTGGAGAAATTGAAGAAGGCAGGGATAATTTATCCCATCAGACATTCAGACTGGATTTCAAATCTAGTGATTGTAAGAAAAAAGATCGGGGAAATACATATGAGTGTTGACTTCATAGACCTTAACAAATAAATCATAAAGGACAATTTTCCTTTACCTAATATGGATTTTATTCTACAACAAGTTACTGGATCGGCTTGCATTTCTATCTTGGATGGTTTTTATGGATATAAATAGGTCTTGCTGGAGGAATATAGGGAAAAGAAAACATTTATTACACTGTGGGAGACATACGAATATTCTAGAATGCCCTTTTGTTTGAAGAATGTTGGAGCCACATTCCAAAGGGCCATGGATCATGCATTCAATGGGTTGATAGGAAATTTTATGGAAGAATATCAAGATGAATTGACAGTGCATTAAAATAAAAGGGATGAGCACATCCATCATTTAAGAAAGGTTTTTGAAAGATGTATATTATATGGTGTATCTATAAATCCAAAGAAATGCTTTTTCACGGTGACTTAGGGAAAACAATTGGTACATATTGTATGCAAGGAAGGGATTTACATAGATTCAGAAAGAGTTAAAACAATAACTGAGCTCAACCCCCCAAAATATATGAAGGGAGTCCAATAATTCTTCAGAAAAATCAATTTTGTGTGAAGATTTGCCCCTCAATATGCAAGCATCATAAGGCCGATCAATTTGTCACTGAAAAAGGAGTAGAGGTTCGAATGGACAATGGATACTCAGGAGGAATTCAACAATATCAAAGGAGCTTTCACCACATCTCCTGTCCTCATTAGTCTGGACTTCCAAAAATATTTCATCATCTATTCATTTTCTACAGAGAAAATTATTGCATCTGTTCTCACTCAGAAAAATAGCAAAGGAGAAGAACTCCCAATAAGTTTTATGAGCAAAACCCTACATGAATATGAGTTGAGGTATTCATAATTGGAGAAGCAATCCTTGGATCTTGTAAAAGTAGTAGCACACTTTTGGACGTATATATTAAACTCCCATATTATTGCTTATGTTCCCTCATCACCAGTGAAGATGCTTCTAAATCAAAATTTGAGAGAAGGAAAATGTGCTAACTAGTTGGAAAATATACAAGATTATGATATCGAGATTAAACCTTTAACGGAAATCAAAGGAAAAGGTTTATGCAAGCTCATCACGAATGGGGATTCGGTCGATGGGATGATTTCAATATTAGTCAAGGAACCATTAGTTGACTCGATGTTGTTAGGCTAATCAATCTGAAGTCTAGCAAAGGGAATATCTACATCCTCATGGCTACAAATTGTTTCAATAAATGGTCAGAGGTGGTGGCATTAAAGAAGGTTGATTTTGAAGAGATGATTAAATTCCTAAAAGACAATATTCTGTCAAGATTTGGTTTCCCTAATAAATTTATAACAGACAATGGTTCAATTTTCATTAGGTCAAAGTTTACAGAGTTTTGTGGAGAATATAGAATCATTATGGGTAAATCATCGAATTACTATCCATAAGGTAATGTCCTTGTCGAATCCACAAAAAAAACACTTGTGTAGATATTGAAGAAACCCATTGACAAGAACCAAAAGAATTGGCATCTGAAACTGATGGATGTGTTATGGGAAAGAAGAACAACTGGGAAGGATAGCACCAGGATGTCTCCATATATATTGGTTTATATAACCGACAAGATATCTATCCCTCACCTACCCCTACCTTAATAGATATTGCAGGTACCGAGATATGGCAAACTGCACTGAAACAGTAAGGAAAAGGAAATAAGCCAGAATTCCAAAGCAATTGACAAAGTTTGTTTTTCTATATTGACTTGTATCATTTCGGTAACCTGAGATATAATAAAGAGAAGACATAACTCCCTTCAAACTATTCCGAACTATACTATTGACCTAACGACTTCATTAAGTGGGTATAGTAGTCTAGTGGTGGAATAGCAAAAAGATATCTGTCCTGTGCTTTTACACGGAAAGAATTGAAAATTTCGATTAGTCTTGAGCTCAATGAATTGATATTTGTGGTTAGTACCCAATATACAGAAGACAATCCACCCATCCAGAGGAGAATCAATCAGTTTCTGAAGTTGGAAGATGAACGAACATCTCAGAGGCAACAAAGCATCAAAATATATTTTGATCAGAGCACAACTGTAAATAATTTCCAGAAGGGAGAGTTGGTGCTAATTTGGGACAAGGCCAAGGAGAAACCATCCATGCATACAAATTTTGAAGCACTTTGGATTAGACCATTCATCGTTGAGAAGATATTGGGATTTAACTCCTATATGCTCCAAGACATGAAGGGAAAAATATCGATGCCTCCTTTCAAAACGAAACATTTGAAAGGTTTATTCTCCTAAGATTTTCTCATTCTCATTGTACATAATTTTATTTTTTCAATTTGTATATTCTTACTATGACTCCATAGCCCAATGGGAGGAAGCACCTGGTCACGAGAGATTCTGGATTCTTGACAACCCACATGGGGTTATCATCCCACAATTGGAGCCTGTTGTTGATATCGATTCCTTCTTCCAAAATTTCCCTCCCATTTTCTATTTTCCCAACTTCTTTTCTCCCTTTATTTTCCCTCTTCTATACTTTCCCAATTTCCCCTTTTCCTTTTTTCCCTTTCTAGTTTTTATACTTAGTAGTTTTTTTTCAAAATGACGGGTTCGTCGGTTCCCAAGTTGGAGGACTCGTGAATCCTCATCTCCAATACACACTCTCACATATTGAGTCCAACCGACTGCCACATTATCCCATACTTAGCCGTTTATGCAGTCACGGGTTCTTGGGTTGCTGGGGTCGAACTCTCATATCCCATGTTCTGTGATATACATATTTCATCCAAAAGATCCTTGATCTACATTTTGACCATCAGACTCCCCTAACTTCCAAGTATCTCATTCCTCCTATGATGAGTTCGTCTAACCGCATCAAAACACTTAGCCAATTTTCAACTTTATAGTGTCGCAGGTTCGCGGGTTCTCGGGTTCACGGGTTCACAAAATTCTCAAATACTATTTTGTTCTCGTATGTCCCCACCACCTTTACGCTTTTCCCAATAAAAATTTAGTATGTTTTAATGCTAATAAATCATTATGAAGGTCCGGTAAATATTGGCATTAATAGGATAAAGGCTCGAGGAGATTTCTCATTAAACCACATTAAAGCATGATTTGCAGAAGATTATATTATATCTCTCAAGCGCTCATTTCAAATATTATCTGGATCAAAAGAACGATCCTGTAAAATTATGAAAACAACAACTCCACAATAGTTCTGCGGAGATACTTTGAACATTTTTGGATGAGAGGACCAGAACTTTCAGTAGTCTAGAGTGTACTCTTGTTATTCATCCCCTTCTCCTCAGAAGGAAGTAATTTGGACGTCTAAAATTGCTCGTGCAGGATGTGTTCCTGAAGTCTTTGACTACATGAAGTTGGTTTCCTGGTGCACCAAGAATTATATACCAAACCAACAGATGATTCAACTCCAATACCATTCTTTCGTCTCCCTTTTGCCTCAAGTGTTCTGTAAAATGCCAAGACTCCCAGAGCCAACACTCACCTTCAAAGGTGAAGATTGCAGAGACTTCTTGAAAAAACATGACAATGTCCTAGATATATTACCTGAATTCTTGGAGAACCCCATGGGAATCCCTGACGATATCACCAGAGTGCAGGTCAACTTATTCAAAAACCCATTTCGGGAAATTGCCTGGTTATTTACCAGAGTAAGTGCCAAGAACATATTGTTAGCATTTCCCGTATGATTATTTACATCTTATATTTTACGGTCAAGTTGCATGCCATTTTAGATTGGGGGAATTTGATTTCCATTGATATCTCTTCACATTTGTCTCAGTATAAAAAGGATAAGAAATTCTTTATGCCTTCTTATTCGGTTTTCGCGATAACGCATTGCTGTTGATTTCCTAAATTGTCTATATGCAAGAATGTGAATTGTCAATTCGACCACGTGACCTTTTGGTACCAAGATTTATGGAGGCACAAAGATTCCCTTCATTTTATGAAGTTTTTAACGAATTTGTTTTGGTCCTTAGAGAATTACTATTCGGAAAATACACCCCAAGGATATCTGCTCGGGTCAGTAAATTCCTGGATAGAAAGGGGACTTTGGAGCAAATGAAAAACTACAATATCATCAAGATTTTTGGTTCTAAAGAAAAATCCTTCCTTCATTCCATGCCATATATCTAACATAATGTTTGTCACATAAGTCGCAAGGAAATATAACTTTTGGCTGCACTTTTTTCATGAAAAACAAAAAAAACAATTTATACCTTTGCCTTGGAAAGTTGGGGATTTTGTATTCATAAATATGAACAAAATTGATGAATTCGCAAACCACTTCCACAACTTGAATCTCAAGTACTCTAAAAATATTAGATGGTTTGACCCTAATGGAATATTTGTGGAACATATGTTAACAATGGGTTTCAACAGTTCATTTATCCATACAGTTCTAGTAGAAGAAGAAGTTCATAACCTGGGAAATCCTATCCACACTGCTGGCGACTTAGAGAGGATACTAAGTACCAATGAATTGTATAAACAAAGAGGAAAAGGTCCCAGTGAGAAGAGTGCCCAGTCCCCAAATGTTACTCCCAAGAATTCAACACCTCAAAGCAGTGCTCCAGTGGTCCACCCATCTAAAAAGTTAATCAATAGTAGGTCAGGTGGAGGAGGAGACAAGAACCCCCCTCTAGGAAAAATTGAAAGCTCCCATAAACTTCCTCTCAGGAAGAAGAGGAAGAATAGTGTACAACAAGAATAAGAGATTCACGTCGAAAGTGACATAAATAGCTTATCCCTCAAGGATATGGAGCTCGAGGATGACATTGAGAAGATGTTTCCTAACATTGATTAGCCAGGAGGCACGTCCCACCAAAATCAGTCGTTGGAAATTGTTGAAAATGAGATATTTTATGCAGAAGAATCATTTGTATTTCAGAGTGTTGTCTTTGACAATGAATATAAAAAATTAATTATTGAGAAGAATGATCCAAAGAATAAAAAGGGGAAATATCGTTTAGAGGTTAACCTAAAGAATATGTGGCTGTCCTAGGTTTTCAGAATCCATAGAGCCACCGATGATGCATTGGACGATTCCATTGGCAGTCTCAAAGAAAAAAATACAAAGTTAAAGGAAAAGATTAAGGAACTAGAAAAGACTTTGATGCCTCTTCGATTTCTTTCCAGCCTTTTGGCAATTGTCGGACCCACCACACACATAGCCAAAATAAAATGATCTTCAATCTTACTCACATCATATAGGAGTTATGTGGATAATAATATCAAGAAAATAATGGAACTAATTACAAAATCTTAAGAAATTTCAAAGAGCATTATTGCTTTTGGATCGAGGGCACATGCCTTCCTTGAATATCTACAAGCCGACCTAAAAAATGAATAAGGTTTCTACCTTGATTCCCTGGTACCCTTTGGTATTAAATTTATCAACATGTCAGAGCTAAAGAGAAGAGAGGAGGACCTCCCTTCTCCAAGCCAGATCAAGAAACTGAATGCCTATTGGAAAAGAAAATAAATAACTTGAACAACATCGTCTAGGCATGCAACCAATCCATAACAAGGAGAGAAGAGCTATTCAAAATGCTCATGAAGGTGGACCTAGCTGGAAGCACTAACAAAGGCCAATATCGAAAGTTGATCCTCATCTCGTTGTTCCTAAAAAAACAACAGTTCAATGAGCAGGTTGAGATTTTTAAAGGACTGTCAATTGAAACATTCTATGGCATAATTGTATATGATGAGAATGCCATAGATAAATGGCTTGTGGACTACTCTATAAAAAATCAGGATATTGAAGAAGTACTACATGGCATTTCCATTGATCTCTGAGACTTGGAGGGTGAGCTATTATATAGTAAAATCTGACATGAAATCAACATGGCACCTATGAAAGGATACATCGAGGAATGGTTCAAGAAGGCTATCGAAAAAATGACAAATGAAGGACAAGAAGTAGTTGAGATGGTTCCTATAACCGTTGCTAAAAATGATAAAAGGACATCAATGACCAAATGAATATATGAGAGACCATCATAGTAAGTTTACATTGATCGCATCTTTCTTTTCTTTATCAAGTCCTTCATCCAGTTATTCCACCTCTTTAACTAGAAAGGTTTAACCGAAGAATGATAATTCCTTTGTTCTTCTTACCATGACTTACTAATCCTTCCACTTCCCACCATCCTCTTTATAAAATATTATTTCTTGTATTTTTTTTCTTAATGGTCCGCGGGAGCCCCAGTCCCAGTCTTTAAGACAAACACATTTACATTTTCAAGAATATGTAACAGATTATATATTTTTTGGAAATTTCAAGAGAACTACTTTGGGAACAATCTCGACGGTGCTTTGTAACCTTGTTTTCAGAATATAAAGTATTTAAGGTTGATCTATCATTATCTTTATTTGAGTTGTCCATGTATCCACTATGTTAAAGTTCTCTTGTGCATGCATATAATCTTATTTTGTTTTTATGTGATCAAAATATTTATCTTAAAACTATGATGGATGTGAGGAAATTATGTTTATTTACTTTAAATGTGTGATGTGTGTGATTCTTGGTCCTCTCTTAGGAACTTTCTTTAAAAAGACAATTTTTATTTATTTATTTACTCACTATATTTATGTTTCTTTGAATTATTGCGATGGAATGATATCAAGTCCCACCTTCTGAATATTTAAAAATCTCAAGAAAATATATAGAGGAATACCGCCTCTATAAAAACATAGGGGGATTTATATCCTCATGAGGTTTTTATTTTGGCCCTAACGGATTCAAGCATCAACACTTTCTTTAAGCATGAAACATGGAAATTTGGGTGTACTCGCGAAGATGCAGGAAACCCCAATTTGTATGTGATAGTACCAATATTTTGAAACACCTTATAAGGGCCATAGTACTTTGGTGATAATTTATTATCCTTATTAGCTTGCTTTAGGGACATTTGTTTGTATGATTGTAGTCTTAAAAATAGCCATTCCCCTACATCAAAAATTATTTCACTACGATGCTGATATGCTTGTTATTTCATGCAATTTTGTGCCATGGTCAAGTTGTCCTTTAAGAGTTTGAGAACTTGTTGTTGATTCTCCAACCTTAGATTTTTCTTTTAGAGAAGAAGTGATGGAAGGTGGGTGATATCCATAGAGTTCCATAAATGGTGTCATTTTTGTTGCAGTATGAAATTAAGCTTTATACCACCATTCTGTCAAGGGTAACCACTTGAACCATTGTGTTTATTTATCAGAGACAAATCAATGAAGGTACCCTTCTAGACGTTTTTTCACTATATTGGTTTGTCCATTATATTGAAGATGATA
The DNA here is from genome assembly GCA_000966675.3 of Picea glauca. NCBI lineage: Eukaryota > Viridiplantae > Streptophyta > Pinopsida > Pinales > Pinaceae > Picea > Picea glauca. The sequence continues at coordinate 316,692 of JZKD02S1930734.1, forward strand.
AGATGAGATCTGAGACAATTGAGTACCCAAACAAGAAAATAATTCTTGCAAAAATGTCAAGTGAAGATGTGATCTCTGTCACTTACAATAATCTTTGGTATTCCATGTATATTTTGAACTATCTCCATAAATGCGGTGGCAACTGCACTATCTTTGAAAGGATGAGAGAGTGCACAAAAGTGTGCGTACTTGGTCAGTCTATCAACAATCACCATGATGACACTCTCTCCTTCATACTTCGGTAACCTGGTGATGAAATCCATGGAAACCTCCTCCCAACGTTGACTTGGGATGGCTAATGGTTGTAAAACACCTAGGGTCTTAATTTTTTCCATCTTATTTGGTGGCAAACCAAACATTCTTCCACAAACCTTTGAACATCAGTTTTAAGGCTATCCCAAAAAATTCCTTCTTGACCATATGGTAGTTTTTCAAAAATCCTGAGTGCCCTCCTATAGGAGCAGTGTGCAATTCCAAGAGTAACTTTTGTTTGAGTTAGGATTTCTTACATAAATATAAGAGATCTTCGTACCATAGTGAATCAATTTTCCATGTAAATGTATCTGATGCATTGGAATCTTGTTGCAGCCTTTGAATGAGAGTCCATATATTTTTTTCATTATTCCATTTGTCCCTTGCTTCTATTATCTAATCGGGTTGGATGATCGAGATAACACAGAGAAAGGAATCAACATCTTCATCCTTTATTGAGAGTGCATCGACCGCAAAATTTTTCTTCCCTTTTTTGTAGATGATTTCAAAATAACAACCCAACATATTGGTCACCCATTTTTGTTGTTCTTCTGAAGATAGTCTTTGTTCCAAGAAGTATTTAAGACTATCATGATATTTTTTGACCTTGAAGTGTCTACCTATTAGGTAAGGGTTCCATTGCTTCAGTGCATGTAGTATTACCATCATTTCCTTCTCATAAATCGATTTGTGTAAGTCCTTTCCCTTGAGTGGCCTACTTTCAAAAGCAAGGGGCTTTCCTTCTTGCATTAGAACAACACCAATGCCATTTCTCGAGGAATCTCATTCCACAATAAAGGTTTTTTCTAAGTCTAGTGTGGTGAAGACAATAGCTTTGTACATCGCCTCTTTAATTTGTTGAAAATATTGAGTTTCCTTTGGAGTCCACGAAAATGAATCCTTCTTATTTAATTTCGTTAAAGGTGTTGCTATTCTTCCATAGGTCTGAACAAACTTGTGGTAGTAACCTGTCAAACCCAAAAATCCTCTAATATTATTCAATGTTTTGGGAATCGGCTAGTCCATCATGGCCTTAATCTTGTTAGGGTCTACCTTGAAACCTTCATGATATACAATATGACCCAAATACTCTACCTCCCTCACCCCAAAGAAACATTTGGATGGTTTGGAATATAGTTGTTTCTCCTTTAGTAGTTGTAACACCTTGTCAACACGTCGAACATGATCCTCCCAAGACTTTCTATAGATTAGTATATCATAAAAAAATACTAACACAAATTTTCAAAGGAAGGGCTTGAATATGGAATTCATCAACCCTTGGAATGTGGAAGGTGCATTCATAAGGCAAAAAAGGCATGGCCAAAAATTCATAGCGGCCTTCATGAGTTTGGAATGTTGTTTTTGGGATATTTTCTTCCTTCAATATAATATGATGATACCCTGAACGTAGATCCAACTTTCTCCATGCAGGTCATCTAACAATTCATCAATGATGGGAATTGGAAACTTATCTTTAATAGTGATCTTTTTGAGCTATCTATAATCTCGACACATACACCATGAGCCCTCTTTCTTGAGTACCATTGCCAGCAATGCAAAGTAAGAACTTTGGCTAGGTCTAATAATTCCAGCCTCTAACATTTGTTCAACCATACGCTCAATTTCACTCTTCTAGGCATAAGTATATCTGTAAGGCCTAATGTTAGTAGGAACACTCCCAGGAATTAGGTGAATAGCATGATCATCATTTCGAGTGGGTGGAAGACCTCTAGGAATATCTTCAAATACTTTGGAATGCTTATCAATGATCCCTTGGATATCTAGGGGAATAGATGGCTTAGATGTTTGAAAATCTAGTGAGCATAGTTGTAAAATTACACCATGATGCCCCTTTTTCAATAATTGTTTCATGCCATTAGAGCTTATCACCTTAATTGGTTTCCCTATGATACCCCTTAACTCAATTTCCTTTCCTTCCAATGAAAATTTCATGAAAAGTTCTTGAAAATTAAAATCCATTATTCCCAATGATTGTAACCATTAGACTCCTAGTATGACATCAACACCATCCATGGGTATAGAAATCATTGGACTATTCATTACATATTCCCCCATAGTAAGATTTATCTTATGGAATTTTCCTGAGCAATTGATAGTTCCTCCATTTGCAATCATTACTTGAAACTATGGCACTGGATATATAAAGCAATTGAGAGCTTTGGCTAATTTATAGTGAATGAAATTATGAGTACTACCAAAATCAATTAGGACTATTAATTTATTTTTTATAAAGATCCTTCGATCTTGAGGGTTTGAGGAGTGCTAATTCCAACCAATGCATTACATGATATCACGGGAGTCAAATATTAAAAAGAAATCTCTTCTACATTTTCATATAGAGATGGTTCTTGTTCTTGTTCTTCTTCCTCTTCACAATCTATGTAGAATAATTTATTCTCACCACACTTATGTCCCTTACTCTACTTGCTATCACAATTAAAGCATAAAACTTTTTCTTTTCTTTCCTCCAATTGTTGAGGTGTCAACCTTGTAGGTTGAGGTATTTTAGAAGAAGGAACATTATTCTCTCAATAGATGTTAGGAGTGATCCTTCTAGTAGTTATAGCCATATTTTTACTTTCAAAATTTCTTGTCACCTTGAACACATTCTCCAATGGTTTGGGTTCCCAAAGGTGAAACTCATGTTGAATGCTATCCTTTAAAGTTCCTATGAATACATCAATCAAGTGCTCATATGGAATACCTGTTACCTTTATATTCAATCTTTGGAAGTTCTCAATGTGCTCCGCAAATCAACCCTTTTGCTTTAGATTTATCAATTGGATAAAGAAGGTATTGCTCCTTGTATCCTCATAGTGTGTTATCATTTATTTTGTGAAAATTGTCCAAGTGACAAGTGATTTGCGAGACAAAATCCATTGATACCACACAAATTGATTGGGTTCTAAATATAAATAATCAATTCGTACCTTTTGTGTGTGTGGAACATCATGTAGATCAAAGAACTGCTCCATCTAAAGTATCCATGTGATTTGATCCTTTCCATAAAACTTCCTCATATCGATCTTAGGAAAGTGGTTGGTATTCAACCCAAAGTTGGAGTTTCTCTAGTCTTGATTCATCTTCCTTGTGTCCTCATCATGAATTTCATGGGATACATTTTCACTTTCAGTTGGCCTCTCTATTAGGAAAATTTTCAATCCTTCCCCGATCTCCCCTTTTAAACATTCCATCTTAGTATCCATTATTGCCTCCAACTTAGCTTTAGTTGAATCCATCATCCCTTGTAGTTCGTATTTTACCTTCGTATTCTTTTTTATTATGTGTGTGGCACGAGGGTTGGCATGATGGATTCTGAATTAGTTTTCATCTCCTTGTCTTTGACCTCAACGACCAATGACTATTTCGAGCGACATTCATCGGTGTTGTGACAGGGGATTTTGTGGAAGTCGCACCACTTCCCAGTGTCATTCTTCATCTTTCCTTTACCCTTGTTTTCTTGTGTATTGGAATGGTTATCGAGAGGTCATTGGTTAGGGACACCTTTACCATGATTTTTTTGTTGCGGATGGCCACCAATATCCACATGGATGTTGTGTAGGGATTCAAGACAACTCTGTAAGTGAAGAACCCACAATTATAAATAATTGTCCCCACTATAGAGAAACATGTTGAACTAAAACATGTCCATATGAGCTAGTTGGAATTTGGAATAGGTGGGTGGTCACCGATATCCACTTGGATCCAGTTGGTATTTGGAATAGGTGGGTGGTCATCGATATCCACCTGGATCAAGATTCAACCATTTTTATAAGGCATCCACATCTATCTGACCTTCAAATACATGAATGTCAAAATTAACTTATACCTTGAAGGGAGAGATTCTTCCAATGTGCTAGCTTGTTGAAGATGTGCATGTTGCTATCGATAGGTTTTGAAGGATGTGGGAAACATTATCCATCATTTCGTCCCTCTGTCGCACGAGAGATTGCTCAAGAAACATGTTAATAGAATATTCTGCCTCCACGGATTTTCTTTTCTTCCACCATAGAGGGTTTCTTAGGCGTGAAATATCGATTTTTTCCAAGAGAGATAATCTCAAGACCCAACTTTCTATACTTGGACCTCGTCGGGGACATGCACTAAAAAATGATCAAGAGGCGCATGCTTTGATACCAATGATCTTGATTATTTTTGGAACGAAATGAAATCAAATATATTACAATGAAATACACACAAAAATTTCCAGAAACAAATAAATAGAACAATACATGATTTCTATTAATGAAATAAATGTATAGATGCTATAAAAATACAGAGTGTCAAGCTCGCTAGAATGGTGGTAGATTTATCTCTGAGAAGAGATGTGACGACTACGCTTATTCAAAAGAAGATGATTAAAACGAGGCTCTAAAGGCCTTTTTATGATAAACATGAATACCAAAACCCTAGACATCCAAAATCCTAACCCTAGGAGATGAAGCACTAAAAGTCACGTGGGCCCCATTGGTGTAAGTTAGTACAGTAACTTCTCGAGGTCGTAGTGTTTGCATACGATCTTTGTTTTAGGCATGTGATAGTCCGTTGGAAATGAGTTTTCAAGAAATACGCATTATTCGATCAAAATCGGACTCTGTCTACATATTGACTATGGAAAGCCAAGAAAAAATTGCTCAGAGCCCCAAAATAGCCTTGGAAGTACAAAAAGATGTAATGACATGAAAACTTCCAAAACAAGCCAGTTAGAAAATGTGGGCGGCTACCAATATCCACCTAGATGTTGTGTAGGGATTTAGAACAGGCCCATAAGTTCATAACCCACAATTACAAAGAAATGTCCCCATTACAGAGAAACGTGTTGAACTGAAAACTGTTAAGATGAGCCATTTGGAATTTAGAACAGGTGGGTGGCCACCAATATCCACCTGGATCATATAATTCCATCTAGTCTCTTGTGGCATGCTATATTTTGTCATATTAATTATGAAAACCTTCGTTTGATGAAAAATAATGGTGTTTCTTGTTTTACTATATTTTCTAGGAACTTGAACCAATGTGATGCTTGTATCCTCATAAAGCATAGTAAACAACCATTTCATAATTCTACTTTCAGAGCACGTGGAAAACTTGAATCTTTACATTCTAATTTGTGTGGCCCTATGCTGGCCCCTTTCGCAAATGGAAACAAATATATCATGTATTTTATTGATGGTTACACCAGGATGTATTGGGTGTACTTGTTGAAAGAAAAATCATAATCTTTTGAAACTTTTAAAAGTTTTCATGTATGGATTCAAAATGAAGCTCGTTATCGTAATGGCTCTATTTGAACTGATAATGGAAGAGAATATACATCTATTGAATTTGAAAACTATCTATGCCAACAAGTGATCAAACATCAAACAACAATGCCATAAATCCTCAACAAAAGGGTGTAGCTGAAATAATGAATAAGACTCTTCTAAATACGGTTCATTCCATGATGTTTTTCAAGAATGTAAAATTGATGTTTTAGGTTGATGTTGTTCTATTTTCATTTTATGTGAAAAACATGTGTCCATCTCATTCTCTTGAAAACAATACTCCTTATGAAATTAATGTGGTATGGTCGTATTTCTTTGGTGAGGCATCTCAGGGTCTTTGGTTCCACCTGTTATGCATTAATTCCTAAGAAAAAAATAAACAAAGCTTGATGTAAGGAGTGAAAACTGAATATTCTTGGGGTACTCAAATACCACCATGGGATATCATATTTACAATGAGAAAAACAAGAAATACATTCTTTCCAAATATGTAATATTTCTTAAATCCTCTAAGAATGACAAAACCGTTGAGAGGAAGCTTAATCATTTGGAAAAATTCACTCGTGTAAAGACATATCATGAATTTGGTGATGATATTTTTCATCTTAAAGGAGGGATCTATATCTTGCATCAATCTCTATAATTTCCTTTTTATTCATTATCTCCCCCTCATGAAGAAGTTCTGACCACTTCATCATAATCTAAATTTCAATTGGATGACATGATTGAGAGGATTGAGAGGATTTATCTTGATATGAATTCAACTTCATCTCAATTAGCTAAGAAAACTAGACCATCTCAGAAAGGTTCACCAAAATGGCTCATAAAAACACTTGAAAGTGTTCATCCTGATGAGGTCGAAAATAAAGGAACCAAAAGTTCCTTAAGACAATATGGAGGTGATGTATATAATTCAAATTTAGGTGATGTAGATGACATGGATTTTTCATATGATTGTGATTTGAATTTATCTACTAACTTTGAACCAACCCCAATTGAAGAATCAACTTCTCATGATGAATGTAAATAATCCATGTATAAGGAATATGATGCTCTCATCAAGAATGACACGTGGAAGTTGGTGGATCGTCCATTTGGATCCAAACCAATTTGTTGCAAGTGGGTATTCAAGAACAAGTACATATAATATGTATCACTTATTAACAAAAAAGTAAGGCTCTTGGAAAAAGGATTTTCACAAAAATAAGGTGTTGATTACGAGGATACTTTTGTCCCCAAAGAAAAATGGGATACCATATGTACTCTATTTTTCATTGCAGCACAAAATGGATGGAAAATTCATGAAATGGATGTGAATACTACTTTCTTGAATGGAGGCTTGAAACAGAATGTTTTCATGTCTCATCTACAAGGTTTTGTTGTGAAAGGAAAAGAACAAAAAGTATGCAAGATCATCAAATACTTATATGTCTTGAAACAAGCACCACAAGACTAGTATGAAAAACCAACTAAGCATCTTCTAATGTTGAATTTCAAGAACTTCAATCTTGACTATGGAACTCTATTTGTCAATAAAGTTAGAAAAACTTGTTGGAATATTCACCAATACTGAGAGGGGTGGGGGTGAATCAATATTGAACACTTTTTACCATTCTGGATCACAACATTAACTTATCAGTAATCACATTCAATTATTATTGTATTTAATATATCATAAACATATAACCATAAACAATGCATCACATCATAACCACAAATACACAATACACCATAATTTTACGTGGAAACCAAAATGGGAGAAAACAAGAAAATGCTTTCTTATATATCAAAATATTACATTCATATAAAGCACCAAATTTCAAATTCTCCAGCCCCAACTGGAAGGAGGCTCCAACCCCCTATTTACAACCTCTAACCTAAAGGAAGCTACAACTCCTTGAATTCTCCAACTCCAACTGGAAGGAGGCTACAACCCCCTGATTTACATGATCCAATTTGAAGGAAGCTCCAATTCCCTATATTCTCCATCTCCAACTAGAAAGAGGCTATGACCCCCTAATTTATAGGCTCCAACCTGAAAGAAGCTCCAACTCCCTGTATTCTTTGACTCCAATCAGAATGAGGCTACGATCCCCTTTCCTTACCCCTTCCTTCCGCCCATAAATATAAGTGTAGACTCAACCTGTCACCGACACTGTCACTGATAATCAACCTGTCATTGATAATAAACCTATCATTGACAATCAACCTGTCATTGATAATAAACCTATCATTGACAATCAACCTGTCACTGTCCCAGTTACTGTATCTATCAATGTCACTGTCACTTTCACTGTATCTGTCACTGATACTGATATCTCATCATCAAATGTAACCAGATCCACTTACATAGATCATATACCAATACCATCACCAAGATGTGCATCAAACCATATGCTAAGACAAGTGTGCCATATCATCCATGTAACAAGTACATGTCATATTCGTAAACCATGTGCCAATATATGCCTCAAACATGTTCCATAACATCCATCAACCATGTACCAAAACATGTTCCATAACATCCATAAAACATGTACCAAAGATATGAAAAAATATGTTTCAAGAATGTACCATAACATTCATAACATACCTCATACAAAGTGCCAACATATGCCTCAAGCATGTGCCATAACATACCTCAAACCAAGTGCCAACATATGCCTCAAGTATGTGCCATAACGTACCTCAAATATATAAACTTGTAAGATTCACTACGATCTCATTTTTCCATTTTTTATTCTAAAATTTCTATCTGAGGTACTTTTATATGTATTGTCATACCTCTCAAAATTTCACATTTTGCAAAGTTCGAGAACATAATTTATAGCAAAAATTCCAAGATGACTTGTTTGAAACATATTTCAGGACCATTCAAGAACTATGAATTCCACAGAGCATATCTCTGAAATTATTGTGAGAAAAGGTCTGAAATTTTAACCATAGATACTCTAAGATATATCTTCCGAAGAGTGAAAATGATAGACCTTGCTGAATTCTGTCATATTCTAGAGAACGAACTTGTAGAGAATGCCACACACTTAATATTTGATATATTATTCTAAAAATTGTACACAACATACTATAGAATGTACTGTTTCTAATGAAATTGGTCTCACATATTTTGGATAATCTATGGATAAGTTATGACTATGTTTCGTAGAACACCTGATTGAGACAAGTTTTAAGACTAGTCAAAAACTCTCTCTTCCACAGAGTGTATCTCTAAACATACAACAAAACATAAGTTGAAATTTTTACCACATGTACCTTGATATTTCTTCTCAATAACCTACACATTTCACTATCTGATTCATTATAGAAAACAATTTATAGTGAAAATGGTAAGATGACCTTTAAATAATATACCTTAGAACACATCATCACAAGACTTCATCCTCCCTTGGAATTTCTTCCTTCTTCACTTCATATTCCCTCTGAAATTCACCTCAGATATCCTTGGTTACCTCATATAAAAATCACTTGAGTTGATGCAACAAATGAACTCCTAAGTGCCTTATTTATACTAGATTTAACACCCTCTTTTTAGAGTCAACTTGACCCAAATAAAATTTAATTTAATTTTTAATGATTATTTCATTGGGGCTGACTTTACCCAAAATATCCATAATATTTATTTTAATATTCATTGCAATTGGGATGACTTGTAACTCAATGTTTTCAACACTTTTTAGGGGATGACTTGTAACCTTTTGTCCTTAGATCCGGGGTTTCTTCATTTGCTTTTGGGGATTCATCTTTAAGAGGTCATATCTCCTTAGTTGTGAGAAACCACATGCCGTACCACCTACTGTTGGAAATGTCATGATGAGGACTATCCATATATAAGGGTTTTTCCTGAAATTTCAATGTCCTTCATCCTCATTTTCCTCAAACAACTTCATGCTTCATGACCATGCCTCTCGGTCTTCTTGTAGGATTCTTCAAAGTGTCTTCTAGTGAGGGCTATGCTTAAAGCTACGACATAAGGGATCACTTTGGATACTCATTCAAATAAACCCATCACTTATTCCTTAAAATAAATCCATCACTTCTAGGGCCTTCTTAGAATTGCTTCAAGGCTTCTTCTAGGGTTGACATGCTTCTTTTAGGGTTGACGTCAATGTCAACCAAATTCCCAACAATATTTCCCATTGGCATTGATGGAAACACTCATACTCCCCCTGTGACATTGCTTATGATATTTATCACCTCATTTTTCTCTCCCCCTTTGGCATCAATGACAAAGGGTAACTCTCTTTGGGGATGCTCCCCCTATATTCATGCCTCTGATCTTTATCTTCCCCTTTGATATCAATGGCAAAGAGTAACGCCCCCCCAAACAACACACCTTCTCTAATCTTTCTCTCTTGCTTTTGTTATTTATCTCCCATTTTGACATTATTTTAATCCCTAAATCATGGCTCATTATGAATTAATTGGGACATATTACATTAGTATTGTTATTTTATTTATGTCGACTTGGGTCCATTAGTTGTAATTGTACCCCCTAGTGTCCTATATATACCAAGGAGACCTTTTCCTTTGAATCATCTTGTATTTGTGAATTCATATGATTATAAGGAGGTTTCCCTCTCAAAGAGGCTTATTATCTAAATTTCTCACTGTGTCAAAGCATGGAGTACTTATTCTGAGGTTTTTATACTATTTGGATATTTGGTTCTTAACATTTGGTATCAGATCTAGACAATCCTCAGGACTCACTTCTTCAAAACAAGTCTTCTTGGAACTTTCGCTACAAAGTTGTTGCTAGAAGGTTTTAGCATCTGAAATTTATATGGTGTAGAGGAGACATATAGAGATAACTTGGTTTCAAATTTCATATATTGGTTTGATAATTTTTTGGAGATACATTATGTCCACGTCAGGGTTTTTTTACTAGTCATGAAACTAGTCTGAAACATGTCTTCTTGGAATGTTCGCTCCCAATTTGTTTTGGCTTGGTTTAAGGCCCTGCAGTTATTACATTACAAAGGAAGAATAATTAAGTACATTGTGTTCAAATTTCATCCCTTGATTCATTGTACTCGAAAAATTATTCTATGAGTAAATTAGGGTTTTTGGCTGGTCTAGAATTTAGTTTAAAACAAGTGTTCTTGGGAAAATTGTTATATCTGAACTACATAAATCCAAATTGAGTGAGACCTATTCCATTGGTTAGGGTATGGATATAAGTTTTATTGGTGAAAATTTAAATTTCTGAATTGAAGACAGTGGCATGAGGTAGGCCATACAAGTTCGCTCTCCCAAAAGAGAAAAAATAAGCACATATTAGGAAAGTTATCATAAAATTCTCTTGGAGAATCCAATATTGGTCTAATCTATGGGATTGGAAAGAAGACACATCAGGATACCTCAGGCCTAAATTTTATACTCAGAAGGGTCGAATTTATAGAGCTACAATAGAAGAAAGGTTGGCTAGCAGAACAATTTCCAAATCAGGTTTTAAAAGGTGCATTTGTTTTTGAAAATTTGCATATATTTTGACTAGAAGATCCAATTGGGGTGATTCAAAAGGTGGAATAAAGTGGGATAAAAGTAGTATCACATAAATTTGAGAGAAAATTAGGGATTTTCGGGTAAAAACATATTCCTACATCTCTAAACGTAGGATTTTTCGTTACTTGTCAGTGCTACAACCCAGGGACAATGTGGTTATTCCACCTACCTAGAGTATATCGGAAGGCCCCTTTCGAATGGTTTCAAATTAGACAAAAATACTATGGATTTGATCTCCCACATACCTGGTGTATATCGGGAGACCCCTTATAATCCTGAGACTAATCAATTAAACCATTTGGTCATCTTATTTCTATAGTACACTGAGAACAACACTCAGGGAGATAACTCTATAGTACCTCTATAGTCGAGTAGTATGACTAAGGGAGCAGTTAAGCCTCCTTAGTTAGTTCCCTGAGATATTGGGCCGAGTATTATTTTTGGAACCCGCGTGTATATTAGAGAGCTATATCACCTGGAACTCCCTTGTTTGTGAGGATCTATGCCCAAGACAATTAGGAATTCCTACTTGTAGTGATACTTGGACAACATTCCACCAATAAAGGTAACTTCTACACCAAATAATCCTTCAGACAATACTAATTGGACTCTTGATAAAGGTGAATAAATGTGCAAGGACATAAATTATTTACAATAGAAGGCAATAAAAAAATACGAACTAGAAAGGATGATTGATTCAACTAAAGATAATATGGAAGTGATAATGGATACTAATATGGATGGTTTAAAATGGAGATCATGGAAGTGTTGAAAAAGTTGATAATAGAGAGGCCACCTGGAAGTGACAATGTATCCCATGAAATTAATGATGAGGACACAAGGAAGATGAATCAATACTGGAGAAACTCTAGCTTTGGATTGAATACCAACCACTTTCCTAAGATCTATATGAGGAAGTTTGATGCCAATGATCCAATCACATGGATACTCTAGATGGAGCAATTCTTTGATCTACATGATGTTCCACACACACAAAAGGCACACATTGCATATTTATATTTAGAACCCAATTAGTTTGTGTGGTATCGATCGATTTGTTCTCACAAATCACTTGTCACTTGGACAATTTTCATGGAAGAAATGATAGCACACTATGAGGATACAAGGAACAATACCTTCTTCATCCATTTGATAAATCTCAAGCAAAAGGGTTCAGTTGCGGATAAAATTGAGAAATTACAAATATTGAATATAAAGGTAACGAATATTCTAGATGAGCACCTGATTGATGTTTTCATAGGAACTTTAAAGGATAACGTTCAACATGATGTTCACCTTTGGGAAACAAAATCATTGGAGAATGCGTTTATAGTGGTGAGAAATGTTGAAAGTAAAAACCTGGCTATGGATACTAGAAGGACCACCCCTAACATTTATCAAGAGAATAATGTTCCTTCTTTTAAACCACTTGAACCTACAAGGTTGACACCTAAACAATTAGAGGAAATAAAATAAAAAGGTTTATACTTTAATTGTGTCAGCAAGTATAGTAAGGGACATAAGTGTAGTGAGAATAAATTATTCTACATAGATTGTGAAGAGGAAGAAGAGAAAGAACCATCTCAATATGAAGGCGCATAAGAGATTTCTTCTGAAGATATGACTCCCACCATATCATGTCATGCATTGGCTAAAAATTATCACTCCTCAAAACCTCAATATCGAAGGATATATCAAAAAGAAAAAGGTAATAATGCTAATTGATTCTGGTAGTACTAACAATTTCATACACTGTAAATTAGCCAAAGCTCTCAATTTCTTTATATATCTAGTGCTAGAGTTTTAAGTAATTATTGAAAATGGAGGAACTATCAATTTTTCATGAAAATTCCATATGATCAATCTTAATATGGGGGAATATGTAATGAATAGTCCAATGATTGCTATACCCATGGGTGATGTTGATGTCGTACTAGGAGTCCAATGGTTACAATCATTGGGAATAATGGCTTTTAATTTTCATGAAATTTTCATTGGAAGGAAAGGAATTTGAGTTAAGGGGTATCACAAGGAAATCCATTAAGGTGGTAAGCTCTAATGGAATGGCAAAATTATTGAAAAAGGGGCATCATGGTGTAATTGTACAAATATTCTCACTAGATGTTCAAACATCTAAGCCATCTATTCCCATATATATCCAAGGGATCATTGATAAGAATTACAAAGTATTTGAAGAAATTCCCAAAGGTATTCCACCTTTTAACACATAAAGTTGTCATGGGTCATATGTAGTTATTGTTAAGACCTAGGTCTACATCTCTACCGGGTCTCTCTTTTTTTCGCATACCTTCCTATAAGTTTTTCCTCTTTTGGTTGATAAAGTCAGGATGATCAAGTATGTTGTATGCGCAAGGAAAAACTATGAGCAAAATCCATCATTCAAAGCATTCCATTTCGGGCTTGAAATACAAGCAAACAGGTAGGTTCAATTTTCAATAGTGGAGATCCCATGTGTAGTTCAGATTAACGAATCTCATGCATTCGGAGTTTCAAAATCACGCAAGGATTAATGAACAGATAGAAGTCTTGAAGATCCAAAGTGACAAGAGGCTGCCACGTCAACTAGAAGAAGGTCACTTCGGGAGATATTTATGCCTGCATTCAAAATCCCCGAAGCTTGAAGTCTCGTAGTAATGAGAGACTACCACGTCAACCAGGAGAAAGTGACTTTGGAAGATTCATTCCCGTGTTCAAAATCTCCCGAAGCTGGAAGTCCCAGAGTAACGAGAGACTGCCACGAAAAACGAGAGAAATTTACTTCAGGATATTTCTGTCCAAACATCCCAAAGTCCCGAAGTGACATTAGAATGCCACATTTCTTAGGGCCCTACCAATCCATGAATATTTTTCAACTCAACACATGGCACTTATCCACTGAGGATGCATAGCATTCATTTCAGGCTACAACGTCACTCCGGGCCTATACCACTTTAGGATTTTTTCATGCTTCACAATCCAGAACTCCCGAAGCCCGAAATGTTGAAGTGTCGAAGACACATGGTGCTCATCCATCAGTAGCTGTGACAACACAATGACGTTAGGCCACCATGTTATATTAGGGTGATCATCCCTCAGGAGATATTCTTTCTCGACCTTCAATGCTCCCAAGTGCAAAAATTAGCTCCATCTATGAACATGGTTAAAAGGATTCCAGTGTTGGTAGATGGATAAATTTTAGTGGGGGCGCTAAAATAGCAGGTTTACCCAGATCAAAGATTGCAACAGATCGATGACCACACTTCATTGCGGGGACAGAAAGTACTCAAACGATAAAATCTTATAGAGGTCTCGCAATAAAAACCACAATATAGCTAAAGAGGTATGTGGAAGTTGGTGGTGGATTGCGGGGGTCGGAGCAATGTGGATCCAAACTACCCTTGGCAACTTCTGCAATCACATTATTATATAGGGTCCAATCCGAGAGAAGCACGTGGGAAAAAACTAGGCATTAGGCCCTGTCCTGATCCCAAGGAGAAATCAATTAATGAAATAAGGACCAATGGTTGAACAATAGACTACCCCCTTAAATGGAAGCATGGAGGTTCTGGTCGAGGAGACAAAAAACTATTATCTCGAAGTACCACAGAGGGAAGTTTCTCCTGCACACCCATACTAACCATAGTTTCCTTCTGATAGAAAGAACATGACAGAAAAGAGAAGACACACGACACTAAAGAAGAGGTGCCCAAGAAACAAGATATTCCTACAGTTTTGATAATGAATACATCTGATGAATGACATAATAAGGAGGGGGGTTTCGACCCAAGATTGGAGGAAGTTTTGAGAAATGTTTGACTGTGTATTTAAGTTTGTAAGATGGAGGGGCATGTAGCTGTAAACTACATTGTTATTGAAGAGTCATACGAGATGTTTCATCAGATTTGTCTTCTATGTTCTCTGTTATATTCTTCATCTTGTCTAAGTGTATTTGTTGATTTTAAGGATTAAAATTTTCCTCTGATTGATAGATTCCTGATGCGGTAGAGGATCTGCTGTAATATTTCCTATTTATCATTGTTTACTTTTCAGACACATCTAAGTTCTATTCTTCATCTTGTTTGAATGTATTGTTGATTTTAAGGATTAAAATTAGCCTTTGATCGATAGATTCTTGATGCAGTAGAGGATCTATTGTAAGCTTGCCTATCTATCATTGTTTACTATTAATACACATCCAAGTTATCTTTGCATAGAGGATCTCTGCTTAGCAAATATTCATCTTTATGTTATTCTCTTATTATTCTCTTCATCATTATGAAAATATTTTGTCTGATAGGGAGCTTAAATTCCTTCAATGACCGAACTGTTTATGACTCCATAGCCCAATGGTCCATCATTGATCTACAGTGATATCTATTGTCTTTTCCTTTCTTTAAAGTCTTGTTGATCCACCTACTCAAACCATTTTAATACATTTTCATTTCAATGGGTACAAGGCTTATCCTCTAGTAGTCTAAGGGTGACTCTCAGTGCTAACACCACCCACTCGTGATCATGATCATTCTATTCACTTAATTCATGGGAGTGTTCCTCCTAACATAAGAAATTACAAATAACCTTATGCCCAGAAGAGTGAAATTGAGCATATGGTTGAATAAATATTAGAGACTGAAATTATCAGACCTAGCTAAATTTCTTGCTTTGCATTGGTGGTAATGGTAATCAAGAAAGAGGGCTCATGGCATATGTGCCCAAATTATAGAGAGTTAAGCAAGATCACCATTAAATATAAGTTTCACATTCCCTTCATTGATGAATTGTTAGATGAACTACACGGAGCAATCTACTTCACAAAGTTGTATCTTCATTCAGGGTATCATCATATTATAATGAAGGAAGCAGATATCCCAAAAAAAAAATTCATAACTCATGAAGGCCATTATGAATTTTTGGTCATGCCTTTTGGCTTTACGAATGCACCTTCCACATTCCAAGGGTCGATGAACTCCATTTTCAAGTCCTTCCTTAAAAAAATTGTCTTAGTATTTTTTGATGATATACTAATCTATAGCAATTATTGGGAAGATCATGTTCAATATGTTGAGAGGGTGATACAACTACTAAAGGAGCAACAACTATATGCCAAACCATCGAAATTTTTCTTTGGGGTGAAGGAGGTAGAATATTTGGGTCATATTGTATCTCATGAAGGTGTCAAGGTAGACCCTAACAAGATTAAATCCATGATGAATTGGATGATACCCAAAACATTGAAGAATCTTAGAGGATTTTTGTGTTTGACAGGTTACTACCACAAGTTTGGTCAGAACTATGGAAGAATAGAAACACCTTTAACTGCATTAACTAATAAGGATGCATTTTCATGGACTCCAAAGGAAACTTAAGCTTTTGAGCAACTTAAAGAGGCAATTTGCAAAGCTCCTATCTTGACCAGAACAGACTTCATGAAAACCTTTATTGTGGAATGTGATGCCTTGGGAAATGTAATTGGTGCTGTTCTAATGTAAGAAGGAAGGCCCCTTGCTTTTGAAAGTCAACCACTCAAGGTAAAGGACTTACACAAACCAATTTATGAGAAGGAAATGATGGAAATAATACATGCATTGAAGCAATGATGCCCTTACCTAATAGGTAGGCACTTCAAGGTAAAAAAAGATCATGAAAGTCTTAAATACTTCTTTGAACAAAGACTTCTTTCAGAAGAGAAACAAAAATTGGTGACCAAGATGTTGGGTTATGACTTTGAAATCATCTACAAAAAAGAGAAGAAAAATGTTGTGCAAAATGCACTCTCAAGAAAGGATGAAGATGTTGAGGCATTTCTCTGTGTTATCTCTATCATCCAACCTGATTGGATAACATAAGCAAGAGATGAATGGAAGAATGACAAAGAAGTGTGGAATCTCATTCAAAGGTTGTAGCAAGATTCTAGTGCATTCGATACATTTACATTGAAAAATGATTCATTATGGTACAAAGATCGCTTATATTTATGTAAGAACTCCCAAATCAAACAAAAGGTACTTTTTGAATTGCACACCTCTTCGGTAGGAGGGCACTCAAGGTTTTTGAAAACCTATCACAGGGTCAAGAGGGAATTGTTTTTGGATGGCCTTAAAACTAATGTTGAAAGATTTGGGGTAGAATGTTTGGTTTTCCAACAAAATAAGGTGGAAACAATTAAGACCCCAGGTCTTTTACAACCATTAGCCATTCCAAGTCAATGCTAAGAGGAGGTTTCCATGGATTTCATCATAGGGTTACCGAAGTCTGAAGGAGAGAGTGTCATCATGGTGATTGTTGAAAGACTTACCAAGTACGTACACTTTTGTGCACTCTCTCATCCTTTGAAATCCAGTACATTTTCTATCGTATTCATGGAGATAGTTCAAAAGCTACATGGAAGCCCAAAGATTAGTGTAAGTGATAGAGATCCCATCTTCACTGGACATTTTTTGATAGAATTATTTTATTTTTTGGGTACTCAATTGGCTCATAGCTCATCTTATCATCCTCAATCTGATGGAAAAAATGATAGAGTGAACACATGTCTGGAAGGACACCTTCATTTCTTTGTCTATGATAAAAAAACATAATGGTTCAAGTGGTTAACATTGGAAGAATGGTGGTATACCACTTCCTTTCATACTGCAACAAAAATGACACCATTTACGACACTTTATGGATATCACCCACCATCCATCACTTCTTGTCTAAAAGAAAAACATAAGGTTTAAGAAATGGAAGATGACATCGAGCATCAACAACAAGTTCTCTAACTCTTAAAGGAAAACCTGACCATGGCACATAATCACATGAAACAAAAAGCAAATCAACATTGTAGTGAAAGAAGTTTTAAAGTAGGGGA
Organism: Picea glauca; assembly: GCA_000966675.3. NCBI lineage: Eukaryota > Viridiplantae > Streptophyta > Pinopsida > Pinales > Pinaceae > Picea > Picea glauca. Next base: position 334,599 of record JZKD02S1930734.1, read on the forward strand.
TTGGGTATTCTAAGATTGCAACCATACAAACAAATGTCCCTCAAGCAAGATAATAAGGATAATAAATTATCACTAAACTACTATGGTTCTTATAAGGTGTTGCAAAAGATTGGTACTATGGCATACAAATTGGAACTGCCTGCATCTTCGCAATTACACCCAGTTTTTGATGTTTCATTCTTAAAGAAGGTTATAGGTGACAAGATCCCCGTTCAAACTATATTTTCAGAATTTTATGAGGAAGGAAAAATCATATTGTATCCTAAATATATCACTGACACAAGAATTCGCCAACAGAGGAATAGATCAATTTCAAAGTATCTCATTAAGTGTAAGAAACTACCTGCTAAATATTCCATGTGGGAAGATGTATCTTTTATACAAAAGAATCCAAAAATACTCAATCATTGAGGACAACACTTTTATGAAGGGGAGGGGCATGTTAAGCCCTATATCATGGCACATTACCCATTAATTGGGGCATATTACATTAGTATTATTATTTTGTTTATGTTGGCTTGGGTCAATTAGTTGTAATTGTACCCCCTAGTCTCCTATATATACCAAGGAGACCTTTTCATTTGGAATCATCTTGTATTTGTGAATTCTTATGATGTATAAAGAGTTTTCCCCCTTGAAGAGGCTTATTATCTGAATTTCTCTCTGTGTCAAGGTGTGGATTACTTATTATGAGGTTTTTATGCTATTTGGATATTTGGTTCTTAACACATTAAGGGTAACTCCCTTTGATGATTTCTCTTCCATTTTCTTGATTTGTAAGATTCACTATAGATCAATTTTGGGCTTTCTATATATGTTTTCTTTCCTCCATTTTGGTTCTCTTTGTCCATTGATGCTTCTTGTTACTATAATCTAATGATGTATATAAAAATAATTAATGTTAAGGTTTCTTCATCACTTGACTTCAAGTATTCATGGATTTTGATATTCACTAAACGGACATCAATGACATAATCATCCAACAATATTCTCTTAATAGTAGAACTCTTCATGATGGTTTCTCTCTATCTTTTTATGCTTTTCACTTCTTGCCTTCCTAGCTAGTTTCGCCTGTCAATACTCTTTTCTTCAGAGTCATATGATTCTCAATGAGTCCATATTCCTTTCTGTAGTTCCTTCTCAGCTCATGCTTTTCATAGACTATCATGTATCGTCTATGGTTCAGGTCAAGTACTGTCTTCTAGAACTACCAAATATCTCATGAAATTTTCTCTATCCATATTTCATAACAACTGTCCATTACTCTTCTACACAAATTCACACACTGTCGACTAATCTACCACTTCATTTTTCTAAGAAAATATTTGAATCTGCTGCAATTGATCGCTATATATTCCTCCTTTTCACACTTAATCAAATATGTCCATTGGTATACTTTGTATTCAAATCAAACTCTGCATGGGGATGAAAATTGCTTCTTAATAAACCAATCTATCACGAGACATTCTGTACTTATATCATCAGGCCATTCTTAATCTTTCTTCCCAAAATTTGCAAATAAACATTTCAGAATACCCGAAAGATATTTCTCTAATCTGCAATGGTTGATGCTTAGACTACCCCTCTTCAATATTCACATTGTTGGGAGTCTCCAGGCCAAATGGCATAGAACAATGGATGAAATTTCTCTAGTGCAAAGTCGTCATTGACATATTTTTCTTTAGATGTAGATTCATCATGATCTCTCACTACTACAAATCTTGAGAGTGTGATTTATGGGAGTTCTCCATTCACTTGTTCTTTTTGTTTTTTCTTTCTTCTCCAAACCTTATTGTATATGATATTAGTTTTTTATTCTATGGAAGTATCCATCATGCTCCTACAATCACGAGCTATGTGTCCATGGTTGTGACATTTGTAACATTCAATATTGTGAGGAGCCACATGAACATTTCTTGCTTGAACATTTTGTTGATACTGAGAGGGGGGTGAATCAGTATCAAGTACAATTTAAAAACTTTTTCAACTTATACTTCAACCATTAAACTATATCCAATGAGCAATGAACAATAGTATAAGAGTTACACCAATACACCACAATACACCATGCACAATATATGAGAAATAATCAATAGTTATTGTTCAAGGGAA
>JZKD02S1930734.1:336760-353181 GCA_000966675.3 Picea glauca
TCCCCTTCCTTCCACCCAAGAATATATGATAGATAATAAAACTTTACATTAAATCATCACCATCAACCGATCATCACATAGAACCTGATAATGCTTCCTGAGACTTCTTCAATTTATGAAATTATTCAATTCTTAGAGTACTATGATCCTGTATATAATATTACTCAATTTATTCTCTGAAACTCCTCCAAGTTTCACTCCTTGAATCCTCCCCAAAAAGAGGTTATAGAAAGAATGGTAGACTTTATTCAATTTTGGTCTATTCAAGAGACCGAACGTGTACATAATGCCCCACACTCAATATTTAATATCCAATTCTGAAAATTGCACAAAAGAAACTATAGTCCGTATGCTTTCCAATGAAATTTTTCCCACATCATTTGGATTCTCGATGAAGAAGTTATGACTGTTTTACCCGGAACACATGTTTATTGACTAGCTTCAGGACTGGTCACAAACCCTATCTTCAACAGAGTGTATCTCCATAATTATAAAGAATCAAGAGATGAAATTTTTACCAGAGGTACCTTGATATGGTTCTCAATACCATAGCGATTTAACCATCTGAATCATTATATAAAAAAATTTATAGTAAAAATGGTAAGATGACCTGAAAATAACATACCTTAGAACACATCACCAAAAGACTTCATCCTCCCTTGAAATCCGTCCTTCTTTTCTTCTTTTTTCCTCTGAAATTTGACTTGTATCAAAATGAAAGTATAATGATTTTTATTTATACCATTTATTCCACTTCATTTTAACATTGGGGCTAACCTGAAACTTTCTTATTTTGTAATTCTTTTCTTTAATTATCTTCAGGGCCTACATGTACTTCCTTCTTCAATTCACTTTTTCATCTTCAAAAATTCATTTCTCCTCAACCATGAGGATCCACGTGACGTGCCACATACCACTGGAAACAACATGATTTATACTATCCATTCAAGAGTGGTTTATATGTATGTGCATTGTCCTTCATGTCCAAATACCTTTATCAATCTTGCGGTCCAAAACCCATGACTAGGGTTGACATCAATGACAACAACCAATCTTCCAACTAATTTATTCCATACACCCTATAATCTGCAACTTTATGTCCAAAGTTATTACAAGTAAAGAAATAACTATAAAAGAAACTTTGATACCTAGAAGCAAATGATATTCTTTGTGATGTAGTCCTTTTGTATTCATGCCTTGTCTAATCACGATCTTCTCTTTGATTGCTTCCTTCATAATGATTGAATCTTCTTTGATACTTGATAGTGGAGGGTATTCTTTGATATTTGTCTCTTCTGTAATATTCTTCTTGATTTTTCTCCATTTCTGGAATGTTCTCCTTTGAGGGCTTTGAGGGCTCACATTATTTCTTCTTGAGAGGGCCTCTGATGATTTTCGCATAACTCTTAACCTTCTCTTCAATCTCCCTTTCTAGTAATGGAACATCTCTCTTCAACTTTCTCTACTGATGGTGTGGAGATTTATCTATCTTCAACATTCTTTCTAAGTTTGAAAACTTTAACTCTTAATGTGACAAATTCTTCTTCAATCTTCTCACAATATTCTTATTTTCTTCATCATCTAGATCTTCATGAATTATTTTGTTATCTTTGCTTTTTAAAGTTGGGTCTCCAAGGTGATGATTTCTTCTTCAAGACTTCTTTCTTATTGACTAAATTATACTACAAGCGTGTTTAAGTCCTGAAATATTTCCTTAATATGACTTGTCAAAATTTCTTCTCTCTTCTCTCCTTCCTTTATTTGTGATAATATTTCATCTTTTAAACTTTGTTTCTTTTTCAATTGATCCTTGAGAGTTTCTTTAGTCACTTTGGCTTCATCCAACTAATCTTTTAGATTTATGACAACCTGCCTGACTTCTCGAGAACCTTAATTTAGCTTGATCAATTCTTCCTTGAGGGACTTGTTTTCCCTTCTTTCTTTATTTATCTCACTTAAAGCACTGATTAGTTCAACCTCAAAATCTACTATGCCTACTTCATAGTCTTCTTCTTCTGAATCTGTCTGACATGATGAGCCTCTTTCTTCTCATTTTGTTTTAGTATCTTCCTTATTTTGATTAGCATGCTCTGACTCTTTGATAAGAGGATATTCCTTAAAATAGAGATTATGTAATTTATACCAAAGTTCTTTGGATGATGAAAATTTTCCCACTTTACCTTTTGCTGGATCAGATAATCCTTCCTAGATGTAATCCATTTCTATTGTGTTGTTTCTTTTAAATTCCTTCTTGCATGTAGTCTTCTATTTCTTTGAAGCGGTGTATCCTATAACAACTAAGTGCCAAACATCATACCCTTGTGGTTGTAAAAATGTTTTGATTCTTGTGCTCCACATCTCATATTTTTGATCATCTTGTCCATAAAACATTGGTGTTTTGTTTTCTATGCACTTTATGAAATCCATGTAATCCATGATCTACCTTCTAGTGGTTAGATTGTTTTCTTTAAGGACCCCACTCTCATACCAATTGTTGGAATATTCACCAATATTGAGAGGCACGGGGGGTGGGGGGGGTGAATAAGTATTGAGCACCTTTTACCATTTTTAGTCACAACATTAACTTATCAATAATTCCATTCACTTATGATTGCATTTAACATATCATAAGAACATAACCATAAACAATGCATCACATCATAATTGCATATACACAATACACCAAAATTTTATGAGGAAACCCTAATTGGAGAAAACCGTGGAATGCTTTTTTATATTTCAAAATATTACATTCATAGGAAGCACCGAATTCCAAATTATCCAGCACCAACTGAAAGGAGGCTCCAACCCCCTATTTACAGGCTCCAACTTGAAGGAAGTTACAACTCCATGGATTCTCTAGCTCTAACTAGAAGGAGGGTCCAACCCCCTAATTTACAGGCTCCAACTTGAAGGAAGATCCAAATCCCTATATTCTCCAGCTCCAATTGGAAGGGCGCTATGACCCCATAATTTACAAGCTCCAACATGAAGGAATCTCCAACTCCCTATATTCCCCGACTCTAACTGCAAGGAGGATACAGCCCCATTTCCTTGCCCCTTCCTTCCACCCTAAAAATGTAGACTGAACCTATCACCAACATTTTCATTGATAATCAACCTATCATACAACCTGTCATCTAACCTGCCACTATCTTTGTCACTGTCACTGTCATTGTCATTATATCTATCATTGATATTGATATCTCATCATCCACATCATCAATCAACTATAACCATATCCACTTACATAGATCATATGCGAATGCCATCAACAAGATGTGCATAAAACCATATTATAATACAAGTGTTCCATATCATCCATGTAACAAGTATGCATCATATCCATAAATCATGTGCCAAGATATGACTGAAAGATGTGCCATAACATCCATAAACCATGTACTAAAAAATGTGTCATAATATTCATAAAACATCTACCAAAGATATTCCAAAATATGTCTCAAGAATGCAACATAACATTCATAACATACCTCAAACAAATTGTCAACATATGCCTCAAGCATGTGCCATAAAATGCCTCAAACAAAGTGCCAACATATACCTCAAGTATGTGCCATAATATACCTCAAATTTGCAAACTTGTAAGATTCATGACGATCTCATTTTTCCATTTTTGATTCTAAAATTTCTATCTGAGGTACTTCTGTATGTATTGTCAGACCTCTAAAAATTTCACAGTCTGCAATGTCCCAAAATAGAAGTTATAGAAAAAATTCCAAGATGACATGTTTGAAATATATTTCAGAACCATTTAGGAACTCTTACTTCCACATATAATATATCCAAAATTATTGCAAGACAACATCTAAAATTGTAACTAGAGATGCTCTGATATATTTTGTACATCTCCTCAACATTTCATGGTTTGAAGCTTCTCATAACATAAGTTATAGAGAAAATGGTATAACTTGATGAATTCTGGCCTATTCTGGAGAGATAAATTGTAGAGCATGCCATGCACTTAGTATTTTCTATCTGGTTATGAAAATCACAAAAAACATACTATGGTCTATATTGTTTCCAATGCAATTGGTCTCATAGATTTTGGATCCTCTATGAAGAAGCTATGACTATTTTTCTCAGAACACCTCTTTGAGACTAGTTTTTGGACTAGTAAAAAAACATATCTTACATAGGTTGTATCTCCAAAAATAAAGCGACCCAGAAGCTGAAATGTTTACCACATGTACCTTGATATGTCTTTGCAACATCCTCCAATGTTTCCTATATGATTCATTCTAGAAAACATTTTATAGCAAAAATGGTAAGATGACCTTTAAATAACATACCTTAGAATACATCATCACAAGACTTCATCCTCCCTTGGAATTTCTCCTTTCTTCACTTAATCTTCCCTCTGAAATTCACCCTCAGATATACTTAGTTACCTCACATAAACGTCACTTGAGTTGATTTAACAAACGATATCCTAAGTTCCTTATTTATACTGGATCCGACACACTCTTTTTAGGGTCAACTTGACCCAAATAAAATTCAATTTATCTTTTAATGATTATTCCATTAGGGCCAACTTTACCAACATTATCCATAATATTTATTGTAATATTCATTACAATGGAGTGAACTTGTAACTTATTGTTTGCAACAATTTTTAGGGGATGAATTGTAACTTTTTATCCTTATATATGGGGTTTCTTCATTTTCTTTCATGGATTCATCTTTAAGAGGTCATATCTCCTTAACCATGATGAACTACGTGGAATACCACCTTCTGTTGGAACTGACATGACGAGGAATATCCATATATGAGGGTTTTCCATGCAATTGTAATGTCTTTCATCCTCGTTTCCCTCGAAAAATGATGTAGGAGCATCGTCAACAAGCGTGAGTGGAGGACAACTGGATATACACCAGCACACATTTTGAAGACGTTTTCAATTTTAAAAGATGAACCATTAATGTAATTGTTGGGAGGATGTATTTTGTTTTAATGTTTTGGGATTGTAACATAGATCTTGAGCGTTTTCTCTCATCTATCGGTTGTAGGAATTTATTGTAATGAATGTAAAGTAGTTGGTAGTCTTTAATTCGATAAGATAACTTAGAGTTGTAGGAGGGAAACTCTCAAGAAGACTCCCTCGTATGTATTGTATTATTCTCAATATAATTAAGCGGTAGAGCAAGAGAGCAGAAAAGAACAAAGATTGTAGAATTTGTATGAGAAGATAGTTGTTGCTATTGAAACCATGTACATAAGCACTTGAATTAATATAAGAATGCTTTGATCCAATTTCATAGTGTTTAATGGTTATTGTTTGCTTCTATTGGATGTTATGTTTACATTTTTCTTATAGACTCTGTTATGCATTTGTTTCATTGTTGTGTATGTATGTGATTTCATGTTGAATGTATGAAGTCTGTGAGAGGGAGAGTATAAGTTTCAATTTATTCTCATCCTGAGAATTCATGCAAGGAGTGCAGTGAAAGTCCATAAGGAGTGTGTTGACAAGACTCTGAGGTGTACCTCAGAAAATCTCAGGAGAGATAGAGTTGTTTTTATACAAATAAAAGTGCAAGTATAGCACAGAGCTGTGCAAGGTGTGTGCAGGCCAGATCGAAGTCTTAGAATTTTCCAACCCAAGAGAGTGGTTGAAGAACTTCTATTGCAAGGAGTGCGCAAAGTTGAACTTCCAGATAACCAGAGGTTATCTTGAAGCCGCAAGGAGTGCATGCAGGATTCCTTAGAATCCTTGAGTTTGCATCAAGAATCAAGCTCAGGAAGGATCGAGACTTAGAAAATTCCAAAGGAAGGATGAGGGTCGAAGTCACCTCACTAAAATCAAGATCAGGAGGAAAGGCGCCGAGTTATTTGGCCAGGAAACATCAAAATCCTGAATGGATGGTGAAAATTCTTGGTGGGAGAAATGTCGATATCCATGGACCATTAGATCCAATGAAGTTGCAAGGAAGTTAAGGGTGAGAGTCTTTCAATATTAGAAATCTCAAGAGAGATAATATTCATTAGATCTGAAGGAGTGAGAGCTTTTGATTTGGCACTCTGAAATATTGGGAAATCAGGAGTCAGAGGTTTGAAGGAGGGAGTCGTTCCAAAGTCTCGATACATGAAGTTTTGATTCACGAGAGAAGGATCTGGACCATGAGATCGCGGGGGAATCATGGACGTTGATCTGATGTGTTTGAAATTAGGAGTTCAGACCTCAGGAGAGCAGAGGTGAATCACATAGGGAGTTCCCAATATGCGAAATTATGACATGCTCGGAGGTGGGACCCAGGGTTTGGCTGGAGGTCATATGGTTGAAGGCTAAGGGAGGAGCTAGCTAGTGCTAGGCCCTAGTTCAGGAAATCAGAACTTGGGAGTGTGGGGAACTAAGGTTGTCCCATAATAGGACACTTGAGATCATGAAGTGCATAGCGCGTTTTGAGTAAGGCCTGTGGTCATGTGAAGGGAGCTCACGTCTAGTGCATGTTCGTGCAGGTTGAGTTCATAAAAGGACCTATGGTCATATTTGTGAAGGTTCCAGTGGGAATCAAGTAGCCATTTTTGCTAGAGGATATTGAAGATCCAAAGGCCGGGATGTCAGTAGACCCTGCTGAGGTGGGGCACTGCGTCAGGTGGTATCAGAGATAACAACTATTGTTTTTTGTAGAAAGAAGACAGGGGATAGTTGTGATTAAATTCTGTGTGGACAAATTGAAACAATGCCGCCAAGGAAATTTCAATAGAGATATATGCCTGATCCAGTAGTGGAAAGGGAGATGAGATAACTTTGTGCTCAATTGGATGCCATGGAAAAAACACAGAGGCGAACACCTGATATTGGAGATATTAGTGAACCCGAAAGTGAGAATTAAGCTGGATATGAAGAAGAAGATGTAGCTAAAGATGTTGCAGAAGATCATCTATTTAAAGTTGTTGCAATAATAGGTGCCAGATCAAAGATGGACATCCTGATGTATGAAGGAAACTTGGACATTGAGGAGCTTCTAGATTGGTTTAGTGCTATGGATAAATACTTTGATTATGAAGATATCAAAGAAGACAAGAAAGTAAAGCACATTGTCACTAGAATGAAAGGACACACAACACCATGGTGGGATGAATTGCAGGCTGACAGGCGTTGCAAAGGAAAACAAATAATTAAAAGCTGGGACATAATGGTAGCTAAGATGAAATCCAAATTCATACCTAGAGATTATCAAATCAATATGTTCCTAAGAATGCATAATTTGAGACAGAAAGGGATGACACTGAAGGAATATACATAGGAATTTTACAGGTTAAAAATCAGAGCTAGTCATCGTGAGAGTAATGATGAAAAGGTCTCCAAATTCATGAATGGCTTGAGATATGAGATTCATTATGAAATGAGCATGGTGACAATCAGGAATGTAGAAGATGCTTATCATATTGCTTCGAAGGAATAAGTGAAATTGGCCCGAAAGAAAGGTCAAAGGGGTAGAGGTAGAAGTCAGAGAAGAGGCAAAGAAGTTGCCCAAGACAGAGTACAGAAGCCCAAGGATGAAGAAAAGAAGCCTCATAACCACCCATAAAGGGGAGGAATTTCACAAGGGAGACAATATGCCGATAGGAACACTTTTCCTCAAGCAAGAGGAAGAGGAAGAGGCAGAGGAGGTGAAGTAAAGTGTTTTTTCTGTGGGAAGATAGGACACAAGTCTTGGGAATGTCCCGATAGAAAAAGAGAAGGAGAAAGCGAAGCTCACATTTTAGAAGCATAAAGGAAAAATGTTTAGGTAGAAGATGCATAAGGTGGAAGATCCTTAATGATGGGGAAAATTCTCTTGAAGTCAGAGAAGGAAGTGGAGAATCTAGTCCAGAGGAACAATTTGTTTATGACTACTTGCAAGACCAAGGATAGGGCATGCAAGGTGATATTTGACAGTGGAAGCACAAAGATGGTGGAAAAGCTAGAATTGGAGATAGTTTCACATCCAAGTCCATATAAAGTTTTGTGGTTGCAAAAAGGACATAGGGTAACTGTCACTAAACAATGTTTAGTTGAATTTAAGATAGGGGGTTATAGAGATGAGATCTTATGTGACGTAATTCCCATGGATGTCTTTCATATTGTTTTGGGGAGGCCATGGAAATATGAAAGAAATGTGATTCATGATGGAAGAAAGAACACCTATACCTTGTAGAAGAATGGTAGGACACATATGTTGTTGCCAATTGAAGACAATAAGGTGAAAGAAGAAGAAATCAATACCATACTTCTCATGAGTGGGAAGGAACTTCTGGATGAAGTCAAGAAAGATGAAGAAATGTAGTTTGTTTTGGTTAGAAAACCTATATTCATCTTGACCAATGCCTCAATAGATCAACTACCTGAGGAAATTCAGGAACCGCTAGGGAATTTCACTGATATAGTGGTGGATGATATTCCTTGTTCGTTTTCGCCCATCAGAAGTATAAGCCATCACATTAACCTTATACCAGGAGTGAGTATACTAAGAAAAGCAATGTACATACTGACGCCGCAGGAGAATGAAGAGGTTAGGAAGCAAGTCCAGTATTTGATGGATAAAGGGTTGATTAGAGAAAGCTTGAGTCCATGCATTGTGCCAACAGTGTTAAGTCCGAAGAAGGATAGTGTATGGAGAATGTGTACAAACTCAAGGGATATAAACAAAATCACCATCAGGTATATATTTCCTTTACCCAGGATGGATGATTTGATGGATTTCTTGAGTGGAGCAAAGTTTTTTTCAAAAATTGATTTGAAAAGCAGATATCACAAGATTAGAATGAGGGAAGGTGATGAATGGAAGACAACATTCAAGAAGAATGAGGGGTTGTATGAATGGATTTTCATGCCATTTGGCTTGACGAATGCACCAAGTACTTTTATGATATTGATGAACAAAGTCTTGAAATATTTCATTGGGAAATTTGTAATTGTGTATCTTGATGATATACTGATCTTTAGTAATACTAAGGAAGAAAACTTGAGACATTTAACTCTAGTGGTGAGGAGGTTGTAGCAAGAGAAGTTGTCGATAAATCTGAAGAAGTCGTCTTTCATGAAGACATAACTCATTTATTTGGTTTTTTTGATCTCTTCGAATGAGTTGAATATGGATCCGGAAAAGGTAAAAGCGATGAAAGAATGGCCATCGCCAAGGAATATCTTTGAAGTCAGAAACTTCCATGGACTAGCCAGTTTTTAAAGGAAGTTCATAAGAATTTTTAGTGGAATTTCTGCACCAATGATGGACACAGTCAATAAAAGACATAAATATTTTCATTGGATAGAGGAAGCATAGAAAAGTTTCAAGTTTTTGAAAGAGAAGATAACTGAACAACCAGTTTTGGTTCTGCCAGATTTCAGTAAAACATTTCAAGTGAGATGTGACGCAAGTGGATTTGCGATTGGAGCAGTCTTAAGTCAAGACAATAGAACAGTTGCATACTTGAGTGAGAAGTTGAATGAGACCAAGATGAAATATTCCACATATGGTAAAGAGTTTTATGCAGTCATACAGGTGCTGAAGAAATGGAGACGTTGCCTGGTTCCGAATGAGTTTGTTTTGTATAGCGACAACCATGCCTTATAGTTTATAACCATACAGGAGAAATTGAACCAGAAACATGAAAACTGGGTTGAATTTATGAAGAAATTTACTTTTGTTATAAAGAACATTTATGGAAATGCTAACAAGGTTGTTGATGCATTTAGCAAGAAATGTTTGATTCTACAGGAGTTTCGAGTGAAGACCTTAGGTTTTTATAACCTCAAGGAAATGTACAAAGCTGATTCATATTTCAAGGACGCTTATGAAGCATGCGACAATCTTGTTCTGAGAGAAAAAAACCAATGGATTGAATACTTGATTCAGGATGGATTGTTGTTTAAAGGAAACCAGTTGTGTATCCCAAAGAGTTTTATGAGAGAAAACCTTTTGAAGGAAAAACATTGTGGGGGATTGGCTAGACATTTCGGCCATGATAAAACATTTGTGCAATTGAAGAGATTGTATTATTGGTTAGGAATGAGGATGGATGTCAAGAAATTTGTAACCAAATGTAGAATTTGCCAGCACGCAAAGGGGAAAAGACATAAGACAGGGTTGTATCAGTCATTGCCAATACTAGAGAGGATGTGGGATGTGGTAAGCATGGATTTTGTGCTGGGACTGTCGAGGACACAGAGAGGTTGTGATTCAATATTCATGGTAGTCGACAGATTATCAAAAATGGCACATTTCATTCCATGTCAGAAAACTAGTGATGCAACACACATTGCAAATTTGTTTTTTAAAGAAGTTGTTCAACTTCATGGTTTACCCAGGAGTATTGTTTCAGACAAAGATACCAAATTTGTTGGTCATTTCTGGAGGACACTATGGAAAAATATGGGGACAAATTTATCTTGTATCTCAGCATATCACCCTCAGATGGATGGACAGATTGAGGTAGCAAATCAAAGTTTGGGGGACTTATTGAGAAGTTTGGTAACTGAACACCATAGCCAGTGGGATCAGATTCTGCCCCAAGTGGAATTTTCATATAACGACTCACTTAACAGGGGCACAGGATAGATCCCATTCCAGATAATGTACAGAATTTAGCCAAGTGGAGTGTCTGAGTTGAGAAACTTAGAGCATAGTGAGTTCAGGAGTGTTGGAGCGGAAAATTTTGCTGCAAAGATGCATGAGCTCCACAGTAATATTAAAGAGCGGTTGCAGAGTTCCAACTAGGAATACAAACACAAAGAAGATCATCACAGAAGAGAGCTTCAATTTTAACTGGGATATTTAGTCTTAGCACACTTAAGAAAATAAATGTTCCCAAGGGGAACATATAATAAGCTGAAAATGAAAAAGATAAGGCCGTGTAAGATTTTACCAAAATTTGAGACCAATGCTTATGAGATAGAATTGTCATATGATGTGGGAATATCGCCCATATTCAACATAGTAGATCTATATCCTTACATAGAAGATGAAATAGGAAGGGGAGAGAATCAAAAGTAAGTTCAGTGGGTCAAACATATGCCTATAGATGAAAGACTGCAAATGGAAAAGATCATTGACCAGAGAGTTGGCAAGAAGACCCAGAAGAAGACATGTCTTGAATATTTGGTGAAATGGAAGGGACACCCAATTGCGGATGCCAGTTGGGAAAGTGACGCATATATACAGGAACATGGACATACAGTGCAGGAGACCATGGACAGGAGTCCATGAATTTTTCAGCCAAAAAAGTATGATGAAGGAGCATCATCAGCAAGCATGAGTGGAGGATAGTTGGATATACACCAACGCACATTTTGAAGACGTTTTGAATTTTAAAAGATGAACCATTAATGTAATAGATGGGAGGATGTATTTTCTTTTAATGTTTTGGGATTGTAACGCAGATCTTGAGCGTTTTCTCTCATCTGTCGGTTGGAGGCATTTATTGTAATGAATGTAAAGTAGTTGGTAGTATTTAATTCGATAAGATAGATTAGAGTTGTAGGAGGGAAAATCTCAAGAAGACTCCCTTGTATGTATTGTATTATTCTCATTATAATTAAGCGGTAAAGCAAGAGAACAGAAAAAAAACAGAGATTGTAGAAGTTGTATGAGAAAATAGTTGTTTCTATTGAAACCATGTACGTAAGCACTTGAATTAATATACGAATGCTTTGATCCTATTTCATGGTGTTTTATGGTTACTATTTGCATCTATTGGATGGTATGTGTACAATTTTATTATATACTTTGTTATGAATTTGTTTCAATGTTGTTTATGTGTGTGATTTCATGTTGAATTTATGAAGTCTGTGAGAGGGAGAGTATAAGTTTCAATTGCTTCTCGTCCTGAGAATTTCTGCAAGGAGTGCAGTGAAAGTCCACAAGGAGTGCATTGAAAAGACTCCGAGGTGTACCTCAGAAAAGATCAGGAGAGATAGAGTTGTTCTTATACCAATAGAAGTGGAAGTATAACACAGAGTCATGCAAGGTGTGTGTAGGCTAGGTCAAAGTCTTAGACATTTCCAACCCAAGAGAGTGGTTGAAGAACTTTTGTTGCAAGGACTGCGCAAAGTTGAAGTTCTAGATAACCAGAGGTTATCGTGAAGCTGCAAGGAGTGCATGCAGAATTCCTTAGAATCCTTGAGTTTGCATCAAGAATCAAGCTCAAGAAGGATAGAGACTTGGAAAATCCCAAAGGAAGGACGAGGGTCGAAGTCACCTCACTGAAATCAAGCTCAGGAGAAAAGGCGCCAAGTTATTTGGCCAGGAAACATCGAGAGCCTGAACGGATGGTGGAAATTCTCGGAGGGAGAAACGTCGATATCTGTGGACCGTTAGATCCAGTGAAGTTTCAAGGAATTTAAGGGCGAGAGTCTTTCAATATTAGAAATCTCAAGAGAGATAGTAGCCATTAGATCTGAAGGAGTGATAGCCATTGATTTGGCACTCCAAAATATCGGGAAATCGAGAGTCAGAGGTTCCAAGGAGGGATTCGTTCCAAAGTACCGATGCGCAAATTCTCGATTCATGAGAGAAGGATCTAAATCTTTGGATCATGAGAGAATCAGGGCCGTTGATCTGAGGTGTTTGAAATCGGGAGTTAGGACCTCGGGAGAGTGGAGGTGAATCACATCGGAAGTTCCTGATACATGAAATTCTGACGCGCTCGAAGGTGGGCCCCAGGGTTTGGCTGGAGGTGATATGGTTGAAGGCTAAGTGAGGAGATAGCTAGTGCTAGGACCTAGTTTGGGAAATTAGAACTCGAGAGCGTGGGGAACTGAGGTTGGCCCATAATAGGACACCCGAGATCGTGAAGTGTGTAGCACCTTTTGAGTAAGGCCTGTGGTCACTGCCAGTGATCACGTGAAGGGAGGTCACGTCTAGTGCATGTTTGTGTGGGCTAAGTTCGTAAAAGGACCTATGGTCATATTTTTGAATGTTCTAGTGGGAATCGAGGAGCCATTTATACTTAGAGGAGATTGAATATCCAAAGGACGGGAGGTAAGCAGACCCTGCTGAGGTGGGGCACTATGTAAAAAAACTTCATTCTTCATGACCACACCTCTGGGGCTTCTTCTAGGATTATTCAAAGCCTCTTCCCATGAGGGCTATTCTTAAAGCTACCACATTAGGGGACCACTTTGGATACTCAGTCAAATAAACCCATCACTTATTCCTTCAAATAAACCCATCACTTCTAGGGGCTTCTTGGACTTGCTTCAGGGATTCTTCTAGGTTTTACATACTTCTTTTAGGGTTGAAATCAATGAAAACCAACTTTCCAACAATCTCCCCCTTTGGAATTGATGGAAACACTCATAATCCCCCTGTGACATTGATTCTGATATTTTTCACCTCATGTTTCTCTCCCCCTTTGACATCAATGGAAAAGGGTAACTCTATTTGGGGTTGTTCCCCCTATCTTCATGCTTCTGATCTTTCTCTTTCCCTTTGATATCAATGGAAAAGAGTGACCCCCCATGACAATATACCTTCTTTGATATTTCTCTCCTTCTTTTTTTTCTTTCTCTTCCCTTTTGACATGAAGAATAACTCCTTCAAATGATTTCTCTCCCATGTATTCTTTTTCAAGATTTCTTGTAGATCAATTTGGGGCTTCCTATATATGCTTTCTTTCCTCTCTTGCAATGCTCTTTGTCCATTGGTTCTTCCTATTACTGTAATTCATGTTAAGGTTTCTTCATCACTTGAATTCAAGTCATCATGGCTTGTCATATTCACTAAACTAACATCAATGACATAATCATCCAACAATATTCTCTTAATAGTATAACTCTTCTTGATAATTTCTCTTTGTATTGTTGTGCCTTTCACTGCTTTCCTTCCTAGTTGGTTTCACCTGTCAATACACTTTACTTTTAATTCATATGCTTTACAATGTGTCCATATTCCTTTATACAATTCCTTCTAAGCTCATGATTTTCATCCACTATCATGTATCCTTTCCGGTTTATGTCAAGTATTGTCTTCTATACCTTCCAAATATATAATGAAATCATCTATGTCCATATGTAATAACAATTGTCCACGACTCTTCTACACAATTTCATACACTGCTGATTAATATGCCACTTCATTGTTCTGAGAGATTCTACGAATCTCCTGCAACTAATCATTACATATTCCTTATTTTCAAGTTGAATCAAATATTTCTACCGGTCTACTCTGTCTTCAAATCAAACTCTGCATGGGGATGAAAACTGATTCTTAATAAACCAATCTGTCATGAGACATTCTGCATTTCTTTCATCAAGCCATTCTTAATCTTGCTTCCTGTTGGACCGCATAAATAAACCTTTTATTCCTTGATCACCATTTATCACCTCATTCTTATCTTATCCTTCCATAAAACCATTAATCTCCACTACTTTCACAATACATATAGGTTTATATCTCCATTTTCCAAATTATTTATTTTCAAGTATTTTTAAGAGAATTTGTGATTAAATATTAGAAAATTAACATATTTTCATTATATCTCAAAGTTGGATGAGTTTTGTGATGACTACAAGCATATTTGAAGATTTTCACAAGGTCAAAAATCACCACCTAGCTTCAAATTTGAATTTCATCTTCAAGCTTTGATTTGGAGATAATTATTCAAGCTAACTTCAAGGAGAAGATCATGGATAGAATATCTTATCTAAGACATTTGTGGAGGATTTGAAGGGATGGGTTGAGAGAAAAGTGGATCTGTAATTATGAGTTTGTTATCCTCATTCATGTATAAATAAGAGGGTCCTCTCCTCATTTGGGAAGAGGCCTCTCTCTAGAAATAGAGAAACAATGAAATAGTTTGTCATTTTGAGAGTCATATATGGATCTCATCATTTTGTAATTGGATTGATACTTTTGGAATAAAGAGTTAGATTTCTTCATGTTTTGATTTGTTAATTTAGTTTCTCATGTAAGCTCACATGCTTTTCATTTTCCCTTTTGTTATTTGTAATTGTCAATGCTTTTATTAGATTTCATTTATGCAATTCTATGTTTTCATAGATTAATTTTCGCTTTCATATTTTCGTAGTTAGATTCAATTTCAATTGTTTTCATAAGTTAGATTCAATTTCAGTTTATTTCATAGTTAGAGATAGTCTCAGTTGCAAGGTTTATTAGATTAATTTCCTTTGATGCAATTTCATACTTTTTTATATTTTAGATTTAGTCTTAGTCAAAGTTTTTCCTTTCGAATGTTAGAGTAGAATAGATTTCTTTAGCCCTGCATATACTGTGCTTACATATCTAAGTTTACAAACCCTAGGTTGACAATTTTATGTCGAAATCAATATCATATAATTAGCTCGACATTTTTTCGCCATTGCCAGGGAGGTGTTAAAAGGGTTATAGTTTAGGAATTTCTATTTCTAGTTGTTTGAAATTTGGCTTTTGAATAGCTTGAGTGAGGACAATGCTGTAAAACAAAAGGTAAGAACCCGTGCTTCCACTTTAGTGGGTCCATATCCAAAGCCAAGCATGTTTTATTTTGCAAATTAGTTTGATTTTGTAATTATTTTTCTTGCAAGTTTGTTTTTAGTATGCTTTTGCATTTTACATTTTTGTATTGTAGTGTTTGGATTGAGAATTAGTTTTTATTTTGTACTAGTTTACTTTAATTTTGTAGGTTTGTTCATCTTTAGTTTTCTACTTGTTTTTCACTAGTTTTGTACTAGTTTGTTTTATACTCGTTTTTCATTTTGTTTTCTAGAATTTGATCTTGATTTTTGTAAAATGATTTTAGAATGAATGTAAGGTTTGAACAACTCACTCAAATCCTAGAAAAAGCCGGGATCTCATCTTCTCAAGAAGATGAGATCTTGACAGCAATCAAAGATTTAAATTCTCCTCCTGAAGAGAAAGACGAATTGACATTTGAAGAATCATGCGCATCCGATGGGGAAGAACTATTCGAGCAAGAGAACGAAGAAGAGGTATCAAGTGAGCTGAATAAGGATGTAAATCACGCATACGAAAGCCTCATTGAACATTATTTTCAAGTAATTACAAGGATATATCAATTTTTTTTTTGCTTTTATTTCATTAATTTACATTTTGAGCAGTTAAATTCCCACATTATTGTACATCCTAGATTTCATTTTTCAAAATTAAATGTAAATCTTTGTTTACTTTTGTTACATAGATGGTTACATTGGAAGTTTCATTTCATATAGATAATTTTTAGTTTCTAATTAAATTAAAATAGATAGGTTTTGATTATGAATAAGCATGCACACTTAAAAATTAGAAAAAACACAACCATTAAAACAAAAACTAAAAAACAACATACAAAAATTCATAAAAATAATTCCTATTGTACATTCTAGTTTTTCCACTATAAAACCTGCAAACATAAAAAATACACATAAAAATATAAAATATAAAATAATAAAAAAAAAACAAAAACAAAAACACATCAA
>JZKD02S1930734.1:353191-403453 GCA_000966675.3 Picea glauca
ATCGGTGGCCACCCACCTTTTCCGACTGGCTCAAAACAGTTTTTTGGCAATTTTGGCAATTTACTATTTTTAGCAAGTTTTAACTTCTGGGGCCATTTTGAGGGCCTAAATGAAGTTTTTTTTATATCAAGGTTCTCAATGATATCCAAAGGATCATTGAGCCCCCAAAATGAATCTCCTCGACGATACCTTTCCAACGAGCTATCACACGCCTAAAACGGAGATCGTATGCAAAAGTTACGACCCCGGAAAGTTGATGTACTAATTTACCCAAACAGGGCCCACATGACTTTTGGCGCTTCATCTCCTAGGGTTAGGTTTTTGGATGTCTATGACTTTTGGCATTCTGGTCTACTGAAAAAAGGCCTCTAGAGCCTCATTGTAATCATCTTCTCACGGATGCGAGTAGCAGCCACATCTCTTCTCAGAGATAAGCTACCAGCGCCCTAGCTAGTTTATTTCCATTCTGTCTGTAAGCATATTTCAGTCATTTGTTATTAATGAAATGAAGTCTTATTTCCGCTGCATCTCTGCGTTTATGTGTATTTCTGTATTTCATTGTGTTCCTACATAAATCCGGATCATCAAGCATCATTTAAAAGGTATGCCACTTGTACCTCTCTAAACTAGTTCATATGCCAATGAAGTCTAAGGTGAAGTTTATATTCTGTTTTTTTTTTTTCTAGTTTCCTATGGAAGTTAGGGAGATATGTTTGTGTCCACACTTACCGATTAGTCCGAGAACAAGAACTTTCCTTTATCTTGATCAATTATTCCTTGAGGGAATTGTTTTCCCCTCTTTCTTTATTGAGCTTGTTAGCACATAAAGTTGTCATGGGTCATGTATAGTTATTATTAAAACCTATGTCTACACCTCGGCCAAGTCTCTCTCTTTTCTGCATACCTTCCTATAAGTTTTTCCTCTTCTGGTTGATAAATTCAGGTCGGTCAAGTATGTTGTATGCGCAGGGAAAATCCATGTGAAAAATTCAACATTCAGAGAAGTCCATTTTAGGCTTGAAATACAAGCAAACAGGCAGGTTCGATTTTCAACGGTGGAGATCCCATGTGCAGTTCAGATTAGTGGCTCTCGAACAATTGGTGTTTAAAATTTGCGCAAGGATTAATGACTAGATAGAATCTCCAAATTCTCAAAGTAATGAAAGTTTGCCATGTCAACCGAGGGAAAGTGACTTCAGGAGATTTCCATCCAAACATCTCGAAGTTCCGAAGTGACGAGAGGCTACCACGTCAACCAAAAGAAAGTTACTTAGAGGCTCAAATGATAAAATATTAAAGCTATCCCGCAATCAAAACCATGGTATAGATAAATAGGTACATGGCAGTTGGTGGTGAATTGCGGGGGTTGAAGCGGTGTGGACCCAAACCTCCCTTGGAAAATTCCACAATCACATGCTTATAGAGGGCCCAATCCGAGAGCAGCATGTGGCAACAAAATAGGCATAAGGCCTCTTCGTGATCCCAAGGAGAAATCAATCAATGAAATAAGGATTGGTGGTTTAAAAATCGACTACGCCCCTTAAATGGAATCATGGGGGGTTTGGTCGAGGAGACAGAAAACTGTTAGCCCGAAGTACCACATAAGGTAGTTTTTCCTGTAGGCCCATGCTTCACTAGAGTTTCATTCTGAAAGAAGAAACATTACAGACAAGAGAAGACATACATAACTATAAAAGAGGTTTCCAAGCAACAAGACATGTCTACTATTTTGACTATAAATACATCAGATGAATGATATGTACAAAGAGGGGGGTTCATCCCAAGACTGGGGGAAATTTTGAGAAATGTTTATGATTGTATATTTTAGTTTGTAAGTCGGAGGGGCATGTAGATGTAAATTGTATTATTATTGAAGACTCATATGAGTTGTTTCATCAGATTTGTCTTCTATGTTCTCTTTCCTATTCTTCATCTTGTTTGAATGTAATTTTTGATTTTAAGGATTAAAATTTGCCTCTAATTGATAGATTCCCGATGTGGTAGAGGATATGTTGTAAGATTTCCTATCTATCATTGTTTACTATTCAAACACATCTAAATTCTATACACTTAGTTCTATTCTTCATCTTGTTTGAATGTATTGTTGATTTTAAGGATTAAAATTTGCCTTTGATCGATAGATTCTCAATGCAGTAGAGGATCTGTTGTAAGGTTGCCTATCTATCATTGTTTACCATTCAGACACGTTTAAATTATCTTCACAGAGAGGATCTCTTCTTAGCAAATATTTTTTTTTATGTTATTCTCTTATTCTTCTCTCCATCACTATACAAATCTTTTGTCTGATAGGGATCTTAAATGCCTTCGATGAGTAGACTATTTATGACTCCATAGCCCAATGGTCCACCACTGATATGCAATGATATATGTTGTCTTTTCCTTTCTTTAAAGTCTTGTTGATCCACCTACTCAAACCATTTTAATCCATTTACATTTTTATGGATATTGGGCTTATCCTCTTGCAGTATGAGGGTGACTCTCAGTGCTAACATAGCTCACTTAAAGCATTGATTAGTTTAGCCTAAAAATCCACTACGCCTACTTCAAAATCTTCTTCTTCTTAATGTATATGACATGATGAACACTTTCTTTTAGTTTTGTTTCAATATCTCATTTATTTTGATTAGCATACTTTGGATCCATGTTAAGAGGAGATTCCTAAAAATAGAGATTATGTAGCTTATCCCAAAGTTATTTGGATGATGAAAATTTTCCCATTTTGTCTTTTACCGGATTAGATAATCCTTCCCATATGTAATTTTTGTTTCTTTTCAATTCCTTCCTGGCTGCAATATTTGGTTTCTTTGATGTGTTGTATCCTGTAACAACTAAGTGTCAAACATCATACTTGTGTGCGTGTAAAAACATTTTCATTCGTGTGATCCAAATCTCATATTTCTGACCATCCTATCCATAAAATATTGGTGTTCCATTTTCTATGCACTTCATGGAATCGATGTAACCCATGATCTACCTTCTAGTGGTTAGATTGTTTTCTTGAAGGACCCTTGTTTGATACCAATTGTTGGAATATTCACCAATACTGAGAAGGGGGGGTGAATAATTATTGAACACTTTTTACCAGTTTCAATCAAAAAATTAACTTATCAATAATTCCATTCACTTAATATATAACCATAAACAACACATCACATGATAACCAAAAATACACAATACACCATAATTTTATGTGGAAACCCAAATGGGATAAAAACACAAAATGATTTCTTATATATCGAAATATTACTTTCATAGGAAGAAACAACTTCCAAATTATCCAACACCAATTGAAAGGAGGCCCCAAACCCCTATTTACAAGCTACAACCTGAAGAAATCTACAAATCCCTAAATTCTCCATCTCTAATCCCCTGATTTACAAGCTCCAACTTTAAGGAAGCTCCAACTCCCTGTATTCTATAGTTCCAATTGGAAGGAGGCTACGACCCCTTAATTTAAGGGATCCAACCTGAAGGAAGCTCCAAATCCCTGTATTCTTTGGCTCCAACTAAAAGGAGGCTGTGATCCCCTCTCCTTTCCCCTTCCTTCCTCCCTAAAATATAATTTTAGAAACAACATGTCATCAAAACTATCACTAATAATCAAACTGTCACTGATAATCAAACTTTCACTAATAATGAACCTATCATCGAACCTGTCATCCAACTTTTCACTGTCCCTATTACTGTCATTGTTGTTATCACTGTATCTATCACTAATACTGATATCTCATCATCAACACCATCATCAACTATAACCAGATCCACTCACATAGTTCATATACCAAGACCATCACCAAGATGTGCATCAAACCATATGCTAAGACAATTGTGCCATATCATCCATGTAACAAGCATCTATCATATCCATAAATCATGTGCCAAGATATCCCTCAAATACGTGTTGTAACATCCATCAAACAAGTACCAAAACATGAGCCATAACACCCATAAAATATATACCAAATGTTGGAAAACTAAGAGGTGCAGGGGTGGGGGGGGGAATTAGTTGTTACCATGCTTAAACAATTATGCTTATTTTAAACTCTTTACAAAGCACTCAATGACAATCACAATAATAGAGGGAAATAAGTAATAGCACATTCATCATTAGCCACACATATGAGATACACAGAGACAGATATTTCCTGAGGAAACCCATAGAGGGTAAAAACCTCTTCTTCTTTATATGATAAATAATATTTACATTCTTTACATTATCATACATATGAGCACCAACTCATAATGAGGTTGCAAGCTTTGTTTTTCAAGCTACTACTTGCTGAGAGCACCAACTCTCTGGTTTCTCTAGCACCAACTAGAAGGAAGCACCAACTCCCTAGGTTTCTCTAGCACCAACTAGAAGGAAGCACCAACTCCCCAAGTGTTCCAGCACCAACTGGATGGAAGCACCAACTTCTGATCATACAGGCACCAACCTGTAAAACAGAGAACAATAGTTCTCCCTTGCACCACCCTGACACCCTGTTTTCTCTAGCTGCAACCAGATGGAAGCTACAACTCCCTGCATTCAATCACCCACTTGAACCACTGAGGACAACCATCGTCCCTAGCACCTCCCTTCCACCCTGAAATATAAATCTTTGTTACTAAAATTTATTACAGCGACATAATGTTCTTCAATGGCTTACCATTCTCATCGTTGTTTTGCTACACTGCACTACTCTATCTGCATCAGTGTCTTCTGCACACTCCTCTGTGGTTTATGTCCTTCTCAATTTATGCACTGTATGTCATGTCCATTTAATGCACCATTTCCTTGTTGTGCATCTCTTCTGCTACACTCTCCTTCCTTCTTCACTTATCTATCCCACATCACAGCAACAACACCTCTCTCTTCTTCCTTCTACATTCTTATAATGTCTGTGCTCCTTGTGCATCCCTTCTACTCCTTTCTCCTGCATGCTCTTCACCTCTCCAATGTCCACCACATTGGGGTCTACATTGCCACTCCACAATACCACCACGTCACTCCTATGCATCATGTTGTTTCACTCTGTTCTGCATCTCCTACTCATTTTGAGTGCTCTGCCTGATCATCATGGTAACTCTTTAGCTTCTCTGGCCATTTCCCATGCATCCATGACCACTGGGTGTTATAATGAGATTCCTCTTCTTCTATGGAAGTTGAGACTCTTTTCCTTCTCTGTCATAGATGAACTTATCCTCTGGTAGAAACCATCAATTGTTTCTATCAGTTACACTCTAAAGTGAAATAGTAGCCCTTCGATCTTATTCAAATTCATCTGCACCATTGGATTGACTTCATAGAATCTTGCGTTAATTTCTCCATTTCGCACTTTGACATTTCAGGATCCCCATGGTGAACATTTCATTACACTCCATGTCCCATTCCTCGAAACTCTAAAATGGATCTTGTCTGCATTAGCTCTTTCCTCCATCTTCCGCAGATGTGACGAATGGCTATGACCATAGCCTTCACCAAAAATGTATTTCACACTTTCGCATTTCAAAGATTCTATGATGAGTCGTCTTGACTCTCCTTGTCATGGGCTTCGAAATAGAGCTTGGCTTCTATAACTCTGCTCTCCAGCTCTCGACCATGTGACCACGAGAAGTGACCGAGCGCTTATCCATAAAGCACTTTTTTGATTTCACATTTCATCACTTCGGTGTTCCTGTGGTGATGAGTTCTTGATGCTCCATGTCCTGGTATCCGAAGCTCCAAAATGGAACTTGGTTGCACTAGCTCCTATCATTTCAGCATTTCGCATTTCAGCCTTTCACGATTTGGCATGTCATGAAATCCTGTTGCGAGGCACCCAGTCCATGTTGCAATTTCTCCTTTCGGGATTTTGCAATTTCACAATTCTTGTGATAAGATATCTTGATGCTCCAAGTCACGATCCCTGAAAGTCTAAAATGGAGCTTGTTGATTCGAGCTCTTCTCTACATCTCTTCGATCTCCAGATCAATGGTCCACGATCTGTGATGATCGGATGACTATCCTCTGCCCCGAAACTTCATCCTTCGGGACTTTAGGGGAGTGATGGAGTTAAATTTCCTAAATCAAAAACTCTCGGAGTGAGGTCAGTCTTGCATCACTTGATGATGTGTCGTGACCAGAATGGTTGTCACGTGTCACTCAGAATTGTGATTTCCAGTGGCCCAAAATGACTAATTAACTCGACACTTGTCATTGTCTAATCATGCCACGTGTCAAGGTCTTCCACCTGTCCTTTTTGACGTGGTCTGCCACATTCTCCTCCTAGATCTATCGATCCATATCACTTCGCGATTTCGCATATCGCAATTTTAGCATTCTTGATCTGAATGTTCTTGACACTTCCAAGTCTCGGTTTGCGAAACTACGAAATTAAGTTAGATCATCTTTTCAATTTTTCACATTTTGCAACTTCGGGACTCATGTGATGAGGAGTCTTGAAACTTGACTCCTCCATCTCCTGGTATCCAAAACTCCGGTATCCAAAACTGTCTCCTACTTTCGGGATTTCTGCGTTTCCTATATCGCGATTCCAGGACTCCTACGGTAAAGTGTTTTGACACTTCAACTCCCAGTATCCAGAACAGTCTCCTGCTTTCAGGATTTCGTTGTTTCCCATTTTGCGATACCGGGAATCCTATGGTGAAGTGTTTCGACACTTCAACTCTCGGTATCTGGGACTCCGAAATGGAGTTATTTCCCGGTCTATAAAACTCTTGTTGATGTGTCTCTTTCGGGATTTCGGGATTCCATATTTCGCAACTCTGGGACTCCTGTGTTGATGAGTCTCAACTCTTGACTTCTCAATATACCGGTATCTGAAACTCCAAAATGGAGTCGGATCAACGTATTTCGGTGTTTCACATTTCGTCGTTTCGGCATTCTTGTCATGAGTTTCTTCCTTGACTCCTCCAATGCCCGGTATTCGAAACTCCAAAATGGAGTTTACGCTTCTGATCTTTCCATGCAATTATCCCCGCATTGTTGATCTTCCTTGCCTGCCTGTTTTCCATCACATAAAAAAGCACACTCTTGCACTCTTCATGAACCTCTGCACTATCTCTTCTAAGCTTACGTTGTACCTGTTTTTCCATCGCTGCATACTCCAATATTCCCATCAATGACAAGCACATCTGCCTGAAAAGATGCCAACAAACTCCCCCTTTGGAATTGATGGCAACCCTGAATGACTGCGCTAATCTGTTTGGACTTCCAACTGTAGCATCTGGTCCGGACCACTCCTTTTCTCCCCCTTTGACATCAATGTCAAAGAAAACATGCTCCCCCTGAGTTGTTGCAGTATTTTTAGGAGGTATCAGATATTTAATCAATACAAAGATCCCTTTAATAGGATGGACTCTCTTAGGTGTGAGATGGGATGACACCCAACTTCTGTCGAAGATATTCAAATGATGTCTTGGCTAGGGGTTTAGTAAAGATTTCTGCAATTTGTTCTGTGGTTGGAATGTAATGGACCTAAACAACCTTATTGGTGACCTTCTCGCTCAGAAAATGGTATTTTATGGGAATATGCTTGGTCTTGGAGTGGAATACAAGATTCATGGACACACTGATGGCACTAGTGTTATCACAATGGATTGGGATCGATGTAACGTATTTTACCTCCAAGTCTGCAAGTGTTTGAATCATCCATAATATCTGTGTGCAACCGGTAGTAGCAGCAATGTACTCTTCCTCTGTAGTTGATAAAGAAATGGAACCTTGCTTTTTACTAATCCACGCTACTAATGATTCACCCAGGAAGAATGCTCCTCCACTGGTACTTTTTCTCTCATCAACATAGTTTGCTTAATCTGCATCTGAATAGGCAGTTAACTGAAAATTCTGATTTTTGGGATACCACAGACCATAAGTCATTATTTCTTTCAAATACCTAAATATTCTTTTGATAGCTAGAAAATGAATCTGTTTAGGTGCATACTGATATCTGCCTACCTTTCCAACAACATGCATTATGTCTGGGCGAGATGTTGTGATGTACAACAGGCTACCAATCATTGATCTATATGAACTTTGATCAACATTAGGTGAGTCATCATCCTTACTTAATTTTCATCTAGTAACCATAGGTGTGCCCACAGGTTTAAAGTCTTCCATTTGAAATCTTTTCAACATTTCTCTTAGATATTTCTCTCGATAAATGAACATCCCTTTAGACCTCTGAGTAATTTGCAGACCAAGAAAAAATGGCAGTTCACCTATCATAGACATTTCAAACTCAGACTCCATGGAAAAATCAAACCATTATACCAACGAATCCTTATTACATCCAAAGATCATGTCATCTACATAGACCAATACGATGAGAAGATCGTTATCATTTTTTTTTATATATAGATTGTTATCAATTGTTCCTCTCTTGAACCCTTTGTCTTTGAGATATGTATCTAGTCTGTGATAGCAGGCTTGAGGGGCTTGTTTTAACCCATATAAGGATTTCTTCAGCTTGCATACTAAGTCAGGATTATTAGACAGTTCAAAACCCTCTGGTTGTTCCATATAGACTTCTTCACTTAAATCTCCATTTAGAAAAGCTGACTTGACATCCATTTGATAGACTTTAAACCTTTTATGACAATCATAGGCAACAAACATTCTGATAGCTTCTAATCTTGCTACGGGTGCAAATGGTTCATCAAAAACCATTCCTTCTATCTGAGCATACCCTTTACAGACCAATCTTGCATTGTTCTTGACAATTTGTCCCTACTCATTCAATTTATTCTTAAAGATCCATTTGGAGCCAATAACATTTTTACCTTCAGGTCTATGAACCATCTCCCACGTATTGTTTTTCTAAATCTGATCAAGTTCATCATTCATTGCTTTAACCCAATGGTCATCTTTGCTAGCTTCATTAAAATTCTTGGGCTCCAGCATGGATATGAAAGATATATGTGATTGTTCAGTGTTTTTGATTAGCTTTCTCCTAGTTTGTACACCTTTGTCTTTTTCACCAATTATTTGACTTGCAGGATGATTCTTTTCAGTGATTCTGGAGGAGGAATTTGAAGTTTTCTACTGATTTGAGTCTGTCTAAGTATCTGTGTCTTCATCTGATTCAGAGTCTTCATTTTTTGATTCTTGGACCTATTCATCTTCAGCTTTAGTTGTGTTTTTTGTAGAGGACTCATTAATGTACACCTCTCTTGCTGGGATTCCCTCATCAACTTTTACGTCAATAGAGTCAAATATTTTATGCAACCTCTTATTATAGCATCTATATCCTTTGTTGTTTGTAGCATACCCTAAGAAGATACCTTCATAAGCCCTGTCATCATATTTTCCAAGGTTCTCATCATTATTCTTTATGTAACATTTACTCCCAAAGACTTTGAAGTGTTTAATTGAAGCAGGTCTCCCATACCATAGTTCATAAGGTGTCTTGTCACTTTGTGATCTGAGGTGGGATTTGTTAGGAACATGGACTTTTGTGTGTATTGCTTCTACCTAGTAGGTTTGACCAATGTTCTTCTCATTCATCATTGTCCTGGCCATTTCCTGCATTGTTCTGTTTTTCCTCTCAACTACTCCATTTTGTTGTGGAGCTCTTGGGATGGTGTATTCTCTCTTGATCCCATGCTTATCACATAATTCTTTGAAGTCACTTGACATAAACTCTCCTCCTCGATATGATATTACTGCCTTTAACCTCTTGCCTGTTTGAGTCTTAGTTAAAGCCTTAAATATTTTAAACTTCTCAAAAGCTTCAGCTTTTTCCTTGAGAAAGGAAACCCAAGTAAGTCTGGAGTAATCATCAATAATCAGCATGAAGTAGTTTTCTTTCCCCTTTCCTTCCTGTCTTGATGGTCCACATAAATCCATATGAACTAGTTGGAGTGGTTTCTATATTGAAGTAAAGCTCTTGGACTTAAACTGTGTCCTATTTAGCTTTCCTACTTGGTAGGGTTTACACATTGAATCTTGGGGCTTTGATATTCTCGGAAGATCTTTTACTGCCTCGATATTTTTGAGTTTGATTAAGTGGTCAAAGTTTAGATGTCCAAGTCTCCTATTCCATAACCAAATTTCATGATGTTTTCTTAGATGACATTCTTCTCTATTTTATTTCATCACATATACATTATTTTCTGTCCTTATGCCTTTGGCCACCACTTGTTATGAGTTTATAGACTTTATCTTGCATTCCTTGGACGTGAACACCACTTCACATCCTCTGTCACACATTTGGCTTACATTGAGCAGATTATGTTTCAACCCATATACAAGTAGAACATCTTGGGCTTTTCCTTTTCCATTATTTAAACTCACCATCCCTTTACCATTTATTATACCTGGAGCATCATTTCCGAAGGTTACGTTTCCTGATTTGCTTTCACTTAGAGATAGAAACTTACCTTTTTCTCCCATCATATGTTTGGAGCATCCACTGTCTATATACCAAGGGTTTGTTTTTCTTTGAGATGGCAACACTAATCCACACTTGTCACTTTCTTTCTTCTTCCAAAACTTTACATTTTCAGCAGGGAATTCAAATCTGGTTCATAGTTCCTTAATCGGTAGTCAACAGATTTATGCCCATAGTTATGAAATATGTAGCATTCAATCTCATTGTTCAATAGGTTAAAATTATTGTTGCAACATTGTCTACTCATTGACTGTTGATTATTTCTTGACCTCCTTAGCTGCATGTCCCTAGACTTAATTTGGCAATTTGTAATATGTGAAGGTTTGTTACTTGGCTTTATATTTCTTTGTTGTGGCAAGTATTTATTCCTTTGAAATCTTAATTGCTCATGTCTAAGTCTTAAAGAAAAATTTACAGCTTTGTGACCAAAGTTAGAACAGTAGAAACAATAGCCATAGAAAAGTTCTTTGTACCTGGAAAATGGTTGTCTTCTTTGAGCAAATCAATTTCTTCCATACTGATGACACATTTCAGTAGGGAGCACATTATTTCTTTGTTCTACATATTCAATCCTAGCACCTTTTTCTTTACTCATCCTAGACAGCTGATTGTCTTCCTTTGTCTCTACACGTTTGTTGTTGTCATTGGTTGTAGATTTGACAAACTTGATGGTTTCTTCGTTTCTTGGCTTACCACTACTTGTTCCCTCTTCATAACCCAAACCCAATTTTAGATTTGGATTCCTTTGCTGATTCAGAATGGTGGCTAATCCTTCTAAGGCTTTGACACTTGACAGATTCTGATTATACAAGGCATGAAACTTCTCCATCTCTTTCCTAGTTTTTACTACTTCTTGTTCTAAGGCTTCACATCTTGCCTTCTTTTCTGATAATTGTCGTTTCATAATATCTTTGATTTTCTTTGCCTCTTCTAATTCCACTTTTAGTAGGACAAGGTCTTCATCAGGTTCTTTGCTATATTTATCAAACTGTATCAGCAATTGTCTTTGCTTTCTGTTCTTAATTCGTAGTCTGTCAATCTCTTCCAGTGCATTGATCAGTTCTCCTTCAATGTCAACCACAACTTCTTCTTCATTAGCATCACTTCCTGTGTTGTTATTATCATAATCCTCTTTGGCCATAAGTATGAATTAATTTAGTTTATCTTCAATAGAGGAGTCATTATCTTCATCATCTGAAGGATCATCATCATTGTTTACGCAAAAACTTTTATTTTTAAAGTTATTCTCATTAAAGAAATTTTTATGTTTGTACTTCTCCTCATCATCACATGTTTTATCCTTTCCTTTGTGGGGACATTTATTTGCAAAATCACCTATCCTACCATAGTTGAAACATTTGAAAGGTAGTTTACCTTTGTATTTGCCTGATCCCTTCTTCAGTCTCTTCACAAATTTTGTTGCAATTTCATCGGGCTTAGAATCCTCATTCTTGTCTTCTTTAAATGATGCTTCTCTGGAGGGGTTTATCTTTAACTATTCTCATTTCATATGCATTCAATATTCCTAGAAGTTGATAAAACTCCAAGGTTTTTAGATCATTAAGTTCTTCTATAGAAGACACCTTCGGGTTGAACCTATCTGGGAGAGATCTCAAGATTTTCTAAACTAAAGAAGGTTCCTCAATTATTTCACCAAGTGCTTTCATTGCATTTACCATTTCTTCTACTCTCAGAAAATATTTTCCAATAGTTTCATCTTCCTTCATCTTCAGCTATTGAAATTGTATTCTGTAGGTTTGAAGCTTGGCATCCTTTACCTTCTCATTACCTTCATAACTGCTAATGAGTTTGTCCCACATTTCTTTGGCAATTTCTAGGTGCATAAATTTTACGAATTCTGCTTCTGCAAGCCCACTCAAGATAGCATTCATAGCCTTAGCATTGAAGCTAAATTCTAGCTTGTCATCCTTATTAGCTAGTACAACTAGATTTACATAATCAGTATCTACCACATCCCAGACATCTACTCCTAAATCCATTATGTAGGTTCTCATTCTCACTTTCCAGAAGGCAAAGTTTGTTACACTGAATAGAGGGGCATTATTGGTTGAATTGTCTTCATCGCTTGACATGTTTAAGCTCTAGGATCTACCCTTAGATAAAAGGGGCCGGCTCTAATACCAATTGTTGGAAAACTAAGAGGGGGGCTGAATCAGTTGTTACTGTGCTTAAATAATTATGCTTATTTTAAACTCTTTACAAACTACTCAATGACAATCACAATAATGTAGGGAAATAAGTAATAGCACATTTAGCATTAGACACACATATGAGATACACAGAGATAGATATTTCCTGAGGAAACCCATAGAGGGTAAAAACCTCTTCTTCTTTATATGATAAATAATCTTTACATTCTTGAAATTATCATACATATGAGCACCAACTCATAATGAGGATGCAACCTCTGTTTTGCAAGCTGCTACTTGCTGAGAGCACCAACTCTCTGGTTTCTCTAGCACCAACTCCCTAGGTTTCTCTAGCACCAACTCCCCAAGTGTTCCATCACCAACTAGATGGAAGCACCAACTTCCGATCATACAGGTACCAACCTGTAAAAAAAAGAACAATAATTCTCCCTTGCACCACCTTGCCACCCTATTTTCTCTGGCTGCAATCAAATGGAAGCTACAAATCCATGCGTACAAGAACCCACTTGAACCACTGAGGAAAATTGTCCTCCCTAGCACCTCCCTTTCCCCCTAAAATATAAATCTTTGTTACTAAAACTTATTACAACAACATAAATTTCTTCAATGGCTTACCAGTCTCATCGTTGTTCTACTACACTATGTTTCTCTGTCTGCATCAATGTCTTCTGCACACTCCTCTGTGCCTTATGTCCTTCTCAATTTATGCATTGTATGCCATGTCCATTTAATGCACCATTTCTCTGTTGTGCATATATTCTATTGTGCTCTCCTTCCTTCTTCACTTATCTATCCCACATCACAACAACAACACCTCTCTCTTCTTCCTTTTTCATTCTTATAATATCTGTGCTCCTTGTGCATCCCTTCTGCTCCTTTTTCCTGCATGCTCTTCACCCCACCAATGTCCACCACATCGGGGTCTACACTGACACTCTACAATACCATGGCTTCACTCCTGTGTGCCACATTGTTTCACTCTGTTCTACATCTCCTACTCATTTTGACTGCTCTACCTGATCATCATGGTAACTCATCAACTTCTCTGGCCATTTCCCATGCATCCATCACCACTGGGTGTTATACTAAGATTCCTCGGCTTCTCTGGCAGTTGATACTCTTTGTCTTCTCTGTCATAGATGAGATTATCCTTTGGCAGAAACCATCAGTTGTTTCTAGCAGTTACACTCTAAAGTGCAACAATAGCCCTCCGATCTTATTCAAATTCATCTGCATCATTGGATTGACTTCATAGTCTCTTGCGTTCATTTTGCCATTCTGCACTTTGACATTTCGGGATCCCCGTGGTGAACATTTCATTACAGTCCATGTCCCATTCCCCGAAAATCTGAAATGGAGCTTGTCTGTATTATCTCTTTCCTCCATATTCCGCAGATGTGACCAATGGCTGTGACAACAACCTTCACCAAAAATGTATTTCGCACTTTCGCATTTCAAAGATTCTGTGATGAGTCATCTCGACTCTCCTTG
This sequence comes from Picea glauca, assembly GCA_000966675.3. NCBI lineage: Eukaryota > Viridiplantae > Streptophyta > Pinopsida > Pinales > Pinaceae > Picea > Picea glauca. The sequence goes on from JZKD02S1930734.1 coordinate 367,248, forward strand.
TCATGGGCTTCAAAATAGAGCCTGGCTTCTATAACTCTGCTCTTCCTTTCTTGACCATGTGACCACGAGAGGTGACCGAGCGCTTATCCATAAAGCACTTTCATGATTTTGTATTTTGGCACTTCGACGTTCCTGTGGTGATGAGTTCTTTTTGCTCCATGTCTCGGTAACCGAAGCTCTGAAATGGATCTTGGTTGCACTAGCTCCTATCATTTCATCATTTGTCATTTTGGCCTTTCGCGATTTCGCATGTCATGAAATCTTGTTGCGAGGCACCCAGTCCATGTCGCAATTTCACCTTTTGGGATTATGCGATTTCGCAATTCTTGTGATGAGATATCTTGATGATCCATGTCATGATCCTTGAAACTCCCAAATGGAGCTTGCCGATTTGAGCTCTTCTCTACAGCTCTTTGATCTCCAAATCAACGGTTCACAATCCGTAGTGATCGGATGGTTATCCTCTGCCCCAGAGCTTCATCCTTTGGGACTTTAGGGGAGTGATGGAGTTAAAAATCCTGAAGAAAAAAGTCCCAGAGTGAGTTTAGTCTTACATCACTCGATGACATGTCGTGACTGGAGTGGCTGTCACATGTCACTAAGAATTGTGATTTCCAGTGGCCTGAAATGCCTAATTACCTCAACACTTGTCATTGTCTGATCGTGTCACATGTCAAGGTCTTCCACCTATCCTTTCTGCCGTGGTCTACCACATTCTTCTCCTGGATCTATCGGCCCATATCACTTCACGATTTTGCATATTTCGATTTCGACATTCTTGATGTGAATGTTCTCGACATTTCCAAGTCTCGGTCTGCGAAACTCTCAAATTAAGTCAGATCAACTTTTCGGATTTTTGCACTTCACAACTTCGGGACTCCTGTGATGAGGAGTCTTGACACTTGACTACTCCATCTCTCGGTATCCAAAACTCTGGTATCTGAAACTGTCTCCTGCTTTCAGGATTTCAGTGTTTCCTATTTCGCGATTTCGGGACTCCTGTGGTGAAGTGTTTTGACACTTCAACTCTCGGTATCTAGAATAGTCTCCTACTTTCAGGACTTCGGCGTTTCTCATTTCACGATACCGGGACTCTTGTGGTGAAGTGTTTTGACACTTCAACTCCCGGTATCTAGGACTCTGAAATGGAGTTATTTCCCAGTCTGTAAAACTCTTGTTGATGTGCCTCTTTTGGGATTTCGGGATTCTGGATTTCGCATCTCTGGGACTCTTGTGTTGACGAGTCTCAACTCTTGACTTCTCAATCTCCTGGTATCTAAAACTCTGAAATGGATTCATATCAATGTATTCCGACGTTTCTCATTTCTCCGTTTCGGCATTCTTGTCGTGAGTTGCTTCCTTGACTCCTCCAATGCCCAGTATCTGAAACTCCGAAATGGAGTTTACGCTTCTAATATTTCCATGCAATTATCCCTGTATTGTTGATCTTCTTTGCCTGCCTGTTTGCCATCACATAAACAAGCACACTCTTGCACTCTTCCTGCACCTTTGCACTATCTCTTCTGAGCTTACGTTGTCCCTGCTTTTCCATCGCTACATAGTCCAATCTTGCCATCAATGACAAGCACATCTGCCTAAAAACATGCCAACAATCTCCCCCTTTCGCATTGATGGCAACCCTAAATGACTGTGCTAATATGTTTGGACTTCCAACTATAGCATCCGGTCCGGACCACTCCTTTTCTCCCCCTTTGACATGAATGTCAAAGAAAACATGCTCCCCCTGAGTTGTTGCAGTATTTTTAGGAGGTATCAGATATTTAATCAATACAAAGATCCCCCTAATAGGATGGACTCTCTTAGGTGTGATACAGGATGACACCCAACTTCTGTCGGAGATATTCAAATGATGTCTTGGCTAGGGGTTTAGTAAAGATGTCTGCAATTTGTTCTGTGGTTGGAATGTAATGGACTTGAACAACCTTATTGGTGACCTGCTCTCTCAGAAAATGGTATTTTATGGGAATATGCTTGGTCTTGGAGTGGAATACAGTATTCTTGGACACACTGATGGCACTAATGTTATCACAATGGATTGGGATTGGTGCAGTGTATTTTACCTCCAAATCTGCAAGTGTCTGAATCATTCATAATATCTGTGTGCAACAGGTAGCAGCAGCAATGTACTCTACCTCTGTAGTTGATAAAGAAATGGAACCATGATTTTTACTAAGCCATGCTACTAATGATTCACCTAGGAAGAATGCTCCTCCACTGGTGCTTTTTCTCTCATCAACATAGTTTGCCCAAACTGCATCTAAATAGGCAGTAAACTGAAAATTCTGATTTCTGGGATACCACAGACCATAAGTCATTGTTTCTTTCAAACACCTAAATATCCTTTTGACAGCTAGCAAATGATTCTGTTTAGGTGCAGATTGATATCTTCCTACCATTCTAACAACATGCATTAATTCTGGGTGAGATGTTGTGATGTATGACAGGCTGATCTATATGAACTTTGATCAACATCAGGTGATTCATCATCCTTACTAAATTTGCATCCATTAACCATAGGTGTGCCCACAGGTTTAGAGTCTTCCATTTGAAATCTTTTCAACATTTCTCTTAGATATTTTTCTTGAGAAATGAACATCCCTTTAGACCTCTGAGTAATTTGCAGACCAAGAAAAAATGAGTGTTTACCTATCATAGGCATTTCAAACTCAGACTCCATGGTAGAATAAAACCGTTGTACCAATGAATCCTTATTACATTCGAAGATGATGTCATCTACATAGACCAATACAATGAGCAGATCATTATCCTCTATTTTGATATACAGATTGTTATCAATTGTTCCTCTCTTCAACCCTTTGTCTTTAAGATATGTATCTAGTCTGTGATACCAGGCTCGAGGGTCTTGTTTTAACCCATATAAGTCTTTCTTCATCTTGCATACTAATTCAGGATTATCAGACAGTTTGAAACCCTCTGGTTTTTCCATATAGACTTCTTCATTTAAATCTCCATTTAGAAAAGATGACTTGACATCCATTTGATAGACTTTAAACCTTTTATGACAAGCATAGGCAAGAAACATTCTGATAGCTTCTAATATTGCTACGAGCGCAAATGTTTCATCAAAATCCAGTCCTTCTATCTGAGCATACCCTTTACAGACCAATCTTTCTTTGTTCCTGACAACTTGTCCCTGCTCATTAAATTTATTCTTAAAGATCCATTTGGAGCCAATGACATTTTTAGCTTCAGGTCTATGAACCATCTCCCACGTATTTTTTTTTTCAATCTGATCAAGTTCATCATTCATTTCTTTAACCCAGTGGTCATATTTGATAGCTTCATTAAAATTCTTGGGTTCCAGCATGGATATGAAAGCTATATGTGATTGTTTGGGTTTTTCAATTAGATTTCTCCTGGTTTGTACACCTTTGTCTTTTTCACCAATTATCTGACTTGTAGGATGATTCTCTTGAGTGATTCAGGCGGAGAAATTTGAAGTTGTCTATTGATTTGAGTCTGTCTAAGTATCTGTGTCTTCATCTGATTCAGAGTCTTCATTTTCTGATTCTTGGACCTATTCATCTTCATCTTTAGTTGTGTCTTTTGTAGAGGACTCATTATTGTACACCTCTCTTGTTGGGATTCCCTCATCAACTTTTACGTCAATAGAGTCAACCATTTTATGCAACCTCTTATTATAGCATCTGTATCCTTTCTTGTTTGTAGCATAACCTAAGAAGATACCTTCATCAGCCCTGTCATCATATTTTCCAAGGTTCTCATCATTATTCTTTATGTAACATTTACTCCCAAAGACTTTGAAGTGTTTAGTTGAAGCAGGTCTCCCATACCATGGTTCATAAGGTGTCTTGTCACTTTGTGGCCTGAGGTGGGATTTGTTAAGAACATGGAATATTGTGTGTATTGATTCTACCCAGTAGGTTTGACCAATGTTCTTCTCATTCATCATTAACCTGGCCATTTCCTGCACTATTTTGTTTTGCCTCTCAACTACTCCATTTTGTTGTGGAGTTCTTGGGATGGTGTATTCTCTCTTGATCCCATGCTTATCACATAATTCCTTGAAGTCACTTGACATAAACTCTCCTCCTCTATTTGATCTTACTGCCTTTAACCTCATGCTTGTTTGAGCCTCAGTTAAAGCCTTAAATATTTTTAACTTCTCAAAAGATTCATCTTTTTCCTTGAGAAAGGCAACCCAAGTAAGTCTGGAGTAATCATCAATAATCAGCATGAAGTAGTTTTCTTTCCCCGTGCCTTCATGTCTTGATGGTCCACATAAATCCATATGAACTAGTTGGATTGGTTTCTCTGTTGAATTAAAGCTCTTGGATTTAAACTGTGTCCTGTTTAGCTTTCCTACTTGGTAGGGTTTACACATTGAATCTTGGGGATTTAATATTCTTGAAAGATCTTTTATTGCCTCGAGATTTTTGAGTTTGATTAAGTGGTCAAAGTTTAGATGTCCAAGTCTCCTATGCCATAACCAACCTTCATCATGTTTTCTTAGATGACATTCTTCTCTATTTTCTTTCAGCACATATACATTATTTTCTATCCTTATGCCTTTGGCCACCACTTGTCCTGAGTTTACAGAATTTATCTTGCAGTCCTTGGACGTGAACACCACTTCACATCCTTTGTCACACATTTGACTTACACTGAGCAGATTATGTTTTAGCCCATCTACAAGTAGAACATCTTGGGCTTTTCCTTTTCCATTATTTAAACTCACCATCCCTTTACCCTTTATTTTACATGGGGCATCATTTCCAAAGGTCACATTTCCTGATTTGCTTTCACTTAGAGATATAAACTTACCTTTGTCTCCTATCATATGTTTGGAGAATCCACTGTCTATATACCAAGGGTTCATTTTTCTTTGCGCTGACAACACTAATGCACACTTGTCACTTTCTTTCTTCTTACAAAACTTGACATTTTCAGCAGGGGAATTCAAATCTGGTTCATAGTTCCTTAATCGGCAGTCAACAGATTTATGTCCATATCTATGACAGGTGTATAATTCAATCTCAATGTTCAATAGGTTAAAATTATTGTTGCAGTGTTGTTTACTCATCGACTATTGATTATTTCTTGACCTCCTTAGTTGCATGTCCCTAGGCTTAATTTGGCAATTTGCAATCTATGAAGGTTTGTTACTTGGCGTTATCATTCTCTATTGTGGCAAGTATTTATTCCTTTGAAATCTTAATTTCTCATGTCTAAGTATTAAGGAACAATTTACAACTTTGTGACCAAAGTTAGAACAGTAGAAACAATAGCCATAGAAAAGTTCTTTGTACCTGGAAAATGGTTGTCTTCTTTGAGCAAATCAATTTCTTCCATGTTGATGACGTCTTTCAGTAGGGAGCACATTTTTTCTTTGTTCTACAAATTCAAGCATGACACCTTTTTCTTTACTCGTCCTGGGTGGCTGATTGTCTTCCTTTGTCTCTACATTTTGGTTGTTGTCATTGGTTGTAGATTTGACAAACTTGATGGGTTCTTCATTTCTTGGCTTACCACTACTTGATCCCTCTTCATAACCCAAACCCGTTTTCATATTTGGATTCCTTTGTTGATTCAGAATGGTGGCTAATCCTTCTGAGGCTTTGACACTTGACAGATTATGATTATACAAGGCTTGAAACTTCTCCATCTCTTTCCTAGTTTTTACTACTTCTTGTTCTAAGGCTTCACATCTTGCCTTCTTTTCTGATAATAGTCGTTTCAGAATGTCTTCAATTTTATTTTCCCCTTCTAATTCCACTTTTAGTAGGACAAGGTTTTCATCAGGTTATTTACTATCTTTCTTGAACTGTATCAACAATTGTCTTTGCTTTCTATTCTTAATTCTTAGTCTGTCAATCTCTTCCAGTGCACTGATCAGTTCTCATTCCATGTCAACCACAACTTCTTCTTCATTAGAAACACTTCCTATGTTTTTATTATCATAATCCTCTTTGGCCATAAGTATGAATTCATTTAGTTTATCTTCAATAGAGGATTCATTGTCTTCATCATCTGAAGGATCATCATCATTGTTTATGCAAAGACTTTTCTTCTTAAATTTATTCTCTTTAAAGAAATTTATGTGTTTGTACTTTTCCTCATCATCACATGTCTGATCCTTTCCTTTGTGGGGACAGTTATTTGCAAAATGACCTATCCTACCATAGTTGAAACATTTGAAAGGAAGTTTACCTTTGTATTTGCCTGATCCCTTCTTCAGTCTCTTCACAAATTTTTCTTCAATTTCATCGGGATCAGAATCCTCATTCTTGTCTACTTTAAATGATGCTTCTCTGGAGGTGGGTTTATTTTTAACTATTCTCATTTCATATGCAGTCAATGTTCCTATAAGTTGATCAAACTCCAAGGTTTTTAGATCATTAAGTTCTTCTATAGCAGAGACCTTCAGGTTGAACCTATTTGGGAGAGATCTTAAGATTTTCTAAACTAAAGAAGGTTCCTCAATTGTTTCACCAAGTGATTTCATTTCATTTACCATTTCTTCTACTCTCAGAAAGTATTTTCCAACAGTTTCATCTTCCTTCATCTTTAGTTGTTCAAATTGTATTTTGTAGGTTTGAAGCTTGGCATCCTTTACCTTCTCATTACCTTCATAACTGCTAATGAGTTTGTCCCACATTTCTTTGGTAGTTCCTAGGTGCATAACTTTTACGAATTCTACTTCTGTAAGCCCACTCAAGGTAGCATTCATAGCCTTAATGTTGATGCCAAATTCTAGCTTGTCATCCTTATTAGCTAGTACAACTGGCTTTACATAACTAGTATCTACCACATCCCAGACAACTTCTACTAAAGGAATTATGTAGGTTCTCATTCTCACTTTCCAGAAGGAAAAGTTTGTTCCAATGAACAAAGGGGCCTTATTGGTTGAGTTTCCTTCATGACTTGACATGTTTAAGCTCTAGGATTTACCCTTAGATAAAAGGGGCCGACTCTGATACCGATTGTTGGAAAACTGAGAGGGGGGAGTGAATCAGTTGTTGTCGTGCCTAAACAATTATGCTTATTTTAAACTCTGTACAAAGAAGTCAATGACAATCACAATAATGCAGGGAAATAAGTAATAACACATTCAACATTAGCCACACATATGAGATACATAGAGACAGATATTTCCTGAGGAAACCCATAGAGGGTAAAAAACTCTTCTTCTTTATATGATAAATAATCTTTACATTCTTTACATTATCATACATATGAGAACCAACTCATAATGAGGCTACAACCTCTATTTTGCAAGCTGCTACTTGCTGAGAGAACCAACTCTCTGGTTTCTCTATCACCAACTAGAAGGAAGCACCAAATCCCTGGGTTTCTCTAGCACCAACTAGAAGGAAGCACCAACTCCCCAAGTGTTCCAGCACCAACTAGATGGAAGCACCAAATTTCGATCATACAGGCACCAACCTATAAAACAGAGAACAACAGTTCTCCCTTGCACCACCCTGCCACCCTATTTTCTCTGGCTGCAACTAGATGGAAGCTACAACTCCCTGCATTCAAGAACCCACTTAAACCACTGAGGATAGTTGTCCTCCCTAGCACCTCCCTTCCTCCCTAAAATATAAATCTTTGTTACTATAACTTATTACATCGACATAAAGTTCTTCAATGGATTACTAGTCTCATCGTTGTTCTGCTACACTGCGCTACTCTGTCTGCATCAGTTTCTTCTACACACTCCTCTGCACTTTATGTCCTTCTCAATTTATGCATTGTATGCCATGTCCATTTAATGCACCATTTCTTTGTTGTGCATCTCTTCTGTTGTGCTTTCCTTCCTTCTTCACTTATCTATCCCACATCATAGCAACAACACCTCTCTCTTCTTCCTTCTGCATTCTTATAATCGTTGTGCTCCTTGTCCATCCCTTCTGCTCCTTTCTCCTACATGATCTTCACCTTGCCAATGTCCACCACATTGGGGTCTACACTGCCACTCCACAATACCACTGCTCCACTCCTGTATGCCACGTTGTTTCACTCTGTTCTGCATCTCCTGCTCATTTTGAGTGCTCTACCTAATCATCATGGTAACTCTTCAACTTCTCTATCCATTTCCCACACATCCATCACCACTGGGTGTTATACTGATATTCCTCAACTTCTTTGGTAGTTAAGACTCTTCGTCTTCTTTGTCATAGATGAGCTTATCCTCTGGAAGAAACCATCAATTATTTCTAGCAGTTACACTCTAAAGTGCAATAGTAGCCCTCCAATCTTATTCAAATTCATGTGCACCATTGGATTGATTTCATAGACTCTTGCGTTCATTTTTCCATTCTGCACTTTGGCATTTTGGGATAACCATGGTGAACACTTTGTTACACTCCATGTCCCATACCCCGAAACTCCAAAATGGAGCTTGTTTGCATTAGCTCTTTCCTCCATCTTCCACAGATCTAACCAATGGCTGTGACCACAGCCTTCACCAAAAATCTATTTCGCACTTTCTCATTTCAGAGATTCTGTGATGAGTCATCTCAACTCTCCTTGTCACGGGCTCCGAAATAGAGCTTGGCCTCTATAACTCTACTCTCCAACTCTCAACCATGTGACCACGAGAGGTGACCTAGCGATTATCCATAAAGCGCTTTCCGATTTTTCATTTCAGCACTTCGACGTTCCTGTGGTGATGAGTTCTTGATCCTCCATGTCTTGATATTCGAAGCTCCGAAATGGAGCTTGGTTGCACTAGCTCCTATCATTTCGGCATTTCACATTTCGGCCTTTTGCGATTTTGCATGTCATGAAATCCTGTTGCGAGGCACCCAGTCCATGTTGCAATTTCTCCTTTTAGGATTTCATGCTTTCACAATTCTTTTGATGAGATATCTTGATGCTCCATGTCGCAATCCCTGAAACTTCGAAATGGAGCTTTTCGATTCGAGTTTTTCTCTACAGCTCTTTGATCTCCAGATCAATGGTCCACAATTCGTGGTGATTGGAAAACTATCCTATGTCTTGGAACTTCATCATTTGGGACTTTTGGGGAGTGATGGAGTTAAAAATCCTGAAGAAAAAACTCCCAGAGTGAGGTCAGTCTTGCGTCACTCGATGATGTATCGTGACCGGAGTGGTTGTCACGTGTCACTGAGAATTGTGATTTCCAGTGGCCTGAAATGCCTAATTAACTCGACACTTGTCATTGTTTGATCGTGTCACATGTCAAGGTCTTCCACCTGTCCTTTCTGATGTGGTCTGCCACATTCTCCTCCTGTAGCTATCGGCCCATATCACTTCGCGATTTTGCATATTGCGATTTCAACATTCTTGATGTGAATGTTCTTGACACTTCCAAGTCCCAGTCTACGAAAATCCAAAATTAAGTTAGATCATCCTTTCAGCTTTTCACACTTTGCAACTTTAGGATTCCTATGATGAGGAGTCTCGAAACTTGACTCCTCCATCTCCTAGTATCCGAAACTATCTCCTACTTTCAATATTTCGGCGTTTCCTATTTCGCGATTCCAGGACTCCTATGGTGAAGTGTTTTGACACTTCAACTCCCAGTATTCAGAACAGTCTCCTGCTTTCGAGATTTCGGCGTTTTTCATTTCGCGATACCGGGACTCCTGTGGTGAAGTGTTTTGATGCTTCAACTCCCGGTATCCGGGACTCTAAAATGGAGTTATTTCCCTGTCTGTAAAACTCTTGTTGATGTGCCTCTTTCGGGATTTCCGGATTCTAGATTCAGCAACTCCAGGACTCCTATGTTGACGAGTCTCAACTCTTGACTTCTCAATCTCCCGGTATCCAAAACTATGAAATGGAGTCGAATCAACGTATTATGGCATTTCTCATTTCTTCGTTTCGACATTCTTGTCGTGAGTTGCTTCCTTGACTCCTCCAATGCCCGGTATCTGAAACTCCGAAATGGAGTTTACACTTCTGATCTTTCCATGCAATTATCCCTATGTTGCTGATATTCCTTGCCTTCCTTTTTTCCATCACATAAAAAAACACACTCTTGCACTCTTCGTGCACCTCTGCACTATCTCTTCTGAGCTTATGTTGTCCCTGTTTTTCCATCACTGTATACTCTGATCTTTCCATCAATGACAAGCACATCTGCCTGAAAACATGCCAACACCAAAGATATGCAAAAATATGTCTCAAGCATGTACGATAAAATTCATAACATACCTCAAAAAAAGTGCCAACATATGTCTCAAGCATGTGCCATAACATACCTTAAACCAAGTGCCAACATATGCCTCAAGTATGTGCCATAACATACCTCAAATATACAAACTTGTAAGATTCACCATGATCTCATTTGTCCATTTATGATTATGAAATTTTTGTCTGATGTACTAATGTATGTATTGTCATACCTCTAAAAATTTCACAGTTTGCAATGTCCGAGAACAAAAATTATAGGGAAAATACCAAGCTAACTTGTTTGAAACATATTTCAGCACCATTCAGGAACTTTGAATTACACAGAGCATATCTATAAAATTGTTGTGAGACAAGGTTTGAAATTTTAACCAGAGATACTCTATGATCTTTCTTCCATCTCCCAAAAATTTCATGGTTAGAAAATTCTCAGAACAAAAGTTATAGCAAAAATGGCAGACCTTGTTGAATTATGTCCTATTCTGGAGAGAAAACTTGTAGAGCATGCCATGCACTTAATATTTTCTATCTAGTTCTAAAAATAAGATAAAACATACTAAGGTTTGTACTCTTTTCAATTCAATTTGTCTCATATAATTTTTATCCTCTATGAATAAGTTATGACTATTTTTCTTAAAACACCATTTTGAGAATAGTTCCAGGACTAGTCAAAAACCCTATCTTCCACAGAGGGTATATCCAAAAATACAATGACCCAGTAGCTAAAATTTTTACCATAGGTACCATGATATGTCATATCATCAATCGCTATCTCATTAATTCTAGAAAAAATGTTATAGAAAAAATGGTAAGATGACCTTTAAATAACATACCTTAGAACACATTGTTGTGTCTGTTTCATCACTTGCGTGAGAAAAAAAATGACACTTGGATGTCTAGTTAGGCCTGCTAGACAATACGGAAGTTCGTGAGTTGGTTAAACAAGCCAAAAACATGTAATAAACAAAGAAACAAACTAAAAAAACTAACAAATGAAAATTAGAATTCATAAGAAACATAGAACCATAAACAATCAACCAATGAGCAAGATAATGCAACCAATGGATATCTATATTAGTAGGCAAAAAACCATAGAGAAAAATGAGGACTTATGAGTCCCCTCCTCCTCCTTGGGAGGGTTCTTGAGTTCTCTAATGGAGATATCTTCTTACAATGGAATAAAAATGGTAAATGGTGAAGAAAACCAATCCTTATTCCCTCAAGAGGTGAGTGGAATGGCCTATTGGAATGATGCTTGAGTGCTGCAAGGAGAAAAGAGGATTCTCAAGGGAGAAATGAGGAAACATAACAATAATAAGAAGATATTGGTTTCTTAGTGCACCCATTTCTTTCATTTATATCATTTATTCAAGGAAAAATATAATTGGTTCATGGTGTGAGCAAGGGGCCCTTTAGGGCACCCTTTGGTCCTTGACCAACCCCCCATTCAAATTTCACTCAGATATGGAGGTAAAATTAGGCTAGGAGCTAGTCCATAAGTGATTGGGGGATTTATTGTCCTACGCACTGTGTGCGCACTTCCTTGAGTGAGTTTGCGCATGTTGGCCCTTGACCAAGTTTTGAGGAAACATTGGTCATGTTTGACCACTTTTGGGACTTCGACAGGCTGGTCGAAGATGGAGTGCCTAGGAAAAGCTAAGACTGCAGGATCTCACTTATTTTGTAGTCTTCTGGACCCAGCAAGGTGTTTTCTAGGTTTTATGTAATGGGTTAGGGGATGTTAGCCCATGGGTTTACTCGTGATTAGGCATCTTTGTAAATGTATAAATAAGTAGCTAAGCGATGTAAGAAGCCGGGCGGTGTGGGCTATGTGCATAATATGTTGTAAGTTCATTGTGGGATTAGTGCCAGAGCTGTAGGTTTCTCTCTGCGTATTGGCTATGTAAAGTAAGGCTTTGTGCTACTAAGGAGTTGGCTCTATGCCTTGACCTGGTTTTTGGAAAGAGGATCTAGCGCATAGTGTGCAAATATTGTGTCCTCTATGGATTTGCGATCAATGGATTTGTGCACAGGAGAAGATGTATGTAAGAAGCTTGAAGACTAAAAAACAAGAATAATAAGTTGGTGGACGTAGCTCCACACTAGGGTGAACCATGTATATCCTGCATCTTGATGTGCTTTGTGCGATGTGATTTATGATGTTTATTTGCTTAGTATTATTGTTATAATAATGCATTTGATGTTGTTGTTTAGTACTTAATGGTATTAAAGATGAATGAATGCTAGATCTGGGCTAATGTTGTGTGTTAAGTGATTGAAAGTACTTTATCTTCATTATTACTGCGTTGATCTGTAATAAGGGTTTAATCTACGATGCGAATGAGACTCATGAACTAATGCATCTTGTTGTCTAAGTGCTCTACTAAGTGTTGTAATCATAAATCTGTGTCCCATCTTGGTTGTAGACACATGATTTGTTAAGTACATGAATATATATGAAAATATACTTCAAAAATAACCAAGAATAAACCAAACCATTCACCATAACATGAACACAATATGTAGACAAAACCATTGAGGTAGGGTAACACTAGATATTAATCCTTATGGAAGGATAAAACTCCTCTAGCAATCCTTTCTTGTACAATCACAATATTCTTCACTATGTTTCATTACATTGCTTACGCTTATTTATATAGCTCTCTCTATCTCCTAGGAACCTTCTAGAGAGCCTTCCCACATTTATTACATTTAACTACCATAGTGGGTATTTATTAATATAGTGGACCTAGTCCACCTTACATTGAATGACCACATTTTCATATATGAAATGATTTCCACTAATAATAAATAACCACATTCCCATTGGGTACCTCTCTAGGTACCCCATATTACCTCCCTAGGTATACTACATTCCATCCCCCTTCACATGTTTCATCCTCAAAACATGAGAAGAAACCATACAATATGACCGACTAAGCAATATAGCCAACTCGTACCAAGTACGACCATCCATCCATCCTAATGGAAGTCGAACATGATGTCCATATATTGCCTTTCCACCCTGATCTTGCTCTATATCATGTCGGGGTTTCCATGGGATTGTTTCTATAGCTTCATCTCCTCTCGTAGTGTCGATAGTCCTACATGAACCTCTTGATCATTTTCCGGTCTGTTGCCCTATTGGTGGATAGATGTGTTGATGCACATGCCCTTGCCTTGATGATTGTTGTGTCTCTATATGATGTGGATGACGACATACAACAACTGTAGGAATCTGTTTTTTTTTCTTCAAATCTGCAACACTTTGTGCCTTTGATTCAATGACCTCCTTAGCTTCCTGATTATGTCCTTCCTGTAGTTTTGATTCATCTCCTTCTGTAGACTCTACCTCTGATTCAACTTCTAACTCAACAATAACTACTTTTCTGGCCTCTATGGTCTCATCTTTCTTATTAAGAGACACATCATTCAATGTGATTTTCTTTTTCTTGCACCAAAACTTCAAAAAATTCGTTTGCACATTAATATTAATGGTACCCATTAATTCTATCCAAGGATATCCCAAAAACATATCCACTTCATCCATATCCATAGCATAAAAATATGAATGTAACAAATATTTATCCATATTGAGCTTCAAATCTTTAAAATTTTTAACATTTTTACCCTCAACCTACATGTTCTGAATATTCTTTGTAGGAACTTGCAATCTATTAACCAACTGAATATTGATAAAATTTTGTTTGCAACTAGGGTTAATATAAGCAATGACATTTTCTTTATGAATACATCCATGAACTTGCAATATAGATTTTCCACATGAAAATAAACTCTTGGTGATGTCTTTATTCTTACTCTTTGTACGAGACCACTTGTCTAAAAGTAATTTTTCAAGTGTTTCCTTAGAAAATGACATCCACTCAGAATGGTCAAATGATTTCCACCATATGACAGCATCATCTTGGAAACTCCAGTCTACAAAATATGTACACTTCCCTTTCCATAATGACTTGTGAGATTATATAAATAGATATGCAAATATACTTCATAAATAACCAAGAATAAACCAAACCATTCACCATAACATGAACACAATATGTAGACAAAACCCTTGAGGTAGGGTAGCACCATATATTAATCCTTATGGAAGGATAAAACTCCTTAAGCAATCCTTTCTGATACAATCACAATATTCTTCACTATGTTTCATTACATTGCTTACACTTCTTTATATAGCTCTCTTTATCTCCTAGGAACCTTCTAGAGAGCCTTCTCACATTCATTACAATTAACTACCATAGTGGGTATTTATTAATATAGTGGACCTAGTCCACCTTACATTGAATGACCACATTTTCATATATTAAATGACTTCCACTAATAATACATAACCACATTCCCATTGGGTACCTCCCTAGGTACCCCATATTACCTCCCTAGGTATACTGCATGAGTCCTGCAACCCCCCCTACCTCAACCTCGGGTGAGATTTCATCTTCATCATAGGTGTGGCCGAAAGGGCTGGTAGTTAGGTTTTTGTTGGTGCATTCTTGAAGCATTAAACCCTGGGTTTGCCCCTGTGCCAACAAATGGTTTTGTTGTCGAGACCTGAAACTATGATTGCTAGGATCTAAAGTAAAGAAAAGGGAAAGCTCTACACGTAGATCTGTTGTTGTAGTGCACAGTATTCTACTTGACTTGCAAATCCCTGTGCTAATAAAGAAACTCGATCTGAAGAAAAAAAGGTAAGATCTTAAAGCTTTGTGCTCTGGTAAGGGTAAGATAAGTGGAATTTTTTTCTTTGAAAGTATGAATCTAGGTATGTTTGATAGATTTTGTCCTAATATGAAAGCTAGGGCACAATTAGAAGAAAGAGTTGATCTGAATAAATTTAATAGAAATAGAGAAAGATATATTATGCCCATGCATAGAAAGAATTTTTGGACTAATAAGTGGATGCAGGAACTTAGACAGAATTTTTGCAGACTGCAGGCCCAACACTGTGATCCCAGTGCACAGTACGGGAGAGGTTGGGGATCATTTAAAAGAAAGAGAGGATTGACATTGTGTTATAATTGTAGAAGACCGGGACATCTTGCTAAGGAATTCCCTGGTACATGTCCTATTTGTCTTTGTTGTAAAGCTATTGGTCATGAGGTTGAGGATTGTCCAAGAATGATTGCTAAAGTTGAAAAGATGAACATGAGACAGAAAACCTATAAAGAAGGTCAAAAGACTAAGGATATGTTAGAGAATCATAAAGAGAAAGAGTCAGAGACTATGCTAGTACAGTTAAAAGAAGTAATGGATGATCACATAGACATTAGTTTACCAGAGATCCTGAAATAAAAACAATACATAGTTACAAGAATAGAACACTTTGACATAGACTGTGTATTGGATGAAGAAACACATGCAAATATTATGCCAGAAAGCACTTGGGAAATTTTGGGAAAGCCTGCTATCGTACCTTCATTAGGAAGGATAGGCTTTTTTAAAGGAAATATGATAAACCTATGTGGATGAGTTAATAATATACCTATTGTTGCTCATGAAACATCGACTGGAGAAGAATTTGAAGTCATTAAAATTGTTGAGAACAACGCCCCTTTTCCACTCTTATTAGGAAAGATCTAGATTGAGAAAGATCAGATCAGAAGGAAAACAGATGAGGAAGCTACAGAACAAAAAAAGAAAGAGCCAACGGACCTCATATCCAGCAAAATAGAGTGACTAATAGAAGAACAAGAGGATAAGTCGAAGCAACATAGGGAAAGAGAACTAGTTGTCAAGGTTGAAAGAACGCAAAAAGGTTTGAAGAACCTATCCATGCAAAAAAGAAGAATACCTACCCTGGAGTTAATAAGAGAAGAGGTATTACCTTTGAAACCTTTGAAAGAACATTATAAATGAGAAGCTACCATGCTAAGAGAAAATAAGAATAAGAATGGAAAGAGGAATCCAGAGACTCGGACCACAGAAAAGAAGGCAAGAAAGCTCAGTAAGAAGAAAGCTAAGTTAGAAAAACTACAACAAGTTCCAGAGAAGACTCCATAGAAGACAAACTTGCAGGACTTGAACCTCACCAGAACAACAAAACCATGCAGAATGGGACTTCACCATGGTAGAGCTATATGACCATTGGAGGTGCCCCGACCATTAGAATGATACCCCATAATTTCTAGAAAACAAATTTATGAGAGAATGGACCTTTGAGACCATGCCATAATGGATAGATTCGAATTGATGGATGCATTCCCACCCGTTGGAGGAATTCATTATGACGCTTGCTTATTTAACCTGCCAAACACTGTGCCAGTACCACTTTTTGCCAACCTTTATTATCCAAGATAACAGAGAATCGATTTCATATCATGTTGTGATTTCTAGACCTCACCATCCGTTTGACTACCTTGCTAGTTCGTTCTCCTACCCGATTTTTTTGGTTACAAGTGCGAATGTCGGAAGAACCAAGAGGGTTAGAGAAGTTTGTGGATGAGATTCTTGTAGACCTCATGGTTGAGAAAGTTATGTCTATAGGAATAAAGGCATCGTCGATCGGGGACTGCAAGCATACATAGATGACGTTATGGCCATGCTACTGAGAAGCAAAGAAAGCACTGCAACGATCTCGATAACATGAAGCAGATCCCGTCGGTCTTTCTAGATTATATAGTGCCTTTGGCTGGCGTGATTAACCATGACAGTATCCCATGTGACTTTGAGTACACGTTGATCACTGTGCACATCCTGAACAAGATACGTGTAGTTGGACCCCAGTTAGGATAGATCCCATTTCTGAAGAACAATGACTTTAACCTTGGCAATAGAAAGAACTATGCCATGCTCGTGCCCCACAAATATTTGATGAGGAAGACTGGGAAGAAGCCACGCATAGTCTCCCAACTGTGGATTAAGGAGTTGGCATAGTCGACAATACAGAATGTAATGAAGATTCCCCACTTTGGCCGACATCAGGAGGTTAACGCTTGCGTTAAACTCCTCTTTTCATGCTACCATGGAGGGTATATGTGGCTCGATAGGCGCGTTGTTGTAGTTCCGATGCTGATCCACTTGATTATAGGGCTGAGCATGCAGGGACCAGACCCTCAGTAATTCTACCCAGGGAATACTTCAGATCGCTCCCTGGCACAACGCATAAAGGAGGATTATGGAGATGTAGAAAAGGGAAAGAAAGGCTACAAGGTAGCCTCTATCCAGGATGGCGTGTAAGGTTCTTCTCAACGGAGCCTTATAAAACCAGAAAAAAAAGATTTATTTAAAGGAAATACTATCCTAACATTTTTAATACTTAATAACCAACATATAACCAATAACCAACATATATAAAATTTATTGAATTGATCATAATAAGCTTACGAACAACCACATAACACTACATATTCCTTAAATACATAAAACAAATACATAAATTAAAATACCTTCGTCTGATGCTAAACTCCCGCTTGTTTGGTTGTCCTCCCTGCTGCCTTGTTGAGCTTGCTGCTTGACCAAACCCTGCCCAAACTGACTAACCACCCAGCCAGCTAGATGCAGCCTGTCTGGCTCCCTAGCTCCAGGATACTGAAAGGAATCCTATCCCTCATGCCCAAAACCCCCAGCAACCCGATGCCCCCTGCAATGATTCACTAACCCCCCCAAAAAAATCACACTCCCCACACTAGAAAAATATGCCAAACAGAAATCCAGTCCCTCCTCCAAGTGCTTTCTCCCTCTAAGATCATAATGCCTCTCCCATAAGACTCTTCCCCCTCATATCTTACCCTTCACCGACTCTCCTCCCCTCCATTAATTACCTTATCCCCCTCCTTTATTATCTTATCCCCTCCTTTATTATCTTATCCCCTCATTCATTACCTTATCCCCTCCTGTCATAGGTAAGTTTCAAAAGGATTAAAATTAAGTTATTAAGCCCCTTAATTTATTACCCATGTCATTGAATGTGATATGTAATCAATTAATTAATTAATTAATCAATCAAAAGTTATAAATAGTTAATTAATTAATTAATTAATATTATTAATACTAATCATTGTTTAACTAAAACCATATTAGGACAATTAATTATCTAATTAATTTTACTTAATAATCCCTATGCATCTATTTAACCAGGGTAGTTACATGGTGCAATGCACCTTTCTTTCCAACTTATAGCTGGCAAGCTCGTCAGAAAGAACCGTCCAACACAAGTCACGGGGTTCGTAGTGGACCTCGCTCGGAAATGCATGGAGGGTATAAAAATGAACTAGGCGAGTTACCTCATCAATGATCTCGAGAAAGATAGTCGCGAAGTGCAGGATTAGGGGTATGAATTCCATTTTAGTTGGTTACTAGTATTAATCGCATTTGTTTCTTGGAAGATGTCAGAAGGAGTGACATTCCTGGAAGTTGATCCATCGAAGTTGTTGGCCACAAGGTTCTCCACCTTGTGGTACACAAATGATATGTCAAAGGAGTGGTAGTCGAACGCTGTGTTCCATGCCTACTACCAACATCTGAAGTGTGCTATTGATTCATTTCCACGAATGACACCGAACACAATGAACCAATATAGACCGCTAGGGAATTTCTGTGTAGATCGACACTTTATCTATATCACTATGCATAGGGATGAGAGCAAGGAGGTTTTGGAGTCCTATTATAAGATGACTGACGAAGACATGGAGGAGATGACCAAAGAATGGCCAACGGAGTTTCTTGTACTGGTTGACGATGAAAAAATATCTGACCCTAACATCATAGGAAGTCCCTTGATCACTCAGGTCGAGAATGATGGACATACTAGCGTGAAGAAAAAGAAGAAAAAGGAGGAAGTGTAGAACATAGAAACTTATGAGGAGGACATCCCTTCGGAGGAAATTGGGCCTGATTCACCCATAGGAGGAGGAGGAGTTGAAGTACATCAAGAAGAAGGATGGGAAGAAGGAGAAAATCAAGAAAAAGGTGAAGTTACACCATTGAAGAATCCCCCTATTGAGGCTGAGTCATCAAATAAGAGGAAGGTTTCTCCGTAGAAATCCTTGGCAAGAAAGAAGGTGTGCGCTACTAAGCCCAAGATGAAGGCTACGCTCACAGAAGAGGACATCCATCTAATCATCGCAGCCATGAAGGATGCTTCAGAGGATATCTTGTAATGATACAAAGAAAAGTAGGATATGTTGTATGAAAGAATTGAGAAGGAGCTACAGGAGATACAACAATACATCCATTCAAGCCACGCAGTACCTATTGCGCCTTCTTCGTCGAATATTGTAGAATTGGGGGATGAGCCCACCCAATTACGAAGGCTAACATATGCAATAGAGGCTTGACTTCATCGAGTCCAATAAGGGAAGGAGAAGGATATGAAAGACTTGAAGCAAGAAAAGGAAGAGGTCGTGGAGAAACTATGAGTTGTATAGTATTGTGTAATGGCCTACGAGAAAAAGAAAGATGAACTTCAGGTGATGTTCAAGGAGAAAAATGCACAAATGAAGAAAGAAAAAGACTAGTTGCTCATAGAGAAGACTGTGGTCAAAGAGGCAGTGATTAAAGAACTTAGCTCTGTGCCGGGCTTGGCACGGGAGGAACTAGAGTCAGTCGAGATGCAAGTGGGGATGCTCACCGAGGCCATTTAGTAGCTCCAAGTAAGGATAATGGAGCTAGAAATTCATGTAGTGCCGAGCACTCCGCAAGAAGTGCGTGATCAGAGGGAGGAAGCCACCAAGAGCATAGTTGAAAGGATTAGGACCCTCACATCAGAATGTAAGAAACTGAGTGATCAAAGTGCACAAACATATCAACACCTCGTAGAAGATCCGAAGCTAAGGAAAATGGAAGCACAGCTACAGGAGGAGCAACAACATGCCTCCACCATGCACACATAGATGAAGCTACTCACTGCAGTCGAGCGAATGAAGAGATCACATGAGAAACACATAGTCCAACAACATATTACTGCCATCCAGAGTAGAGTCATGGAAGTTACACAAAGACTACAGTTGGTGCAGGACGAATCCTGCATGATCTTCGAAGAGATTGAAGGCCAAGGCTCGTAGCTAGACTAACTGGTTGCAACAGTGGAACAACGCCTAGAAGGGCTTGTTACAAAGCAAGTGATTTAGGAGTTTGCTGAGAAGGAAGCTCTAGATAAGAAGCAATTTGAGGTAACTCGAGCTAAGCTCGAGGCCTTTGAAGCAACGTTTCCTAGATATGAGTTACTCAGGATGAGTCACAGGTGATTGTTGGGGGCTTGTTGGCCCTTGACCATGTTTTGAGGAAACATTGGTTGTGTTTGAACACTTTTGGGTATTTGATAGGCTGGTCAAAGATGGAGTGCCCAGGCAGAGTTGAGACCGCAGAATATCACTTATTTTGCGAGCTTGTGGACCCAGCAAGGGGTTTACTAGGGTTTATGTAATGGGTTAGGGGATGTTGGCCCATGCATTTACTCATGACTAGGCCTCTTTATAAATGTATAAATAAGTAGCTAAGTGATGTAAGAAGCTGGGAGGTGTGGGCTATGCGCATAATATGTTGTAAGTGCACTGTGGGATTAGTGCCAGAGATAAGTAAGGCTCTGTGCTACTAAGCAGTTGGCTCTGTGACTTGACTTGGTTTTGGGAAGGAGGATCTGGCGCGCAATGCATAGATATATTGTCCTCTGCGGAGTTGGGGTCTGTGGCTTTGTGCACAGGAGGAGATGTATGTAAGAAGCTTGAATACTAAAAAATAATAAGAATAATTTGGTGGATGTATCCCCACATTGGGGTGAACCACATATATCTTGCATCTTGATGTGCTTTGTGCGAGGTGATTTATGTTGTTTATTTTCTTAGTACTGTTGTTATAATAATGCATTTGATGTTATTTATTAGTGATTAATGGTATTAAAGATGAATGAATGATAGATCTAAGAAAATGTTGTGTGTTAAGCGATTGAAAGTACTTGATATTCATTATTATTGCGTTGATCTGTAATAAGGTTTTAATATGTGACACAAATGAGACTCATGAGCTAATGCATATTGCTGCCTAAGTGCTCTGCTAAGTGTTGTAATCATAGATCTGTGTCCCATCTTGGTTGTAGACACCTGAGTACTGCAACCCCCCTACCTCTACCTTGGGTGAGACTTCATCTACATTGCATGTGTTGCCGAAAGGGCCGATAGTTAGGGTTTTGTTGGTGCGTTGTTGAAGCGTTGAACCCTGGGTATGCTCCTATGCCAACAACATATATCAATTTTTTCCCAATTGTATAGTTTTTTCTTTTTGAAATGTATTTTGGTGTTGTAGGTGAACTAATTGTTGCTGGCATTGTTGTGTTTTTGTAACCAGTATGCAATGTTGCGGATGATATTTCAGTGATAACAGATTTCCCCTGATGTGCGATATTATGAGCATATGTATAGCCTAAATCCATCAATGTTTCTTCTCCTGAGAGTGCCATTGTAATGAAGAGTGCTAAGAGGAACTGCAGGAGAGATCCATTGGAGGGAGAGGGGAAATTGTGGGACCCAAACCTTTCTCTAGGGAGAAAAAATAAATTTGTATACAAACGAAGTGGGCATGCCCCATGCTCGTGTCATGTAACCCAAAATGTAAGATGGTAACTGAATATGTATGTTGGTGTAGATAACTGCAGCGCCCTTCGGGGTGGTTGATAACGACAGATGACAATTCTAAATGGTGAAAATACTTTGAAGTGAGGCAAGGACACATGTAAGAAGTGTCAATGACTCGTAGGCATTGATGGCCTAATGAATTTAGAGGTCTTCGGCTAGTATAAAACAACTGCAATAGTTGTATAGTAAGACCTAGTGTAACATGAGATGTTGTTGAAGTCAAATGTTATGTGGGTCAACGAAATAAAAGAGCAATGATGATTCTCTCTATGTCATTCGAGAATCCTCATTGTAAAGGTAATGAGAGTCAAGATATTTCCGCCCTTCTGGAAACTGTGATGGTGTCAACAGAAAGGGAGACGTGACTCCAACAAGCAAAGGGATTCATAAAATATACTGAGATGAGATCAAGTACTGATAGGTAACATGGACTAAGTCAATATGAAGTGAGACTCAAGAATTCCCTTGGTTGGGGAATTTTGAAGGGGGATTGGCAACAAATGTAAAATTGTATCTAGTGTCAGGGGGATGACTAGATGTGGGGTTAAACTATGCCAGAGGATAAGAAAGTGGAAAAACTCATAGATCATGGGTACATGGACTTGGGATACTCAGGGTTTATGAATGATGTGGGAAGGAAGGGATGGATTAGATGCCCCAACCAAGGGTGACATGGGTTGCATTGCTGTGAAAAGAAGGTCATCAAAGGTGATGAAAAAAAGCTAAGTATATACTGGAAAAAAAGGCTTTTTAAAATTACCAAATAAATAAAGAATAATTTGGGATTAGTGTATAGATACAGAAATGGGTGCCCCATTGCAAGATGGCTTGGCCTGTGAGGGCGCAAGTTTCAAAGAGAACTGGTGGAGGGTGGGGGGCCCCATGGGTGGGTTTTTGTATGAGGTAAATAAATGGAGGGAAATCTGTAGATGGGAAAAATGATGGTAGATGAGATGGAGAGATAATGATACTAGGAGGGTGCAATCAATAGAACCAAGATGATAGAACTTGGGAGTCCATTGGGAAAGATAGCAATATGATGAGAAGAAGTATGTGGCTTATTATTGGAAGTGCATAAGGCTATCGAGACTCCCATCCCTAGGGGGTGAAATAAGCATGAGTGTCAAGTTGCCGAGGGGAACAATGAATGGGACAACTCATGTAGGGAAGAGTGTTACCGAGTGACAGTACCAAAATGCAGTAAAGGTGACAGTACTACAGAGCCGGATGTAAGGACCCTAAAGGTGAACGTCTGAGGGTGTGACTCGGAGATGCAATTGAGTGTCAGAGGAAATAATTACATGCCAGTGTCAAACATATACCTGAAGGGGTTGCATTTTTTGTGATGAACAAGTACCTGAACACATAAAAACCAAATACCCAAAGTGAACAATATCTGATGAGAAAGAACATATAAAAATTATATGATACTTTTGAATATGAGCATGTGTACCTGAACGTGACTTGAGAAAAATGCTCCTCTGGGGTCAAGTTCAAATGATGACCCGAGGAATGTGACTGTGTATATGGCTGGACCATAATCCTATGGCTGAGAGTTGATCGGAAAATGAAGGCTCAGGGATCCTGTAACTAAGTGTGGAAGTTTGGAAAATGGGACTATATATGGCTGGTGGGCCCACAATCCCACCTCATTTGTACCCTTCTCTATAGTGATTTGAAAAGAGATTTTAGTGGAGATTTTGATATTATGGGAGCTCAAGTCGGTCGATCCAGGAGTTGTAAGAGTCAGGTTAGTGGTCCTCTACATAGTTGTGCATCAATGTGAAACTATGTAGAGGACATGTGCGCATGTGTGAGCACCTATCGGGGTGAAAATTGTGTATTGATGCACAATGGCTTCTTAGACAATTGTTCATTAGTGCATAGTTGTGCAAAGAACAGGAACATACATGTGTGCACCTGTATGGGTAAAAGTAATGCACTGGGGGCAAGGCTAAGGGTGTTTAAAATTTTGAATTTTTTGATATTTTTGATGGATGATAAGTGTTGAACAAGTGATTTTGGGTGGATGCATGTGATCAGCTTGTGATTGGAGAGCACTATTCCATTCCATTGGAGACAAAAAGACTGGGAGCGTCTTTGAGAAGTGGTGAGAGAGAAGCTAAGCATTCATAGACACTTGGAAGCTTGCGGGTTGCTCAAGTTCTTCGACTATCCCTTAATACAGTCACAACAGTTCTTGTTGCAGTATCTTATATTGATGTGGAGCATTGATCTACATTTTTTCATCATCAGAGGGCAACAACTGACATTCCCAGTGGTCGAGGATGTCTATTTTCTAATGGGGCTCCCATTCTGTGCAATGGCCCTACCTACTGACCCCCAACTACCAGGGGATGAGAGACTGGTGGACTTGGTGCACCGCTACTTCTCAGGAATGAACTTGATTTCAGGTTTAGTCATTCATATTGAGGTTCTTGATGAGCTACTAAAAAAGTGCATTGTAGCCATGGTAGTGAGGATCTATGGATCCTTGGCGACTCAACAGATCACAAGAGGTCAACTGAGGATCA
Organism: Picea glauca; assembly: GCA_000966675.3. NCBI lineage: Eukaryota > Viridiplantae > Streptophyta > Pinopsida > Pinales > Pinaceae > Picea > Picea glauca. The sequence goes on from JZKD02S1930734.1 coordinate 391,534, forward strand.
TGGAGAGGGTCTTAGATGGGGACCATTTTTCTAGGGGGTTGATGCTACATTCTAGGATTATGGGGTAGATTCATCGGTGTCAGACCACTGAATCTGGTGAATTTCTGTTTTGGTTGATCTTGGTGGCCTTGATTTTGGAGAGGCTACCCCTTTTGTGCCGTAAGATTTTTCTTACACCTTTAGGTCCACCAGAGTCGCATCTGATGCGGTGAACCCATGCGCTAGCATGACATGGGGGAGGAGAGTGTGGCCACTATTTCATGACCATTGTGGCATGCATGTGGCATCATATGCCATAGGTGATACTATGGTACACATATGCTGGTATGGACTATTGACATGACCTTGACATGATGCTTCCTCCTAGGGAGGACTGAGATCAGAGAGGTACATTTGTGTATTTATGTTTTTTTATTTTGATAGCGTAGCATATGATTATGTATATATTGATGTTGACTCTACCTTTGATATTATATTGCAGATGTGGGGCCTCAAGGCCATGAGGCAGAGATGGTCAGGAAGCCAACTCACAAGGGACCAATGCGATTGTTTCAGGTAGGAAAGAGGCACATGAGAGATGATGTTGGTGCTGGACCAACCCATGAGCTGAGGGTAGGCTAGACGTAGAGACTAGATGACATTGGTGTTGGACCAGCGCATGAGCCACAAGCAGAGGCCAAAGAGGGGATGGAGGACCTTCATCGATGGTTTGAGGAGGTTCTTTAGGGTGTGTCATAGGGGATGTGGGCCCATATCTAAGATGACAGGATCTTGGAGCTGTGTGTGGGTGTCTGGACAGAGTAGCAGATATTGATCCGTCGAGCAGCTATAGCAGGGGTATTGATGACTGGTCAACTACCCATTGGACCTAGAGGGCCCCCAGCTGGTGGGGAACCTCCAACTGATATAGGACCTAGGGGAGGGGATTTGGGGGAACCATGAGTGTTGGGCTTTGTATTGGTATAGGCTTGCGAACCCATTTTGTACAGGTTAGTTGATACCTATTTTGTATAGGGTAGGGGGTACCCATTTTGTACCTATAGGGGTGAGGGGACTCACTTGCCTACGGGCGATGTATTTTTGTATATTATAAACATTATGACAATTTTGAGGAGATATATATATGGATACATATCTTGGGCTCATGTATGTATTGATGTGTTTTAATGTTTTTTGGTGAGTTATGATGTCTAATCTATATGTTGTGATAGATGTATGATTATTATGTATATGTGATGATGTTTTGATGTGATGAATTCCAATATAGCACTGGGTTAGCCATATTATCTACTATTTGATTGAATTGTCTTTGAACATGCGTAAATGTGATTGAATCAAAATTGTTAGATAATAGTCTAACTTGCAGGTATTTAGGAAAGAGGCAAGGATCGCGAACGTGATATACATTGTTGAGATGCAGGACGACGAGATGGGAATCTAAGAGAATGCTAAGGTGAAAAATGTGGCAGTGGCTAGCATCGACGAGGAGACCAATGACAACAGCCTATTCAACTTGGTTTTTGTGGCCGAGCCCAAATAGATGCCACTGGAGTGGAGAAGCATATGTGAGGGGGTATAGAGGGCAAAAGCAACCGAAGCAAGATTCTGGGTCCAACGGATGGTACCGTCAGTGTAACCGATGTGGTAGGCCAATGGAGGATGCATATGTCAATAACATGGATGGTAGATCAGATATGAGGAGTGGTGGTGAAAAAAGAAGACTAAAAACTCTACAAATGTGTACAAAGTAAAATCCTAAGGTAGAATGGCTACGCTCAGGTGTAAAACTTCTTTAAGTACAACCCGTTGAAAGGTTCTTTGAGAGGGTATCCTTCTAGAGAGGCCAATATGTATGCCTCCTTAGTGAGGCATTGTTGGATGATGTAGGGTCCATGCCATAAGGACACAAATTTCCCATGGCCAAGAGTATTTTGGGTGATATCGTAAGTTAGGATGAGATTCCCTTCACTGAATGAGTGAAGGTTGACATGGCAGTCGAAGGTGGCTTTGGACCCTTTTTTCGCTACCTCATTGTTTTGTAATGAAGATCGACGATCTTCATCTAGGAACTCGAAGGTCACCAAGCACTGCTCCATTGGAGTAGTGTCAGGTAATAGCTCGATGGAAGTATGTAATGTGGGAATTTCTCACTCGATAGGGAGGGTGGCTTCGATCCCATGGACAAGGTGGAATGGTGTGAAAATGGTGGTAGTTTTGAAGGCCACGCGATAAGGCCATAACGCGAAAAAAAACATGTGATGCAAGTTGGTATTATGTTTGTTGACAGTACGTTGTAGCATGGTTTTTAGGACTTTTTTGACAGCTTATGCCTATCCATTGGACTAAGGGTAGTATGGGGAATAAAACTCATGGGGGAAGCCTAACTTTGGGGAGAGTTCCGCAAAGATCTCTTTCTCAAAGTTTTTACTGTGATAAGACACTAACTGTAATGGGACTCTGTAACGTCCCTGGCCACCAACAGGTCGGGAAACACCACTAATCAGACACTTCACTTAGCTTTGATACCAATTTGTAACATACCCATCCATAACATGCTGGGCTATGCCACACAAAGATTCTTCCGAAAACACCATACACATCCAAGCCACCTAGGCCCGGACATGCTACCTCATAGAAATGACAATTTTCATGTGCATATATATAAACATAAACATACAACATATTCTGCTAACACACAGATTAATGTAGAAATAATAGTAATCCTACACATACATCATATACATATATCATATACAGACATTACTCATCAATTATAACACATGTACATATACATAGCATGTAAATGAACATAAAAGTGGTACTTATCTTTTAATAGAATACCACCAACTACGTGCACACCTTCCACGAACCTCCCCACCATAGACCATGCTGCTCATCACTCTCAACAATGGGTCACACCTGAGATAGGACTAAGCTCCACCCGGGGCAAGGGAATCCTAGACAAGGATGAGGTTACGAGAGACTGGACAGTGCAACTGGAAGGATTCTCCCCAAGAACCTTCTTATGCCCACTACTCACAAACTCTCATTCCCCACATGCCGGTTCCACCCCTGGAATATGCACCTTCACTTTTCCACAGTCCATCAACTGCTCCACTTCCCTTTTAGGGTCTTGGCAATAGGACAGATCAAGAATTCTCAGAGCTTCGTAGCTGGTGTTGGACTCTCTCTTAGAGAAAATCAGTTCCCAACAAACTCTCTCACCTGGAGAGAGTTGCTCACAGGTATGGAAACCTGCCTCTTCAACCACGAGTCTGACAACCCACTTCTTCAACCATGGGCCTAACAACCTGCTTCTTCAACCAGATTCATCTCAGTTCCAGCAAGGTGAGGACAACAACAAGCTCGTTAAGGAACAAATGATGGCAGCAAGCCACACTCAGTCAAGGAATTGTGTGGGTTGCAACAACCAACCGTTATGAAAAAACATGACTCAGAAAATTACAGGGTTCTCGAACTTCACAGGATACACACAAGATAAATCCAGTACCCTTGTAGGTTCCCAAGGTGCGTTTTAGATATAGAGGTGATGATGAAGGAGAACTAGTTCAACACGTGAATCCCTGGTAAATTTTTGGGAAGGGTGACAGACTTCCAGAGATTCATAAGGATCGTGAGGAGGCTCCAAACTGGTCCTCCACACAAGGATGGGAAGCAATGCCAGAATGGGAAGCGAAACTCCTAATAGGTTGGCTTTCCCATCTATAACTGCATGTGCCCAGGTCGACACATGTCTTCCTGTAGTCGCATGTGTTCCACTTCGCACTCATTCCCTTTCCCAAGAACTTAGGACAACACCGTTCATGTCCACCTTAGCCTTTAGGAAATAATAATAATAAAATATTATTCCCTTAGAGGTAAGCCCTCTAGATTAGCTCCTAGGCCTAGACACTTAGCCCCCTCCCTCACCTTACCTAGTGGAGATTAGTCCCCCATAACTCTTTCTTCATGGTCGATATTACACGTAGCGATGTAATTATATTAAATATATGAGCATTTACACATATACATTAGTAGGCTCATTGTCCTTTGCATCTAGGCTCTCTAGAATAATCACCACATAAGCCTCCTATATTATTATAACTCAACTCACTAGCCTATCAAATATTTTTACAATTCATAATTACAACTGGGGCTCTGCTTGGGGATATTACAATCCCCTCCCCTTATTTTTTCACGGCCATCAGTGCAACTAGTTTATACATATACAATTCAAAAATTATTCAAAAACCTCCAAGCTTTAGCTATTGGAATATTATTATCCATCTGGTGCTCTACTTTTAAGCACCAATTTTGGTGTTCATACTGCAGTTGAAATTCAATTTCTTTATTCCATAGAGTTGTTTCAGGAAAGCATTCAGCTCATTGTTCCTTGTTACATGCTTCAATTAAACCTCATTGAAAGCATCGACTGGTTGTAGATCCACGACATTCCACCCAACCTTATATATCACTTTTGATAAACTCTTAGCAAGGCTATGGTTCCACATAAATAAACACTCTTCTCCTACACCTATTCATTTAGAAGCAACATTAGAACATACATGCAATATAAACATACATACATACATACATACATACATATATATATATATATATATATATATATATATGTATGTATGTATGTATGTATGTATGTATGTATGGATGTATGTATGTATGTATGTATGTATGTATATAGAGGCAATTCTAATAACATTATAACATGTATACAAGATACACAAGATACAATGAATAGAGAATTGATACTTATCTTTTGATTGAGAAGATCTTCCACCCCTGAGCAGGGATATGACTACATTAGGAAATGGCTTCCCAAGATAGCCACAGTCCACAATCCATATCAACATGGTCTAGGACAAGGTACCAAACCTCAACATCACTCCAACCAACGGTCTCTCATTCCCGACATGTCTGTCCCACCCCAGGAGTGTACACCTTCTCTGTCACAAATTCCATCGGCTGCTACACCTCCCTTTCCTTAGGCTTCAGCAACAAACCGGATCATGAAGTCTCAGAGCACTGTGACTCCCGGTGTTCCAACTACCCTCAGATATTTCCAATCGACATCTTCCCTGAGATACTATTTGTAGTCAACATTCTAACTTTAATCAACATCACCTCATCTACATCACCCACATGGAGTTATCATGAGAGAACATAAAATAATTCATTTAGGAACTCCAACTTAATTCAAAAAGGGAATTAGATTTTTCCCCAAAACATGAAATTCCATTTCATAATTCTTCTAGGTTGTTTCCATATTAGAATTGCAACCTTCCTTGTGGTTTTCCACAAGCACCAAACTGCATACCATTTTCCTGTAAGGTTTCATCTTTCATACTGTGAACAAATTGTTAGTATTTCCTGTACATCATAATTCAATTGCAATATGTATAGAACCATATGCAGTGAACTTAGAATTGTCTGCCTCTATAAATTCAATCATAATTACCAAACAATTTAATAAAATAGAATGACTCATCATTCTATGCATATGTCTGTTCTTAATTAATATTTATAAGTTCATTACTTGTTTTTCTGAATAAGAAATTTTCTATAGTCAATATTCATGTGACTACTTGACTTGGAACTTTCTTGTTGCAATGTCTAGCAACTCCTTAAATGTCCTCAGCTTCATGAGTTAACAACATTTCAGTTGTTAGTAACTATTATTTCCATGCAATAATATATATTCATGTACTTACAAAACACATTCAACAATTTCATTTAGTACACAATTCTATCACTTACTATGGATGAGTGCAATTCTCAATGCATACTTTTTCAGTGCACCTTGCATTGAATTATGATGCAGGAGCATCACCAACACGTCAAGCGAGCCAGCACGGAAGCTGAGGACAGTTGGATAAGCCAACACCAAATTTTTGAAAACACTTTGGGAATGTTGCGCAAATCTTTAATGAAGTCATTTATGAAGGAGCACACTTGTATATTGTAAATGGGCCTTAAGCAGATAGCTCTCGTCCTTTAGTAGATAGACGACATTTAAAATAGTTAATGCTAGTAGATAGGAATTTAATTCTAGATCTAATAGATTTAGAGCGCAAGAGGGAAATGGGATCTAGACACCCTCCTTTGGGTATTGTAACATTATTGAGAAAGCAGAAGAGCAGACAGAGAACTGTATGAAGAACACCCATGTACAAATATTTGGATTAATAGAAGAGATTGATTCAATTTCATGGTTTTTGTGTTGTTTCTCTGTGTATTGATGTTATGATCAATTGATGTTTGCTTTCTGTTATACATTTGATTTATTATGTTGTGTATATGATTCATGGTTGAATTGAAGTTTGAGAAGAAGAGTGAAGGAGCTTCAATTGTTTCTCTATTTGAGCCAGAGGATTCCTGCAAGGATTGCAGTTGAGTTGTCCGCAAGGAGTGCGTTGACAGAAGGGTTCAATTAGAGATAACTTTTGTTCTCATTTGTCTCAAAGGTGCGGTTGGGAACAGGAGCCATGCAAGGAGTGCGCAGGCTAGATGAAGTCTCAGGGTTGCGAACCTGAGAGGAGCAATTGAGAGACTATTGTTGCAGGCATGCGCAGGGTCAAGTGACTTCAACACTTAGACGTGGTTAAAGATTTTCCACAAGGAGTGTGTGCAAAGTTTCTTTCTGAGGACTTGAAAGTTGTGGTAAGCTTAGGAGGGATAAGACTTTGAATTTGTTGAAGGACAGCACGGAGGAGTTGCTCCTTGAGGGTTTGCAAGAAGTGTCACAAGTTACGCATAGGTGGACGGGGTTCCGCAGAGGAACACTTAGTCATTCCGTGGATGTTTGAAGGGGAGAATGGACGGTCGAAATCATTCGAGGAGATTTCGCGAATCACCATGAGTCGTTGGATCTCGCGGAGGTGCAGGGAGGTTACAGTGCAAGTGTGGAAGAGGTTCGAAGCTCGAGAGGGGCAGAGGCATTGATTTGAGCCACAAGGGTCATCAGATATACACGTAAGATCGTGTATCAGGGTTTCATGAGTCAAGGCTCCAAATTGTTGCAACAAGAATCGCGATATCATGATACGCGATATCCCGACAGCCAAAGGGTAGTGCGTGGGGCCACAGGAGTTAGTGGAGGATAGGTGGTGTACCATATCGGGGATCAGGAAAAGAAAAGTCCCGAATCCATTGACATCAGGATTCACGATCCCGTGAATCCTGAAATCCCGATAGAAGTGATGGGAGGCGGAAAAGTCAACTAGCGTGTGTGTGTCGGAGTTTCGTCACATCGGGTATCGGGAGTCGATAAATCACTGTGCTTGATATCATGAGTAGTGAAATTGCGATAAGGAAAGTTTCGACCGGGGAAAGTCAGCATTGACTAGCCATCGGGTCTCGGAGATTCGAGAACCCAGTGATTGACCATTGGACTTGCGAAGCCGCGAGTTCCAATTCCCCGATAGATAAGAAAGGGGATCGCGCGAAGAGATCTGTGGGGAAGATTTTCTCGATAGGGAAATAGAAGAAGCTTGGAGTTCTGTCCGTGAGAAGAAGAAGATCCTGTGTGAGTGGGCATGCCTGTGGGTGCGGCTGCGCCAAGTCTCGTATCAGAGCCAGAAAAATTCTTTCCTTTCTGTAGCAGAGAAGAAGTAAATTTGTCATGCCGCCGAGGAGAGAAAGACAGTCACCTGATCCAGAGGATAGGGAGGTGAAAAGAAGGGGTAGGCAGGTAACCAATCTAGAAATGGAGAGACAGATGAGAGACCTCCGAGCAAGACTTGAAGACATGGAGACAACACAAAGACGCGCAGTTGGTGCTGGGGACCCTAGTGATTCCAAAAGCGAGGTAGAGGTCGAACGTGAAGAGGAAGTTGCAGCCGAAGATGCATCAAACGAACGTTTGATCAGAGCTATTGCACGGATGGGTGCAAGAGCAAAAATGGACATTCTAGTTTACAAGGGAAATCTGGATGCAGAGGAGCTTCTAGATTGGATTAGAGCTCTGGATACTTACTTCGACTATGAAGATGTCAAAGAGGACAAGAAATTCAAGCATGTTGTTATGCGCTTGAAAGGACACGAAGCATTATGGTGGGATGAGCTACAAACTGACAGATGCTACAAGGGCAAGCAAAAAATCAAGAGCTGGGATAGGATGATCGCAAAGAGGAAGGCAAAGTTCATCCCAAGAGATTATCAAATTACTCTGTTCAGGAGGATGCAGAACCTGAGACAGAAGTTGATGACGGTAAAAGAGTACACGGAGGAATTCTATCGACTGAACATCAGGGCAGGTCATCAGGAGAGCGATGATGAGAAAGTAGCCAGGTATATGAATGGCCTGAGATATGATATCCAGGATGAGGTGAGCATGGTCACCATCCGAATGGTGGAAGATGCTTATTAGATGGCTCTGAAAGCTGAAGAGAAGCTGAGCCGTAGATAGAGTCAGAGTGGCCGAGGTAGAACTCAACCCAGAGGCAAGGCAGTTACCCAATAAAGAAACCAAAATCCCAAGGACAACTGGAAGAAACCTCAGACTTGAGTTGAGAGAGGTGGAAGTTCACAACGAGGACCGTACATTGAACAGAGAGGGAAGCATACCGAGCAGAGGGGAGACTATGCTGACAACAACACTTTTCCTCGTACCAGAGGTAGAGGAAGAGGAAGAGGTGGAATAATCACATGCTTCACATGCGGAAAGAATGGGCACAAGTCGTATGAGTTTCCAGAGAAAAAGAAGGACATTGGAGAAGCTCACATCACTAAGGCACAGAGGCGGGATGTTGAGGCCGAAGATGCAGAAGGTGGAAGATCGCTTATGATGTGAAAAGTCCTTTTAACACCCGGAAAGGAGGTGGGAAATTTAGCTCAACAGACCAGACTTTTCAAAACAGCTTGCAAAACCAAGGACAGGGTGTGCAAGGTTATCATGGACAGTGGTAGCACAGATAATCTTGTTTCAACCAAGATGGTAGAGAAGCTGGAGCTGGAGACAACTGATCACCCAAATCCATACAGGGTTTCGTGGTTACAAAAAGGACACCAGGTAACTATTACTAAACAATGCTTGGTTGAATTCAAGATAGGTCGATATAATGATAAGATATTATGTGATGTCATTCCTATGGATGTTTGTCATTTATTGCTGGGTAGACCATGGCAATATGACAGGAACATAATTCATGATGGGAAGATGAATATGTATACTCTAGAAAAGAATGGGAGAACCCATATGTTGCTTCCAATAAAAGATAAGGAGGTGACGCCGGAAGTAAGCAACACAATATTTCTCATGAGTGGGAAGGAAATTCTTACGGAGGTTAAGAAGAAAGAAGATCCACAATTCTTTGTGGTCAGAAAATCGAGGATTGTTATGACTAGCACAAGAGTGGACGATCTACCAGGGGAGATTCAGGAACTACTGGAAGAGTTTGCTGACATTGTGGTGGACGAATTACCTCATTTGTTGCCACCGATGAGGAGTGTGAGTTATCATAGAGACCTCATACCAAGAGCTAGTTTGCCAAATAAATCCACATATAGGTTGACTCCACAAGAAAATGAGGAGGTCAAGAAGCAGGTCCAGGAGTTATTGGATAAGGGGTTAGTCAGGGAAAGATTGAGTCCATGTGTTGTTCCAACAATACTCAGTCCAAAAAAAGATGGAGGCTGGAGGATGTGTACTAACTCAAGGGTGATCAATAAGATAACCATCAGGTACAGGTTTCCATTGCCGAGAATGGATGATCTGATGGATTTCCTAAGTGGGGCATAGTATTTTTCAAAGATAGATTTGAAAAGAGGATATCACCAAATTCACATGAGGGAAGGCGATGAATGGAAGACAGCCTTCAAAACAAACGAAGGTTTGTATGAATGGCTAGTCATGCTGTTTGGCTTGACGAATGCGCCAAGTACTTTTATGAGGTTGATGAATGAAGTCTTGAAGGATTTCATTGGGAAATTTGTCATCGTGTATTTGGATGATATACTGATTTTTAGTAAATCAGTGGTAGAGCACTTGAAGAATTTGGCTACAGTGATGAAGAGGCTACAACAAGAGAAGCTATTGATTAACATGAAAAAGTCCTCATTCATGAAGACAAAACTCATTTATTTGGGATTTGTTATTTTGGTGAATGAGTTGAGGATGGATCCAGATAAGGTAGAAGTGATCAAGAATTGGCCATCACCGAGAAATATTTTCGAGGTGAGAAGTTTTCATGGACTGGCTAGTTTCTACTGAAAGTTCATCAGGAATTTCAGTGGAATTAGCGCAGCAATGATGGATACAGTGAAGAAGTGGCATAAGTCTTTTCACTGGACAACAGAGGATAAGAAGAGCTTCAATCTGTTGAAGCGAAAGATCACGGAACAACTAGTTTTGGTGTTGCCAGATTTCCTGAAGACATTTCAAGTAAAATGTGATGCAAGCGGTTTTTCCATAGGGGCAGTCTTAAGTCAAAAAGTCAGGCCAGTTGCATATTTCAGCAAGAAGCTGGATGAGGCGAAAATAAAGTACTCCACGTATGATAAGGAATTCTATGCCATCATATAGGCGTTGAAGAAGTGGAGGCATTACTTAATCCTGAAAGAATTTGTATTGTATAGTGATAACCATGCATTGCAGTTTGTGACTCGGCATGAGAAGTTGAATCAGAAACATGCCAAATGGGTAGAGTATATGCAGAATTTCACACTTTTGATTAAGCATATTTTGGGTACTTCTAACAAAGTGGCTAATGCTTTGAGAAGGAAGCGTTTGTTGTTGCAGGAATTCGAGTCAAAACCTTGGGTTTTGAAAATCTCATAAACATGTATGCAGTAGATGCAGATTTTGGAGAGGCGTATGAAGTAGCTGAGAATCCAGTTCTCAGAGATAGGAGTCCTTGGATAGACTATATGATCCAGGAAGGATTGTTGTTTAGAGGCAATCAACTGTGTATTCCAAAATGCTCCATGAGGGAGAATCTGTTAAAGGAGAAGCACAGTGGTGGATTAGCAGGACATTTTGGCCACGACAAAACATTTGTGAAGCTAAGTGAATCATATTTTTGGCCAGGAATGCAAGAAGATGCCAAGAGATTCATTAATAGATGTAGATTTTGCCAGCATTCGAAGGGGAGGAAGCAGAATGCAGGTTTTTATCAACCATTACCCATACCTGAGAGGCCATGGGAGGCGATTAGCATGGATTTTGTATTGGGTTTACCAAGGATGCAAAGGGGTGTTGATTCCATTTTTGTGGTAGTGGATAGGTTTTCTAAGATGGCACATTTTATCCCATGCCAGAAAACAAGCAATGCGACTCACATCGCAAATATGTTCTTCAAAGAGGTCATTCGACTTCATGGATTGCCGAAAAGCATAGTTTCGGATAGGGATACAAAATTCATAGGGAATTTTTGGAGGACGCTGTGGAAGAAGCTGGGGAGTAACTTGATGTTTAGTTCAACTTATCATCCTCAGACGGATGGGAAAACAGAGGTGGTGAACAAAATTCTGGGAGACTTGCTGAGAAGCATGGTGACAGAGCACCACAGTAGTTGGGACAATATATTGCCACAGGCAGAGTTTGCGTACAATGACTCAATAAATTAGAGTACAGGCCAAAGTCCATTTCAGATTGTGTATGGCACATGGCCAAGAGGGGTTTCTGTTGGTTGTGGAGCCTGATTATCTTCCTGATGCAGAGGTCCTTACTTTCAGCCGTGTTTATACACCATGAAGTATTTACACCTCAGAAGTATGTACACTCTTCCACGCGGGGGAGTGCAGAGGGGGGGTACCACCTCTGCGGGGTCCAGGGGGGCTATCCCCCCGGCTGGGGGGTCTGGGGGCAAGCAGGCCCCCAGTGGGGGTTCAGGGGCGAAGCCCCCGAAGCAAAAATTGCCTTATAAAAGTATATTGTAATTTCATTGTAAATCTGGACCGTTCA
>JZKD02S1930734.1:407979-425922 GCA_000966675.3 Picea glauca
TGGATAATAATAAAGGAAGGACCTGGCAATTTCTCTGGTGGACGTAGCCCACACTGGGTGAACCACGTAAATCTGTGTATCTCTTGTATTGTGTGTCTTCTGTGTTTTTGTTTCTTCATTTGTTTTATTTTATTGCTCCGCGGTCCTGTTTTTCTAAAAGTTTCTGAATTGAGGGATTTAGAACAGACTGCGACTAGGAGCGCTAGTGTAGAGGAACTCACTGAGGCGATGAGAGAACTTCACTGCAGGGTGAAGGAGCGGTTGCTGAAATCAAGCTAGGAGTATAAGCGCAGAGTAGATCAGCATCGGAGACAACTTCGGTTTAAATTTGGTGATCTAGTTCTGGCACATTTGAGGAAAGAAAGGTTCCCGAGGGGAACATACAATAAATTGAAAATGAAGAAAATCAGGCCATGTAAGGTCTTGAGAAAGTTAGGAGAAAATGCTTATGAGATCAAGCTACCAGATGGGATCGGAATATCTCTGATATTCAATATCATGGATTTATACCCATACAGAGATAGAGAAGTAGAAACTAGAACTGAGCAGCCGGTGATTCAGTGGATGAAACAATTGCCAGTTGTAGAGAAACCACAGATGGAATGCATACTGGACAAGAGAGTGGGTAAGAGGACCAGGAGGAGGGAATACTATGAGTACCTGGTGAAATGGAAGAATCATCCAGTGGAAGATGCCAGCTGGGAGACTAAAGCTGAGATACAGAAGCATGGACAGACCGTGCAGGAGCTCATGGACAGGATCCCATGAAGATTTTCAAGCCGAGGAGTATGATGCAGGAGCATCACCAACACGTCAAGTGAGCCAACACGGAAGTTGAGGACAGCTGGATAAGCCAGCACCAAATTTTTGAAAACACTTTGGGATTGTTGTGCAAATATTTAATGAAGTCATTTATGAAGGAGCGCACTTGTATATTGTAAATGGGCCTTGAACGGATAGCTCTCGTCCTTTATTAGATAGACGACATTTAAAATGGTTAATGCTGGTAGATAGGAATTTAATTCTAGATCTGATAGCTTTAGAGCGCAAGAGGGAAACAGGATATAGACACCCTCCTTTGTGTATTGTAACATTATTGAGAAAGAAAAAGAGCAGACAGAGAACTGTATGTATAACACCCATGTATAGACATTTAGATTAATAGAAGAGATTGATTCAATTTCATGGTTTTTATGTTGTCTCTCTGTGTATTGATGTTATGCTCAATTGATGTTTGCTTTCTGTTATACATTTTCTTTATTATGCTGTGTATATGATTCATGGTTGAATTGAAGTCTTAGAAGAAGAGTGAAGGAGCTTCAATTGTTTCTCTATTTGAGCTAGAGGATTCCTGCAAGGAGTGCAGTTGAGTTGTCCGCAAGGAGTGCATTGACAGAAGGGTTCAATTAGAGATAACTTTTGTTCTCATTCGTCTCAGAGGTGCAGTTGGGCACAGGAGTTGTGCAAGGAGTGTGCAGGCTAGACAAAGTCTCAAGGTTGTGAACCTGAGAGGAGCAATTGAGAGACTACTGCTGCAGGCATGCGCAGGGTCAAGTGACTTCAACACTTAGACGTGGTTGAAGATTTGCCGCAAGGAGTGTGTGCAAAGTTTCTTTCTGAGGACTTGAAATTTGTGGTAAGCTTAGGAGGGATAAGACTTTGAATTTTTTGAAGGACAACACAGAGGAGTTGTGCCTTGAGGGTTTGTAAGAAGTGTCACAAGTTATGCGCAGGTGGATGGGGTTCCGCAGAGGAACACTTAGTCATTCTGCGGATGTTCGAAGGGGAGAATGAACGGTCGAAATCATCCGCGGAGATTTCACGAATCACCGTGAGCCGTTGGATCTCGTGGAGGTGCAGGGTGGTTACAGTGCAAGTGTGGAAGAGGTTTGAATATCAGGAGGGGCAGAGTTGTTGATCCGATCCATAGGGGTCGTCGGATATACACGTAAGATCGTGTATCGGGGTTTCATGAGTCGAGGCTCCAAATTGTTGCAACAAGAATCACGATATCGCGATACGCAATATCCCGACAGGCAAAGGGTAGTGCGTGGGGCCACAAGAGTTAGTGGAGGATAGGTGGTGTACCATATCGGGGATCGAGAAAAAGAAAGTCCCGAATCCATTGACATCAGGATTCACGATCCCGCGAATCTCGAAATCCTGATAGAAGTGACGGTAGGTGGAAAAGTCAACTCGTGCGTGTGCGTCGAAGTTTCATCACATCGGGTATCAGGAGTCGGTAAATCACTGTGCTTGATATCGCGAGTAGCGAAATCACGATAAGGAAAGTTCCGACTAAGGAAAGTCAGCGTTGACTGGCCATCGGGTCTCGGAGATTCGAGAACCCAGTGATCAACCATTGGACTTGTGAAGCTGCGAGTTCCGATTCCCCGATAGATAAGAAATGGGATCGCGTGAAGAGATCTATGGAGAAGATTTTCCCGATAGGGAAATAGAAGAACCTTGGAGTTCTTCGGGCCGTGAGAAGAAGAAGATCCTGTGTGAGCAGGCGTGCCTGCGGGTGCGGCTGCACCAAATTACATAATTCTCTTTATCTCAGCCATGTATCTGACAATCCATAAGTTGTAATTCTAGCCAATGTGTTGACACATTCTCCACACACTTCCTATTGTCTTCCCAATTCATTTGATGCCTTCCTTTTCGATCGGAACACTACAACAAGAATATAATTATGTGGTGTTCATTAGTGTTAGCAAAAAGGTTGCACCCCAATTTTTATTTAAAGGTAGGAAGGTTTTAGTACCTATGTGGCTCACAACCTTTCCATATCCATACCTTGCCATATCCTACAATGTCCTGGTATCATACATGACTAGCTTACTAGCATTCATTCCTATAACAAGTTCTTATGTTTTAATTCTTTGGTTATTACCCCACAACCAAATTAACATGACATTCTCCTATGTTAGTGTGTGCATTCAAAGCTAAGAAGATTTGAATTAATACAAGCCTCCAGTGTTTACCACATCTAGTGGTATGCATTCAATAATATAATCATGTGATTTTATAAAATAACTATGGATGAGGAAATTCTTACCTAAATTCCCTTCAACAATTATGCAATAAGAGTAATAAACTCATACCTGCATGACTGCCATTAATAAATTTTATACTACCTGAATGTCTAATGACAGTAGAAGTTTTCATGCTTCTTTTATCAAACTTATAACCAACACTTCAACTTTCTGTTGCTTCCCTCCTTATGCAATAACATCATCAACAACACTTGCAAACATGAAATCATTCTTTCCTCTGGCTGACCCAACGAGCCATAACATAGTTGCTACCATAGTAATTGCAACAACTTCTTTCTCCCGATAAAATATTTCCTTGTTGATCCCAGAAGTCTACAATTATTCCCAGATTCCTGGATCTTCTTGTGCTCCCATTGTTATCATTGCACATGATTAGTTATGACCTGAGAACTTTCTAGACAAATCACTCTTGAATAATTTTGCATTTATAGTCCCAAACTAAGCTGATATTAACCTTTAACTTTCATTAATTCCCTAGATCCAACTATCCCAACTCGTATTGGATGAATTAAATTCCAAACAAAGTTGTCTTGTAGACTCTGGATTCTTCAACATCCAATTACTCTTTAGGACTGAACTTCTTCAACCCTTTCCCGACGGAATACTTTAGTACTTAAGGTTTTCTTTTACTCTTCTCTTCCCTTTGCCAACTATCCTCAAAATTGACTTGCCTATGCAATCTCTAGCATATTGTAAGAATGCAGATATGCCTCCTTTCCTAGCTGCATAGAATTAAATGAAAGTACTTCTTTCACCTTACCATAATAGCTTCAACTGGTACCCCCAATCATTTGGGTTGTCACTCATGGATCTATGTCACTTAAGATAGCTTCTTGTTAGGCACCATCTCCTCTACATTCAAAACCATGCATAGAACCATTTTCTTCTTCCTAGTTCCTTATTGATTTCTCTTTAGAAGTCATTTTACTTTTAAATTATTCTTGGCTTGATATCTCCATGTTCTTATGGAAATACCTTCACACCTTTGGAGTGCATCAACAGTCTTATACTATTCTAGTTGTCCTTCCTGGAGTGTTGACATGCATTCCCATTATCTTGATATCTATCTCATGACTTCTTCCTCCATTATCTTAGGATGTTCATGGAATTGACTCCATCCAAGAGTTTTTCCTTGTCTACTTTGCATACTTGCCACCACATATTATGCGGATATTAATTTTTAGAATTCCCCTATTACTTGGATCCCTATGATCCAATTCCTTGATGACCCAATTATATTTCCAATCATGTTCTCTGAGTAACCTTGGATAGTTAACTCCAACTTCTTTCTTGAAGCAATTTGGTTTAGCCCTTCCATGACTGATCATATAGGCACTAGTATTATCTTGATGAATTATTATTTTCTCATGACTTGACCCATCTGATTTTTCAACCTGACTGGAAAAATCAACTTCTGTCATGCCATATTTGATGACCTTCATGCCATGCTTCCACTGCACACTTTGTTATAAATAATGGAGGTGCTACCTCCAATATGCAAGACTAATTTTTGGAGATGTCACATCTTTTCTCCAAACTCTTCCATATTCCACAAAACCTTCCTTATTCCCATGCTTTACATCTCCATATGAACTTATGGTTCATGCATTATCATGTATTGTAGATGGCTTTCCCCACCTAGCAATCACATTTGATGTGAAAATATTATCACCTAGACTATCTTCCCAAAAAAATAATTCCATTTAGGGTTTCCATGCTTCTTATCAAACCCAACATCTGATCCAATGACTTCTGAAAAAATATCATATTTAGAATAAAGAATTTTCCCTTTCCTTCTTCCTTCTTTCTTCTATCTGAAGACATATCTAGCAATTTTTTTGTTTTAATGTAACCATTACATCTAGAATCCTCTTTCCGAGACCTTCCCAATCACGACTTCCTTTGTCAATTCTGAGCCTTGAGAAGAAAGCTATGATCCTTTAAAATTTTTGCTTCTTCTCCGATGCACTTCTTGTGCATCAATATCTTTTCTCTGAGATAATGGCTCTTAGATCTTTGTTGGACCTTGTCATAAAGTTACCAAGTATTCAATACCTCTTTTGATGTAGGTTCAAACTAGACGAAACCCACGGGCTTCCTTCCTAACCCCTTTTCCTTTCTCTAACACATTTTTGGGGTGCTAGCCCATATTTTCCTTGAGCCCTTAATTCACATGGGACCATGGATGTGGTCCAATGCTAGGTCAATGGGTGCTTACTCGGAACTTCGAGCCTCCAAGATTCGAAAGTTCCTAACCCAAGTCATTGTAACTCTTTGGAGTTCTGAATGGGAGAACTCACAGAGTGTAGGGAGTGGATCTACGATCCACTGTTCATCAACAACCAACAGATGAGATGCGATATAACCCTCAGCAAGATGATATGACTATTGTCGTATAATGGTTAATATTCACACAAGTCTCATCGAATATGATCATCAACACTCAGATTGATGGCTTGTAATCAATTTCGCACCCCCACTTTCCCTTCTGCCTTTAACGGTCGGGGGTCCCTCCACTACAAATCATAGCACAATTCTTTCGGAGAGTCTAATCTCTGGACTGTGACATCTGGTGCCATGCATCCTCTAGGTCCCAGGGTTTCAATGTTTGAACACTAACATGTTACATCAATCTTTACAACTTTCAAATTGCAGGGGAATGCATCAGTGGTTTGGAGTAACCCGCCTTTCTCCCCACAATTCTTCTGATGCTCACATGTAACCCCATTCTGAAACCATGGTTTTGATTGTGGGACTGACTTGGGGAATTAACTCCCATGCAAATTGGGTCCCCGCTGTTATTGGATAAATCCGCAAGTGCAGACACAAACTGATCTCCCTAGATCCACCTGGATCTAGAACAAAACAAGACAAAATAATACTCTTTCCCTAGATTTCAACTATTGAATGACCTAGGAGGCAAGAATCATGAACATACCTTATGATCGCTTCATTAGGTATTTGTCGTTCCAACTTCGCTCCAATGCTCTTATGACATCAAGACCATAACAATACAAACCAATCGAAGTGAAGACAATTCAATATATTCAATAGTTAATCTATGTATATGATCAAGGAGTTATATAATAAAGTGACATTAGCTTTATGGGAAAGGGACATATTACTGTATTATATTGATTGAAAGCAAATATTACAACCTGAGCCTTGATGTTGCAAATCTCCTTTCGATGGCCCTTAGCTCTGACACACACACTTTCTCACTTGCATGAAGAAGATCAACCACTTTTGATAACCTTGCTAGAGTTCCTTATCTGCTGTAGCATCAGTCCTTCACACAATCTTCCACTAATTCTCCAATAAATCTCTTGCTAGTTTTCTTCTAACCTTTTCCATGAGAATCCCCTCAATATATAAGAGAGAATGAATTAGTTACTTCGATAGGAATGATCCCAAAATATCATGAAATCTAGTACTTAGATAACCATTCGAATGCCATCTCATCCTTCTAGAATATTCCCTTCTAGAAGGTTCGAGAATTCATCTTTTTCTCCTCTTTAGAAAGTGTTCGCACCCTAGTAGTTAGGAACAGTGCAAACTTCTCGCACCCTGGCTTAATGCAGCCTCCGAGAATCATGCATTCTCGCAGGCAAATGTATTGACAGCCTTCGAACCTTCCTCAAAACTGTGATTTCTGGAAAGAGATAAAGGTAACTTTTCTCAGGATAAAGTTCTAATGAAGAGCTTGAGTTCACCATCATCATTACATCATCATGACGACCAAAATTATGGATAACAGAATGCCCCCCAAAGTCTGAGATTGGAACCAGTGACAGTAGATAGACTTTGTAAGCTGCATGTGTGTGTCGAGAACCAAGAGCACATCTAATCAGAAACCTGCAAACACCCAAGCATCTGCAGAATATCACATATACCAATTCTGAGGTAGGCATTCCCATACTCAGATCATAGACTGATGACATCATAAACAAAGGTCATGGCCACCAATCATACACTGTGGATCCATGCCGTCACAATATAGCATAGCCACCTGAATACATTGTGGATCTATGTGATAAATTTTCAAATCAAGATGACATAGCCACGAATCATACATAGTGGATCTATGTGTCACAAATTATACATACTCCATCACAACCTAGATCACAAAGATAATATCCAGGGTCTTCAATCTCATCGCCCAAAGTACGAATCTAACCATGTGATCACATGTGTTGAAGTCGAACATGGTAGAAACCACTTGATTATCGGTTATTGATGTAACTGTTAACAAGTGCGAGGGAAATCACCATTGATGTCAATGACTCCCAAGGTACTAAAGTACAGTCCATCGACTGTGAATAAATGAGTTGATGTCGAACAACTGACGGAATCTTTCGATCAGGGGTCAATGATATAAACCCACTGTCGAAAGCGAGGAAAATCGCCATTGAGGCATGCAAGATCCAAGGTACTGAATACATTCTAAGTCTTGATTCCAGATAATGAGCTAAAGTCGGCAGAAAAAAAACTCGTCATAGGAGGGCCTTGATGTATCCCCCATCAATGACATGAAATGAGTAACAGAGTTTGAAGGTGAAACAGAGCATTTTGCAAATTGGACTAGACACAGGGAAGGCTGACACAAAGAGAATGGATAACTGCAGATGGCCGACTCAATATAGGTTTCAGATGGACTTCTCTTGAACATATGAACGACACGACCAATGATTTGGCAGCATTAACTCGAAGATGACACATGGAATGACCTTGTAATCAATCAAAAAAGAGACAGATGGATTTCCCAAACCAACTTCAAATGATGAATAGGGGGTGTCATGTTCAAGAGCGACACTTACTGCCAATCAATACAAAGATGAAACATATCCCTTTCCCAAATTTTCCCCCACCATTTCTGGCAAGTACCTCTTTATTTTTACGCAAGCTTGAAGAGGATCACATATTCTTGTTAATATAATCTCATCCTTTAGACAAGTCCCTCGGAGTATTTTTAACGAACCCTAAGAAGGAGTGGTTCGGTCCCATCACGGGTCTGTCAATGTTTGTTTAATGAGTCCAGAGATAGTAAACTTGAAGTTTTTTCAAGATTATAGAGTTTGGGAAAACACTTAAAAGAGAAATCTCTCAATTCCTTTTTCGTAAAATAGTCTAGATGAGACCGAAAAAGAGAGAAATTATCGCTCACCAAATGCATACTTCAAATACTTTATCGAGCGTGAAAATAGCAAGGTCGCTCGGTGATCTTTTCATGTTTAGAGAGTCTGAAAAGAGCTTAAAGAGAAGTCCAGGGGGGTTCCTTTTTCGTATAACCTTAGTGAGCCCAAAAAAGTGATAAAACTATGCTCGATCACGTTCTTATGTTTTTCACAAGCACAAGAACGGACAAAAAGACGCTCGAGGTTTTATGTAAAAACCATAAAAAACAATCAAAATCACACCATAACAAAGAAAAATATGTCCATATCCTTTTTGTAATCATCAATGTTTCACACCTGCAAGTCATTACACTCATTTTTATATTAGTAATTAGGTTTAAACAATAGATAAACATAAAAATCCAAAACTGACATAGTAAAAAGTAAATTAAATGAGTAAATAACCATTTTTACCATATCATTTCACATTTTCACTATTGAGTTCCAAAAACCCCCATTTTACCCTCCGACTTCGGCGTTGATTTTCAAGAACTACAAGAGATCATTTGACGAGCCGTCTGCAGCATTACAGTACGCTCTTCATTCTTGATCTTTTCATGGTTTAAATTTTTGATTTCATTGGTTATTTTTTTCATTTTTAAGTGATTTCTTGAACCCTACATGCGCATAGTCATTCTCGCAGGCAGCCCATATGGGACCTGCAAAAATGATGCGTTCTCGCAGGTGGGCCTTGAGCCACCTGCGAGGTGTTCGAACTGTGTATAATAAGGCACCTGCGAGCAGTGCATAACTCAAAATTTTTTTAAATGTTTAGCCAATGAAAAAGATTCATATCATGCATAAAATCATTAATCCTTCTTATATGTTTCTTATGCAGATAAATAGCCACAAACATGGTGCTCGAATGGCGAGAAAGAGAACATGAGGAGGATAATGCAAATGCCAAGAATCATCCTCCCACCATAGCTGCATTAAGAGATTGTGGTCTCTTAAAAGACTTTCGCATCCCGGGCATGAGAGCCCAAGTCAGATTACTGGAGTATCTAGTCCGTATGTGGGATCCAGACCAGCAAGTTTTCAATGTAGGAGATCACACATTATCCATTGACATTGAAGACATATACTTCTTGACTGGATTGTCCAGGTGCGGGTATTATGTCAGTTTGACTGGCAGGAGAGGTGGCGGGTTAAAAATGAGTGAATATTGCAATCAATACTGTGTACCTGAGGCCAAAAGAAAGAAAGGGAAAGTAGCGATCTGGGGAGTAACAGACTTGACTCTCCGCACTATTCTCTTCACAATTGCTCGGATGGCTAGGAGTTCTACTTCCCATATGGCATTACAGAGCTACTTCCAGTACGCCATCGAGTGTACTAAGCCCCGAGTATTTAACTGGGCTGATGCAGTGCTGCGCAGTATCAAAAGACAACTGACTAAGTGTAGGCGGGGTGAATTGAAACAATTTGGATATGGATCTTTGTTAGTGTCCTCCTTCCTCGATAGGGTCCCCGTATTTAGAATACAGGTTGAGTGGGACTTTCTGGGTCCTAGGGATCCAAGAATGTTGCGATGGTGTCGGCTCATGGCCCGGCACATGGCAGGACCAATCGTCAAATATGACGATATCTTCTTTGACTGGCTACAAAACCAGATGCTGATGGTCGATGACTACGCCTATGCCAGGTTGGATTTTCGAGGATATCTGGATCTAGCACTTCCTGAGGACGCTCAGTGGGGAGACCTCGGTAAGAAGTACACAAATTTTTTTCTTTGTAAATGTTTTTGAATTTTTTATATCATATTTAAATGTTTTTGTTTTATATATTTATTCGAATACTAACACCAAATGTTTGTTGATAACATAGATGTTGGACCGTATAGACCTTCTGGAACCTCTCCTATCCTGCGACGAGGAGAAGTAGCAGCAGTAGCACCACAGTATGTCGAAGATTACCAGGTGGTGGAACAGAATTTAGAAGGCCTGACAATAGACATTCCAGATATGACTCTGGAAGAGGTTCCACGATGCGATCAACGTCACACTATAGGGGTGTCAACAGTTATGGGTCGACTAGTCCGTAGGGTTGCTAGAGAAGTTGTGTGTTACTGTGAACGTAATCCATGACGTCACTATGTAGAAGCTATAAGCTTCAATTTTTGATATTTTGGTCTTCGGACAAACTTTTTTGTAAAAAAAAACTCTTTTGATCATTATATATACAGATGGCTTCTACCGGTTTACTTTAATGTGTGAATCTTAACATGTTTAATTTATAAATGGTTCAAATGTCTGTCCAATACATAATTAGCTAATGCATCTGTTAACGTATTAAGACATCTAGGAATATGATGATATTCAATGTGATCAAAATACCGTTCCAAGAGGCGAATCCGCAAATATACCTGTAACAGAGTAGGACTTCTAATAGAATAGATATTACTTAGCTGTAGTACTACAAGCTGCGAGTCAAGTCACACAACCAAATGATGAATTCCAAGTGAGATAGCATCTACCAATAATTCAATAACGATGCTATACTCTGCGATGTTGTTGGTTGCACGGCCAAGACATAAACCTCGTAAAGATATAAGTTCGTTTGTTGGAGCATAGATTGCCCATGCAGTGGAAGCTAGGTTTCGAGTACTACGGCTAGCACCATCAACAAAGCCAATATAGGGTAGCGAAGACTCTGACATCTGGCAATCAAACACAATGTCACATAAGGGTAGAGACCAGATAACGTCAAAATAAAACTAAAGTAACACACACAAAGTATGATACATAAAATACAAGTACTTATGCAGAAATAAATTATACATATTACTTCTTCAAGTACAACCCATTCCCGGGTTCACTCAAAGGTATACCATCATAATGAACCAGCTCATATGCTCCTTTTTCCAAAACTCGATGAACAATGCAAGGACCACGCCACATTGGTTCGAATTTCCCAGCTCCTAAGACATCTTTATCCTGTTCATAGAGAAGAACAAGATCACCTTCAGAGAAAACGTGAGGCTTGACATGCTTGTCATACTATGCCTTGACGCGTTTCTTTTGGGCTTCTATTACTAGAGTGGTGTCACGTTGAGTCTCGTCTAATGTCATCAAATACAATAGACGTTCTTCTTCAGTGGAAGTATTGGGTAAGAGTTCGATAGCTAGCTTTAGAGAAGGTATCTCACATTTTATAGGAAGAATGTCTTCCACGCCATAGACTAATCGAAAGGGCATAAACCCCGTAGCGGATTTGACAGATGTCCAATATGCTCACAATGAGGAAAACAACATCGTGTGCCAGCTGGTTTTATGAATTCCTATCATCCGTCGAAGCATAGTTATAAGGACTTTGTTGATTGCTTCGACCTGGCCATTAGCTTGTGGATAATAGGGTGTTGAGTTATCATGACGAAGACCCAACTTTTCTGTAAGTTCAGACATCATAAAATTCCTAAAATGACTACTGTGATCAGTAACGATAGCTTGGGGAACACCAAAACGAGCTATGACATGGTTAAAAAGAAACAATGTTGCAGTCTTTCCAGTATTATCGAATGTTGGCATCGCCTCGGCCCATTTTGTAAAGTAATCAACAGCTACAATGATGTAACCATGCCCCCCGGCCGAGTGAGGGTGACATGTCATGAAATCAATGCCCCATTTTACAAAAGGACCAACTGAGACCACATGATGAAGAGGAGCAGGATGCAACTGAATTTTCTGGTTGTAGGTCTGGCAGGCATGGCACTTTTGAATGGAAGTAATGCAGTCATTGAACAAGGAAGACCAAAAATATCATGCGCGTAAGATCTTCTGGGTAGTAGCATACACATACATATGACCACCACATGCTCCAGAATGGCAGTCATTCAGAGCTTTCTCAGCTTTGTCAAAAGTTAAGCAACGTCGAAAAACAGAGTCAATTCCTCGACGGTAAAGAGTATCTCCAAGAATAATGTACTGACAAGCTTGATAACGGACACGATGTCATTCAGTATTAGACAAAGAAGGTCAGAAAGTCTGGGTTTGGAGATATATAATGATATCTCCATACCAAATATCGTCAGTGCTGATAAGGAAAAGCGATTCATCAGGTAATGAATCTACTGCTACATTTTTCGTGGCAGAGTGAGGAAAATCGCATATTAACTCAGCAAAAACTAAGGATTTCTTAGACGTGGCGTGATCGAATTCCAAATCAAACTCCTGGAGTATGACAATCCATTTGGAGTACTTGCCCCCTAACAATTGACGTGTCAAAATATGTTGCATAGGGTTGCAATGAGAAATCATTGTAGTTTTCCTTGAGAGAATATAATGTCGAAAGCGTTGAACGGCTTGAACGGCAGCCAAAGCCAGTTTTTCAACATGTTGATACTTGATTTCAGTGGATGTGAGACTTCGACTCAAGTAATAAACAACATGTTCATCGTGTGCATCATCCTCTTGAACTAGAACCATGCCGATGGTATACTCAGAGGCAGCAAGATAAAGAAAGTAATCACAACTATAATCAGGAGGAAAGAGAAGTGGAGCTTTCATGAGGGACAACTTCAAAGCCTCAAAAGAATTGTTGGCAACAGTATCCCAAACAAACTCTGAACCTTTCTTTAGCAGCCGTGTAAAACCATGAGTAATCTTGGCGTAATTAGGAATGAAACGACGAAGAAAGTTTGCTTTCCCCTGCAAACTTTGCAACTGACGCAGTGTAGAAGGAGGAGGGAGATTAAGAATCGCCTCAACCTTAAGAGGATCTACCTGGATCCCTTGACGTGAAACAATGAAACCTAGAATATGACCGGATTCGACGCAAAAGACGCATTTATGAGGATTTAAACGGATGTGATAGAACTGACAATGAACAAAAATTTCTTGGAGATGAGTGGGGTGATCGACTCGGCGTAAAGAATGAGCTGGTAAATCGTCCAAATAAGGTTGAACATATGCTTTATATTGTGAAATGCATAAGACATAGCACGTTGAAACATCGTGCCCGTGTTCTTAAGACCGAAGGGAAGTTTTCTATAGGAAAAAGTACCCCAAGGACAAATAAAATAAGTTTTATGTTGGTCCTCGGGAGTGATGTTAATTTGATTATAGCCGGAGAAACCATCCATGAAAGAAAATATTTCACTGCCGGCACAGTCATCGACAATCTGGTTGATGAAAGGGGTCAGAAAGTTGTCTTTTGGACAGTCTTTGTTAATATCCCTATAATCAACACAAACACGTATACTACCACCTTTATTATCAATCGGTACAGGGGTGGAAACCCATTCTGTCAGAGCCACCGGATAAATAAAACTGGCTTTGAGAAGTTTTTCAACCTCAAGCTTAATAGCCGTTGCTTTACGTGGGTGGACTGGACAAAAGCACTGCCAGACTGGTTTAACTCCGGGGTATGTATTTATCTCATGTACAACAATTGCAGGGTCGATACCTAACATCTCTTCATAGCTCCAGGCAAAGATGTCATGGAATTCTTTAAACAGAGATGTATAAGTGACGATTTCATCCGGAGGACACGAAGCTCCAATGTTAACATTTTCAAGTATCTCAGGTTTAACTGATATATCAATGGGAATCATGGGAGAAATATTACTGAGGTTCCCTTTGGAAAACACATCATGTGTAGATTCGGGAACGATGGATATGACAACAACGGTCGATGGAGTCGAAATCCGTTGGTAGTTCTCGAGAGTGTGTTGTTCCAGAAATAGTATGGAACGATGATGCCCATCATCCCAAGGGGTGTCCTCCATGATGGACATGATCATCTCGTCAGTGGGAAAGACGACACGGAAAGGATTGGGAGAAAACTCATCAAGAGAAGGTGTAGAAGGTGTTGGCGATTGAATAGCGTGATAAGCAGACTCAACTGGACTTAACGGCATGACGTTGCCGAAACGAGTGTGATCTCCAAGGTTAGAGACTATCCAAGGGTCGAAAAACACAATAATTTCATGAGGTACTGTGGAGATCATGTTGATAGAAACAACTGACGGGTGTGGAACATCGGGTGGTGGTGGAATGGGGAAAGTACCCATTAACGAAGAGTCTTTTAAAAGGCCTACACCGACATTCTTGTAACCCGGTGGGGTTTTAGATATAAACGACACGTTGCCAGTACGAGTATCAGAATTAAAGAAGGCAAGTTGATCAACCATAACAACTTTTCCCTGATGAGGAAATCATACGACATGGAAAAGGGTTGACACAACAACACGCATAGAATCTATCCAGCTATGACCAAGTAGAAAATTATAATCCAGGGGAGCATCAAAAACTTCCACTTCAACTTGGACTGTCTTACCTTCTAGAGTAACAGGTAATGATGGAAGAACACCGTAAGGCTTAAAACTAGAGCCATTGAAGGCTTTCAAAGTATTTTGTGATTCATTTAAAGGAGGAGAGCCAATAGATTTCTAACAAGAAAAAGACATTACACACGTAGAGGCACCCTCATCGATAATAGTTCGACAAATATTCTTGTCGGCGACAACAACTTGTATTTGAAACGCAAGCTGAGGGGGTAACCTTGGAATATGATCTTCCAAGTCAAAGACTATTAAATTCATATCTATAGGATCAATTCCACCTATAGCTTTCAACAAAGCCCTCCGTTGTGCAGGACAAGACTGGAGGACTTCAAGGGCAGACATCGCTAAAGGTGCTTGGGCCAGATCTTCAACAATGCTATAGTTCTGGGCCGCACGAGCATGAGGATTGAAGGCTGATTTCTTAACAACACCTTTTGGGGGTGGCCGCAAAACTGTATCAAGGCTCGGTCGTTCGAGATGAATAGGACCGTTTGTAGGTGGAGTCGGGGGAGAGGGCTGGACCAAAGTAGGAGGTAAATCGTCAACCTTCTCCTTAGATGGAGTATAGTCTTTGGCTCTAGTCGTGAGTGCAACGTTATTTTTCTTAGAATCATCGGTACACATCAAAACATATGATGTCGTAGAAGTAGATGGTTGGTCATGGATGACCAATTGAGCCTGTTGTTGAGACGGGAAGGGTTGGGACAAGACTGTCGACGTAGAGGGTTTCGACGTTCCTTGAAGGAACTTAGTAACCTCAGCTCGTCGTGGACAATCCTTCATGTAGTGATCATCACCACAGATAAGGCAAGGATATCGTGTCTTGCATTTATCCTGATCTTCAACAGGAGGAGTTTTATTTTGCTCAGTTTTATTATTTTTGCTCTTCTTATTCTTGCCTCTCCCTTTCTTTGATTTATTTTTACCAGACTGTGTATATTGAACAACGTTCACCTCAGAAGTTTTACCCATGGAAGTGGCAGGAGACGGAGCAATTTGAACATTAGAAGATGAAGATTTAGGGTTTGTACTTGAAACATATTGTGAATGGATATGAGTAGTACCAATCACACAATCAGCTTCATGCGAGGCAGCTGGAGCAGTTAAAGTGATGGAAGTACCAGAATGAGGTAATTTAGGTAGCAAATCATAAAGTGTTCCCGTTTGCGAATAAACGAGATCAATATATTGAGCACGACTTATAGACTGCTCCTCTGTAACAACACCACCCATAGCAATGTCTTTACCAATTTCGTTCATAAAGGATTTCGTAAACCATTCTGCCAGTAACTGATCAGGGAGTTGAAGTTTAATGAGACGTCGTCTCCTTCGCCACTCATGGATATGATCTGATATATGAGTGCCTTTAGTCTGTTTGAAGGAAGTAAATATCTCAATCCCAGTATCATAAAGGATCAGTAACTGGTAATGTGTAAGAAAATCCATAGCTAGAGTATTGAAATCAGAAAAGAAACCTCGTGGCAATTCAATATACCACTTCGCAGCAGAACCGGTAAGGGTTCGTTGAAAAAGATGTAGACGAATGGAGTCATCCATCAACGAATTGGATGAACACCATAAGTGAAAAGTCATAACATGATTATTTGGGTCCTCTCCTGACTTACCATCGAATTTAGGAATGTCCGATGGAAGCTTGGCGAGAATAGCAGGCCATTGGGGAGAGTGACGAATAGGATCATTTATAATCCTATACAAATCTAGCAAATCCAAGGTAGCAAGAAAAGGTAACTGTCGGTTCACTTGCGGGTACTGAAGGCTTTGGGGTGGAAGCCCTATTGGAAAACCAGTAGGACCGTAAGCAGTCTGCCCATAGAGGGAAGATGCTGGCTGATTCGGTGGTGGCTGGATAGGATAGTAACCCCAAGGATTGTAACCTTGAGTTTGAGTAGGGACCTGAGTTTGAGTATTGTGACTCTGACCCCAAATAGGATTAGGTATACCCAGATATGGTTGGCCTATAGTAGGGACAGTTTGCTGCCCCCCAACATTTTGAAGAAAGTTTTGTAGAAGTTGATTCCAATACTGGGCCAAGTTAGGAGGTATGTTTTGTCCAAAAGGTGAGTTTGGTCCCCCTATTGTAGGTTGTACGCCAACCGAAGGTTGTGTAGTAATTGGATTGTGACCAATAAGAGGAAATTGAATCGTACCACCTTGTCCACCAACGGGAATCTGTGAGTTTGGTGCAACAGTTGGGATAGTGCCACTAGGATTAGGATTGCCAGAAGGAAATGGAGGGAGTGTCAGGATAAAACTGGGAATAGGATGCCCAGGAAAAGAAGGACCACCTGGAGAACCGGCTGGGGTTTGCGGATTTGTTGGATTGGAATCATTCAACAAAGCATTCAATGCATGGTAACTGGGTGGTAATGTTGGGTTGACATCATGCATTCTCTGGGTATTGATAGGAGCAAGAGTAGCAGCAGTAATTTCGGTTTGGACACTCATAGTATTAGCGAGATGGGCCATCTCAGGAGGAAGAACAAATTGATAAGTGGTATTCACTGGTGTAGTTTCTGTCTCAGAAAACACCGGAGGGTTGATTTCGTAGACTGTAGGTGACTCAGTACCAAAAAGGACACGTCGGAAATCACCTGACCAAAAAGGATCTTGGCCTACTACACCGGGAGAAGGCCCAACGGTCGATTCAGAAGATGTAACAACTGCTTCTTTAGAAGAATTTAATCGCACAAAAGTTCGCTCACCACGACGAATGCGATAATCCTCTCTAGTATTGGTAATTCGAAAAGGCTCTAGAGAGTCAGTTGATTCTACTTGTGGTGTGGTGACAACTAAGATGTCACTTGTGTCCACGTGTGGTGGAGTAACAACTGGGACTTCACTCT
Source organism: Picea glauca (assembly GCA_000966675.3). NCBI lineage: Eukaryota > Viridiplantae > Streptophyta > Pinopsida > Pinales > Pinaceae > Picea > Picea glauca. Next base: position 425,360 of record JZKD02S1930734.1, read on the forward strand.
GATGAGGGGAGCCCTCAGGTGTACTTGTAGGAAAGGGTTGAGAACTGTCCAGATGCTCCAGAGATAAACCTTGCATTCTACATGAATGTCGTGGGGAACAAATTGTAAATGAATGACAAGATCCACGAAGAAATTCCTATGGTCAACTTCGAGGAACAAACAACACGCACTAGTAAACAAAATCTAGGAAGCAATCACCAAGAAAAAAAAACCTTCTAATTTCGAGGCCACTAGTTGGTGATGAAATCCAATGTCACAACAACGAGACGAGAAGGGGGGGGCTAGGGTGGAAAAGTTACAATGACGACCTGCTTAATGGACTTACACCCTGGTGCAAGCTCCCACACATAATCATGGGTATACCCTCGAAGGAACCCGAGTTAGTTTGATCAACGCCAATTCCAGGTATTGTGAAGACTTTCCCCTCCACAGTCACCTTGGGAAAGAACCTAGAGAGATAGGCCACTAAGGTCACCACCAACAACAGTAAATCCTGGGGGAACAGTCGTCAGTCCGATCCACACGCAAGGGCAGGGTATCTAGCCCGAAATCAACTCAAAAGG
>JZKD02S1930734.1:425972-462978 GCA_000966675.3 Picea glauca
TTTGGAGAGTGTATCTCTCTTCCTACTCCAAAGCACTAGCCTAGCTAAATGTTGGTGTAAAAGAGCCCTAGAAAAGAGTTACTAGATAAATTTTAAGATTACGCAATATTTTTAAAAGATGTTGTTTACTCAAAGGTAACGGAAGTGAAACTCATGTTGTATGACTCTGACCCAAATAATGCAAGGATAATAATGAAATATAACACTTTTCATTCCATGACTCCTATTTATGGGAGAGAGATAAAATTTTCCAAATCAACCCTGTACTACAATGCAATGCACCATTTCCTTTCAAATGTCAATGCAAACAATCATTTATTAAAGGACAATCTCTATGTGTCTTTTCCAAATACTTCAATGAACTCAATACTTTGATTTTTCAATGTTTTCTAAAAGACAAAAATAATGTTTTTTGAAAGAAAAACTTGTTGTTCTCTTTCCAAAAAGAACTCTTATTAACAAGAACAAAAAATCAAATCATAAAGATTCAAGAAATAACAAACCAATCAACTCTTTCAATGGAAGCAAAAACAAAGAGCAAACCAATTAGTCTTCTCAATGCAAACGAAAATGTTCTTTCAAACCAACAAGAAAATGAGAAACACCAAGCACTTAACTCTCAACCAATCATTGGTTCTCAACCAATCAGACACACTCAGCTCTTGACGTCAGAGAGAATGAATTTGCCAATAAGAGTCAAGAAACGAAAGTCAAGCTACACAGGACAAGAAAAACCTTGAAACCCTAAAACTGTTCAAGCATGAAAACTAAATCAAGAAACATATCAATCAATGATCCAAGAAACCCAAAAGAGGTAATTCAACTGATCTGAGCAGTTAGAAAAACCAAAACTCAATTTCAAAATTTTGAAAAATACTGTTCGCAAGTAAGCAGTATTACACAGTGCGAGAATCATAGATTCTCGCAGGCAACCTTTTAGCAAGGTGCGAGGTTCTCGCACTGAACCCTATGAGCAGGGTGCGAACCTGGCTAATTCTCACAGGCTGCAGTTAAACGCAGTGCATGAACTCTTGAACATAACAAAATTTTTGAAAATTAATGCAAAATTGACAAAGGATTCTGGACCCAGAAGGTCTATCAGGATATCCTGAAGACTCAGAGACTGACAAGACAGGAGAAAAATGAAACTAGAGAAAATGGCCACGGAAAACGAAAAATACCATAAAGAAAAAAGGGAATGTTCCCCAGTGGATTTGCCAATTTTGTTATTGGATAAATCTGTAAGTGCGAACACAAACCGATCTCCCTAGATCCACCTGGATCTAGAACAAAACAAGATAGAATAATACTCTTTCCCTAGATTTCAACTATTGAATGAACTAGGAGGCAAGAATCATGAACATACCTTATGATCGCTTCCTTAGGTCTTTGTTGTTCCAGCTTCGCTCCAATGCTCTTGTGCCGTCAAGACCATAACAATACAAACCAATCAAAGTGAAGACAATTCAATATATTCAATAGTTAATCTATGTATATGATCAAGGAGTTATACAATAAAGTGACATTAGCTTTATGGGAAAGGGACATATTACTGTATTATATTGATTGAAAGAAAAGATTACAACCTGATCCTTGATGTTGCAAATCTCCTTTCGATGGCCCTTAGATCTGACACACACACTTGCTCACTTGCATGAAGAAGATCAACCACTTTTGATGACCTTGCTGGAGTTCCTTAGCTGTTGTAGCATCAGTCCTTCACACAATCTTCCACTAATTCTCCAATAAATCTCTTGCTAGTTTGCTTCTAACCTTTTCCATGAGAATCCACTCAATATATAAGAGAGAATGAATTAGTTACTTGGATAGGAATGATCCCAAAATATCAGGAAAGCCAGTACTTAGATAACCATTCGAATGCCATCTCATCCTTCTAGAAGATTCCCTTCTAGAAGATTCGATAATTCATCTTTTTCTCCTCTTTAGAAAGTGTTCGCACCCTAGTAGTTAGGCACAGTGGGAACTTCTCGCACCCTGGCTTAATGCAGCCTGCGAGAATCATGCATTCTCACAGGAAAATGTATTGACAGCCTGCGAACCTTCCTCAAAACTGTGATTTCTGGAAAGAGATAAAGGTAACTTTTCTCAAGATAAAGTTCTAATGAAGAGCTTGATTTCACCATCATCATTACATCATCATGACGACCAAAATTATGGATAACACCCGCAATGCCTCCTTGTCGTCGATATTGGTGTATAGTGATCAACACCAGTGTAGTCCCACTAACCATGCTTAAAAGAAGTTCCCTGTGATGCAATTTCAATCTTCCATGGGTTTGAAACCCACTGACATGTGGCACATAGCCCATGTGTCCATGTCAATCCAAGTGACATCATCATGAATCACTACTTCGGCTCTTCGAGCTTTGGGAGTTCTCTCCCCAACATACACTATTTTTTCTAAATGTCGAAATCTCGAACAAGCCAATCTGTTGACACATGTCCCTCTTGATGGATGGTCCAGAATAACTACGGACTTCGGAGCTTTGGGAGTTTTCTCCCTTAATATAGCATCGTAACTTCCACCCTTGGTTGATCCAACAGTTCTAATCCACTTTGGCCCAATCAAATGATTGGTTTCTTCTCCCAATATCTACAGTGTAGTTCCACTTTGGCGACTTTGGGTCTTTTGGCCTTCGGCCTCTTCCTCTCTATAACACATAACTTCACCAAAGTCTCAAATTCTGAAGGACTTTTGATTAAACCTCCTTCACTTTCATCCATATCTGATGGTCAAGAATTTTCCTCCTTCTCCTGAACAGATTCCAATGGCACACATTACTATGCATCCCTATACCATGTCTGTCGTGGTTTTATAATACCGCTACACCTCTTGAGCTTCATAACATGAACAAGGTAACCTCTTGGCACTTTGGAATGTTTTGAGGTTCGAAATTGGTTCCTCTTGACACAATTTCCACCTGAAGCCTTGGTTCCAATGACCACTTAACCGACCCATCTAGGCTCAGTGCTTGAACCTTGTCTCTGATACCAATTTGTAACATCCCCGACCACCAACAGGCCAGGAAACGCCACTACTCGAACACTTCACTTAGCTCTGATGCCAATTTGTAACATACCCAACCATAACTTGTTGGGCTATGCCACACAGAGATTCTTGTGAAAACACCATACACATATAGACCACCTAGGCCCAAACATGCTACCTCATAGAAATGACAATTTTCACGTGCATATATATAAACATAAACATACAAAATATTATGCTAACACACATATTAGTGTAGAAATGATGGTAAGCCTACACATACAACATATACATACAACATATATAGACATTACTCATCAATTATAACACATGTACATATACACAACATGTAAATGAACATAAAAGTGGTGCTTATCTTTTAATAGAATACCACCAACTGCATGCAAAACTTCCACGAACCTCCCAACCATAGACCATGCTACTCATCACTCTCAGCAGTGGGTCACACCTGAGCTGGGACTAAGCTCCACCCAGGGAAAGGGAATCCTAGACTAGGCCGAGGTTATGGGAGACTGCACAGTGCAACTAGAAGGATTTTCCTCAAGATCCTTCTTACGCCCACTACTCACAGACTCTCATTCCCCACATGCCTGTTCCACCACAGAAATATGCACCTTCACTATTCCACAGTCCATCGTATGCTACACTTCCCTTTCAGGGTCTCATAAACAAGTCGAATAAGGAATTCTTAGAGCTCCATAGCTGGTGTTGGACTCTCTCTAGGAGAAAATCACTTCCCAGCAAAATCTCTCACCTGGGGATAGCTGCTCATAGGACTGACAAACTTCCTCTTCAACCAAGGTCCTGACAAACTGCTTCTTCAACCAACTTCAACTCAATTCCTGCAAGGTGAGGACAACATCAAGCTCAGTAAGGAACAAACGATGGAAACAAGACACACTCAGTCAAGGAACTACGTGGGCTGCAACAACCAACCGTTATGACACAACATGGCTTAGAAAATTACAGGGTGCCCATAATTCATAGGATACACATGGGATAACTCTAGTATCCCCACAGGTTCCTAAGGTGCATGCTAGATATAGAGGTGATGATGAAGGAGAACTGGTTCAATACGTGAATCCCTAGTGAATGTTTGGGAAGGGTGACAGACTTCCAGAGATTCATAAGGGTCATGAGGAGACTCCAAATTGGTTCCCCACGCAAGGATGGGAAGAAAATCCAGAATTGGAAGCAAAATCCTAACAGGTTGTATTTCCTAGCTATAACTGCATGTGCAGAGGTCGACACCTATCTTCCTGCAGCCACATGCATTCCGCTTCGCACTCGTTCCCTTTCCTAGGAACTTAGGACAACACCATTCATGTCCACCTTAGAATTTAGGAAATAATAATAATAATAAAATATTATTCCCTTAGAGGTAAGTCCTCTAGCTTAGAATCTATGCCTAGACACTTAGCCCCCTCCCTCACCCTACCTAGTGTAGCTTAGTCCCCCATAACTCTTTCTTCGTGGTCAATCTTACACACAACTATGTAATTATATTAAATATATGAGAATTTACATATATACAATAGTAGGCTCATTGGCCTTTGCATCTAGCCTCTCTGGCCTAATCACCACATAAGCCTCCTATCATATTATAACTTGGCTCACCAGCCTATCAAATATGTTTAAAATTTATAATTTCAATTGGGGCTCTTCCTGGGGATATTTAAGAGTCTAAAATGGGTAATGACATGGTTGAAGAAAAAATGCACTGGTGTGTCTGCGGTATTGTTGAAAGTGGGCATGGCTTCAGACCATTTGGTAAAGTAATTGACTTCCATGACAATGTGCTTGTGTCCATTACTGGATGGAGGATTGCAAGTCATGAATTCTATGCCCCATTTGCAAAAGGGGTCAACAGTGATAATTGGATGTAGAAGAATAGGTGGCGCTCGTGCTTTTTTTGCATTGAGTTGCCATTTGTCACATCGCTTGACAACGTGGATGCAGTCATGAAACAACATGGGATAGAAGTACATTTCTCAAATGATCTTTTGGGTAGTGGACATACCTGAGAGGCGACCAACTAAAGCGTCATTATGGAAATCGTTCAAGACTTTGTCAGCTTCATCGATGGTCAGACATCGATGAAGAATGGTTTTGACCCCACATTGATATAAGACATCTTCGATGAGGAGGTATGAAACGGCCCAATGGCGAATGCGCCGATGATTGTCTCGAGAGAGATGATGCCCAAAATTAGTTTTCTGAAGGTAGACGAGAAGGTCACCATACCAGTGGTCATCAGAGGGGATGAATAACAGGTGTTCGTCAGGAAACTCCGTATTGACGAGTGAAGATTTAGTGTCTGAGGGAAAAGTCATGATGGAAAGGATGAGATATTTCTTGCTTTTGAGAGTTGAGAACTCTAGGTCATATTCCTAAAGGATAACGATCCATCGGGAAAATTTTCCATAAATTTTCCATCGACTAAGCAAGTACTGCATTGGGTTGGAATCTGCTATGACTTTGGTAGTTCAAACCAGGATATAGTGTCGCAGTTTTTGGACTGCAATGACAACTGCGAGGGTGAGTTTCTCATCATTATTGTATTTCAGGGGTGGTCCTGAAATATTTTTACTGATGTAGTAAATGCCATGCTTATGCTCATCATATCCTAATTGGATGAGGACTCCTGCTACTGAGACGACTAAGGATGAAAAGTAAAAAATGTAATCTCGATCATAGTCTAGAGGAATAATCAAAGGGGCATTGGATAGGGCTTCTTTCAAATCATCAAAAGAGGTTTTAGCATGTTCATCCCACTGAAGTGGGATATCATGATGCATTAAGTGGAGGAAACCATGCGCACGAGTGGCGTAATATGGGACAAAGTGACATAAGAAGTTAGCTTTTCCTTGTAGGCTCTGCAGTTGACATAAATTCCTTGGTGGTGGAATTTTCGTGATAGCTTGGACCTTGAGGGGGTCCACCATGATGCCGTATTGGGAGACAATGAACCCAAGAAGGCGTTCGAGGGTGATGCAAAATACACACTTGAGCGGTTTCAAGAGGATATTATACTGGCGACATCATTGAAAAACGATGCGTAAATCGTCTAAATGTTGAGTTCACTTATTTGATCGAGTAGTGAGGTCGTCCAAATAAGCAAGGATGATGCGAGCAAGATCATGGAAAACATAATTCATGGCCCGCTAAAATGTAACACTTGCGTTCTTGAGTCCAAAAGGCATGACACGATAAGCAAAAGTACCCCATGGGATAGTAAAAGAGGTTTTATATTGATCTACTAGATGGATTTGGATTTGATTGTAACCGGAGAACCCATCCATGAAGGACAAAGCCTTGTGGTCGGCACAATCATCGATAATTTAGTCGATGAAAAGGGTTGGGAAGTTGTCTTTGGGAAAAGAATGGTTGAGATCATGAAAGTTCGTGCAGACATGAATAGTGCCCTATTTTTTGTTAACGGGGATGGGTTTGGAAACCCATGAGGTAATGGGGTAAATGAACCCAACAACACGTAGCTTGTCAAATTTGGCTTTGATAGCCGCAGCTTTGGATGGGTGAAGGGGGCACTTATTTTGACAAACTGGGGCGACCTCTAGCCATGTGTCGATGTGATGTTTGACTATAGAAGGTTTTAGTCTGGGCATCTTCGTATATGACCAAGAAAAAATATCCTGATATTCCTGGAAGAGAGATTTGTAAGCTATGAGTTATTCAGGGGAGCATGCGACGCTAATGGTGATTTCTTCTATGATTCGCTCTTTGATGGAAATGTTGATTTTGACGGTGGGGGAGATATTGGCCATGTTTCCTTCTTCAAAATCATCTAGGGCAGTGTTGACGGGAGAAATTGATTGTCTGTCAACTGGAAGAGTGGATCCGGTCTGGGGTTGTCTAAATAACCCAAGCCATTTGAGATAACCCACCCCGACGGGTTTAGCGGCTTCGTTAGCCAATCTAAGTCCTAAGAAAACAAAAGAAAACTATACTAATAAACTAATCTAAATAAAAATACTAATTAAAACAAACTAATAAACTAATCTAAATAAAAACACTAATTAAAACAAACTAATAAACTAATCTAACTATTATATATACAATCTACTATCTAATACTATGATAACTCTAAGAAATCAAATATCTAACTACTAACAGAAATAAAATCTTATTCACAAATGTACAATATCTACAATTTACAGATTTGAATGAAAACATGAGAAACTCATTTGTATTTTGTCCTAAGACAGTGAGACTATGTTTTTTTGGATTTTATAATTTATGAAAAAGAAATAAAATTAAACTAACTAAACTAAGCAACTAAAATAATACTTCTAAATACGAATCTAAACTAATATATCTATCTAACTAAACTACTTATACTATACTAACAAATTAACTATTAAATGCTAAATAACAAACTTACCTGAAGTAAGGCTCCAGATTTGTCCTGTGTATGCAATGATTATCTTAGCTGATTGGAGGGAGGAAACCCGCTCTGGATTATCCATGAGCTTCTCGTAAACTGGAAGCTATTGTGCTCTTCAAATATAATTACATGACAAACAAGACATAAAAATTTACAGCAACCTTATGATTTATAAATCTTCACAGTTAGATAAATCAGTATGCAAAGATCTATACAAAATAATTCAATTATCGAAGAAGAGAAATCTGTGATTCATTAACTGAAACAAAGTAATTGTTGTACTTTTAAATAATGAAAGAAATCAGATATGGATATCACATTAATCAAATCGTATCATCCTGCAATAGATTATGATAGCTAAAGTAGTCTATAATCAACTGCAAACTGATATGCATAAAACTTGAAACAAAAGTTTGATGTATTGAAAGCGAAAGTTGTAGCAAGACATCGAATTTCGTCTCAGTCTGAATCATAAATCCATAGTCTGGTTCTCCCACAGTGAGGATGATGATGAGTTTATTACAAAAATGAAAGGTATTTAAAGACCTTCCACAGGGTAAAACATCCCTGTGGAAGTTATCAAAACTGTTTACACAAATCTGGGAAAATATCCCAAGTTTCTCTCTCTAACTCAAAATAACAACTTAAAAATAAAAACTACATCACACAAAAATCTCCTATATTGTCACAGCATGCCCAGATTGACCATTGCAATTCGTATGTTCCTGGACAAGGACAATAATAGACAATATTAGAGGATATTTTGCTAATGAAAATGATAAAAATCTAATTCTAAAGACTAGCTATAGAATCTTGCGATTCTATAGCTGGTCTAAATCAAACACATAATTGTATTAAAATCAATTCGAATTTTAAAGAATTAAATTCAAACCATCAAACCAACATTTGATTGCTAAAAGCATCATTCAAAATGACACTTGTATGCAAATTAATCAAACTAAATCAAATGATAACAGAGATGGATATGCTCTGCTTAATTCGTTATCACCAAATCGGGTGTACAGAATCATATTGGATAACCGACAGTAATGAAATCGATTCATAGACCAATTGGAATCAAAACCAACAGTAGCTTCAGCTATCCACAAGATCACTTCGAATCCAAACTAAATCGACAATATCGTTTTCTCAAATTGACAGTGTTATATTAAACATAACCAAACGATCCATGCTATTAAAAAATCAAATCAATACTGGTATGTAAATTATCACAAATGAAATCACAACAGAATTAACCGGTTGATAACAGGATCTATGAGACTCATCCAACGTTTGTTATTGCCAAGTGTGGGAAACAAAATCGATTGATATTCAACGAAATCATCACTTGAATTCATTTCAAATTGAACTACTAGCCGTATTTTCTCATACGAATTCAACAGAGATAACATATGTCGATCTGAGTTTAACAAACTCGTTTTGAAAATTAAAATCAATATAGCAGCATCAAGTCTATTTTCGATATGAATCCAACTCATAAAAATAAGCGTGCTAACTCAAGATACGCATCAATCCAATCAAAACAAGAGCGAATCGAATAGTTTGAGTTTGACACCATCGTCATGAATCAACACAGCTCAATGATTTCGGCGAAGAGATATTTTGCACAGGTCAGATATAATCCAAATCCAAATGAAAACATTGACAAAACAGTGTCGTTTTTATCAAGCCAATTCAATCCTATGAAATCGTTTCAAAAATCAAATCATAAAAACTAAATCAGGGTCGATGTGATCCAACCACAATGAAATCATATCAAATCAAAACATAGTCGTGCTCTAATTTTAGCATAAAAATCTCATATTCAGGTTAGATACAAACGAAATCCAATCGAAAGCAAACCATTAATTTCGTTAACTCAAACCAACAGACAAACGAATCAAACCCAGTAAAAACCGATCAGTTTCTGAACTGGGCACGACCAAATCGTGTAACCAAATCATAACTTCATTTAATTTTAGCAAAACAAAAACAATGTACAGGATTCATAGCATAACCTTTTTTGAGAATCAAACCATGACAAAATTATTTCGAATATTTAACAAAACTCAAAAACCATTTCATATATTAACCCAATCAATTCATAAAAAAAATTTGATATCGAAATTCATACCTGGATGATGAGCAGACAACTCGATCATGATAGTTTGGAATTTACGAAGGCTGTAGCCGATTCTACATTCTTAAAAACGATCGAACCAGTTGTTTTCTGCTTCTTGTCATTAACTTGATGTCTATCCCTTTCTCTCGTCAACACTACAACTTGGTCTTGTAAAGATTTAATTTTCGACTGTAAAAAGGGAACGTCGGCATAGTAGCGCTCAAGCCACACATCACATTGGCTACACGATGTCTGTTCGGGCTTGGAAAAGACAGTCGAGGGTTTGTTCAGATCACCGAGGGTTTCATTAGGTAGTTTGATCCCTGGGTAGCTAGGATTGTTCTTTAGGAAAGGGGGTAGATTAGAAACAAAGTCTAAGGGTGGCTCGGAGCACAGACCTTGGGAATAAGGATACTCACTAGCCAGGAAGCGCTCGACATCAGAGTCAGAATCTTCGCTGAGGACTATGGGCGTTTGATCAACACAAAGTTTAGGTTTATTCCGGGCAAGTCTCGATATCAATTGAGCATTCCTTTTGCCTTTATTATCGATAGTAGGGTCACCTTTAACCTTTTTACTCGCAGGCTTCTTAACAGCCTCAACCTTGTCTGTTATAACGTCAGGTAGGTCGATATCAGGGCTGACCGAGGGTTTAGGAGAGGGTAGAAGGGCATGAAAAGGCATGGGTGGCCCGACCTTAGTCTCACTAACCACAGACTTATCAACTTGGACAGAATCTGAATCAACAAAACCATTCCAAGAGAGAAAAGCTTGCCAACTATCGCCGTGGAGGTTCAAATGATGAATGACGATGAGTCTGATCAGGCCATGGTGAAACAAGCTACTATTGGCCTTCTCTCATTTAAACCTCTTAGCCATTTTATAAAGACTACGCTAGAAATAAAATGGCATATTCAATGGATAACCCATGAAATTCATTAACAGTCGAAGGTGATAAAGAAAAACCAATCCATACTGACCCTCACAGGTCATGAATTGTTTAACCACTATCAAAAGATCATGCCACCTTGGTTTAAGCATGGAAATAGGCATACCTCTGTCATAGGATGTGACCTTCCGTGAGACGAACAATAATGTCCATGGCACCTCATCGACTTTAGAGTTTTTGAACCATCGCTGGCCCGTGGCTGCTAATCCTGTGGCAGAGCTGATGAACTCTTCACTGATTTCAAGATGAATGTCACCTACTTTAGCCCTACACCCATCAAAGGTGAGGGAAAATTGTTGTGCAACAGACAAATTGAAACCGTTGAACCTCTGAACAAACGTGAGCCAACCATTATCTTGTAAATCTTTCCAGGCGTTATCGAACAGTAGCAGGGATTGACTACCATTCGACTCAATTTGCACCACCGGTGCCATGGAGAAGAACACACGGTGAGTGATGTGAACGATCCAGGGTTTGAATCATAGCATACGCCGGAGCAGAGTATTCACAGGCCTACCCGATGCTAGTAGAGGTGAAACAGGGATAGGGGTAAGCATTAATGGCATATTGTGCGAAGGTGGTGGAGCTATTTCTGCCCATGCAGAATAGTCATTACCATAGTACAACCGCCGATGCTTTCCACTATTGAAATCACAACGCATATGTGTTACAACTATTCCATTTCAATCAATCAATCGAAACCTTTGGTAAGTGGATAAACCATTCGTGCAATCAAAAGTTATGCCATAGTTTTAAAAACAAACACACAAATCGAAACCAATACCAAGTGTTGTATGAAACGATTCACACCAAGGGTTTAAACCATAACACCAATGCTTTTTCATATAATCAATATGCCAAGTGAATTGATAAAATAACATGTAAATCTAATTGCCAATGCATCACAACTCAATTACTCATGAAACAAAATTACATAATCAATCAAAGAATGTCAAATGAGTACAGATCAAAAGGTCTTGCCAATTGCATAATGATAAGTAAATATAAACACAATGGGCATATCGACAAGAATGATAACGAAAATTCAGTGACGATTTTAATGTGACTTCGAAAACAAAGTTTTCACGCTTGCAGTCATGAAAACAAGAGCAAAGGTAAGTGTGTAAATAGCACAAAAATAAAAGTGTCATTTCATTTGAAAATTGTGACAAAAATTAAGGTTTGCAAAACATTGGTGTAGGCAGCTTATAAGATAGTATAAAAATGTGAATTGTCTACCAACATGCAGGGATAGGGTTGTTGAACTAGTATACATGCCCTGAAGTAATAAAATACTTGGTTTCGATTGCATATATGAACGCTTGGCTAGGAGGGTGAAAGGCCTCCTGTGAAAGAAAAAGCACTTGGTGATGGAGTGCATTCCATGGGAAATCGGGGGTAGTGAGTTCCTCTAGGATATCCTCATCACAGTGGAAAATACAAGAATATAGGGGATCCAAGGAGGTGTAAGGGGGGGTTATCAAAGTGTAATTGTCCTCAAATGGTGAGGATGTAGAGGGGATATCGCATATAGGGTGTGATGGCTCTCTTGAAATAAACCAAATGTCCAGACACTAGGGGTGATAAACTATTGTAGGGGGCAATATTTCCCGTGGGAAATGAACCAGAGAGTTGGGAGGATTTGGGGGAAAATCCTCAGAAAGTTGATTTGTGAACCATGGAGGGGTAGGAAGTGACTCAGGTTCAGGGGAGATAACATTGAAAATATCTAGATATTGCATTATGAGTGGTGAGGTGATCGTATGTGGTTGAACAGGGGTTGAATGACATCCTTGGTATGGAATAATCAAAGAACATCGATATGTAAAGTGAGAAAGTGAGTCACAGAGAGCACAAGGGAATCTCATTTTCTCAGGGATGAATAAGATACATAACGAATGTGAGTGATGTGAGCACCAGTAAGGGGTAGAGGAGAGGGCTCTTACTGAAAGGTTTGGCGTACTGCGGGTAGTGTCTGGTGAAACTGAGGTAGATCTGGGCAATGATGAGTGTAGTTTCCATATTCTGAACAGATGGAACAAGAGAATTTGGTTCACATCCCTTTACTTCCTGTAGTGGGGGACGTTGTAGTAGTACTAGATGTACTTTGTGAAGTGGTGAGAAATGTGGTTTCTCGAGGGAGTTGGATCAGATTGCGTAATTCTGGAAGAGTGGGACATCTATTGGTGTGGTGTCCCTCTTTTTTGCATAGTGCAGAAGGAGGTTGAACATGAGGAGTAAGTGGAGCCATGGGATCTTTCTTTTTCCATATGCCCCTAGCAATGACAGTGGTGTCAATAGTTTGGGGTGAGGGTGGTGCAGTCAGAGCCTGTACTGGAATTTACATCGGGATTCCCTTTGGCTGAGGAGGGAGAGATGGATGAGGAGCCATCACAGCTAGGTGAAGATACCATACAAGGATAGCTAGCACCATGTTTGGAAGGGTAAGTGTCGTAGATACCTGAAATGCTTGAACTCTCTATGGAGGGTAGAAGAAGGGAATTTAAGTAATGGCTTGAGGGATTGTCTCCCAAACTGGGATTTTCCCCTGGAGGGGGGGGAATCAGAGATAAGTGGTTTAGTAGGGTTCTCAAGGAATTCTTGAAGTAATAGTTCTTCAACTAGTGGAACGTCAAGGTGAGGAGAGGCTTCAGTGGGAGGAGTAATGTCTCCGCTATTTGTTCCTTTAGAGTATACTACACACACTTGTGTTGAAGGGTGTAGGAGAGGTGGTGCTCCATGATATGCCCCCAACAAAGATGGATCTTTGAAAATTCCAGGACCCATGTCAATGAGTGAATAAGCATATGATCTAGTGCAGACAAGTGGAAGAATGTTATCGATGTTGGCTGAGTGGTTAGTCTCATAATTTGTAATTTGGTCAATGGTGATTATTTTCCCATTGTGGGGGAAAATCATCATTCGAAACATAGAAGAGGCCACCGCATTCATAGAGTACATGTAGCTACGTCTGAAAAATATGTTGTAATCAAGTGGGATGTCAATAAATTCAATGTTGATGAGGATGGTTTTTCCCCCAAGTTCAATGGGGACATTTTGGAAGAGCCCTTCACGAGAGGATGGTCAACCATCGTAGGCTCGCAAGGTGATGGTGGATGGTACTAGCTTAGAGGAGCCAATTTTATGCCATATAGTTTTGGACATGATGCATGTGGATGCACCTTCATCGATGATACACTGATGAAATGTGATTTTCTAAATCGTTACTAGTATCTTGAAAGCTACTAGAGTGGGGAGGCGTGGTTCTCTGCTATCTAGATCGAATGTGATGAGTCTAGTATCAGCTGGGTTGGATGCCCCCAAGGTAGAAAGCAAGGATTTCCACTGATTTGGACGAGTTTGGAGGACCTCCAATACAGACATGGCTGGAGGAGATTGAGCTAAGTCATCGACTAGATTGTAATTATGGGCTACCTAGCATGAGGTTTATTGACATTATGTCGTAATGGAACGTGGGGTATGCGAATGTTTGGTTCCACGTTAGGGCGTGGAATCATCAAGGATTGTCTTGCTATAGATGGAGCCTCTTCTGAGGTGGTTGGAGTAGATTCAACTGGGATGTCGTATTGATGACCGCGTGTTTGCAAAAGAATTTATTCTTTGCTGGTGAGGAGGATATTGCAATCAACCAGATTTCTAGAGTGGATGGGCCTTGGGTTTTGATATTGCCCCATTTGTGGTGGGGCAAGGTGTACCTCCTGTTGGGTATTCATCACACCTTGGTGTGGAATAGGGTTTTGCAACACGGTTGGGTTGGTTGTTGCAAGTATTGTTGTGGGTCTTGCTGAGGGGTAGGCAATGCTGTAGGACGTGGCACGCCCATGGATTATTTCATTCATTTGAAGTCAACAATTTTGGTACAATGGTGAGTATAATGTCCATACTCACCGCAAATATCACAAGGGAAGTTCATCCTAATATTGGTGTTGTTTTTTCCTTTGCGTTTGTTGTTATTGTCCCCTTGAGTGTTCTAGTTTCCTTGATTTTGGTTGCCCCCAGTGGGATGGTTTTGTTGGGGGTTATTTCCTCCTGGTCCTGGGTTATTATTGTTTCTGTTTTTTCCTTTATTTTTGGCATTTTTCGACTGATGGGACGGATTTTTTGTATTCAATTGTTCAAAAGTATGAAGTTGTTGAATGGGAGAGGGTTGAACAAAGTTAACGTCGACCTGTGGTTTTCCATGTGAAGGATAAAATGACTGTGGAGGACTAGGAAATTGAATGTATAGATTTTTTTGTGGAAATGATCCATAGGGCGGGTAGGAAGGTGAAGTGCCTTCACTAGTGACCTGTTTATATGTTGAGGTAGAAGGCGACCCTAAACTTGGTTCGGCAGCCAGACGCATCATGGGTGCTAGTGGGGGTCCCCTTATTGGTGGAGGGGGAGTAAGAGGGTATAGTTGTTGGTAAATGGGAGGAGGGTAATAAGATGGCCCTCTGTACGATTGTGGATATTTAGTTACACCATACATAGGTGGTGATTGGCTATAAGGGTTGTGGTGTGTCATGGTACCAATCAACCTATCCACAACATGGGACATCCCAGGTTTGTCCTAGCAAAATGGCATGGGTCTGGGTGCATCAGGTAATACTGTGTATAAGTAACCTGACTGAGGATAGATAAGGTCGAATTGTTGGGCCTTATTGATGGCTTTCTCTTTTGACTAAGGAAAAGTGGATGCTACATCTTTCGAAAGTATAGAGACGATTGATTTAAGAAACCAATCGAGGCGTTGTTCTTTGGTGGTTTCTTTTTTACACAAACTACATCGTTGACACCATTCGTGGATGTGGTCAGAAATATGCATAGCTAAGGTTTTTTTTCACTCAGAGAGCAGTTCTAAACTAGTGTCATGATGAACTGGTAGTTGAAAAAAGGCCAAAAATTCTTTGGCCAAGGATTCAAAGTCACATGGGACCCTAATTTTTCGTCCACATACCATTTGGCTAATGGACCAGTGAGTGTTCTTTGAAATAAACTTAAACATATGGAATCATCCATGATGTTTTTTGAAGAGCACCATAAGTGGAATTTCATAACATGGTTGGCAGGGTCTTCCCCTAGTTTTCTTTCAAATTTTGGAATATCTTAAGGTAGTTTGGTAGGCATATTGGTCCATATGGGGTCATGTAAAATGGGATCATTCATGAGTTTGGTTAGATAAGGAATTTTGAGATATTCCAAGTATGGCATAAGGTTATTTGGTGGAGGATTATTTCCAACCATTGTGTGAGTAGGTAGTGGAATTCACCCGTGAAATGGATTTGGTGGGGTTGTACTTCTCCCATGAGAAGAAGTTTTCCCCCCGCCTCCTTGTGAAGGAGAGCTAGTAGATGGATGTCCTTGGGAATTGGACCCAAGATATGTTGAACCAAGTAAATCTGATCCCAAAATAGTAGCACTCATGGGGGTGTGAAATGGTTGAGCCAGTGAGTTGGAAAGAATACAGACTCCTCCTAGAATAGGAGGGATATTTTTCAATCATCTGGAACAACGGGGATTTTGTGGGTCCCCTACAGTGTCCGAATAGCAAAGTGAATGTGTGAAAATGGTGATGAGATAAATATATGAACAAGATATTTGTATGATTTGAACCTTCACAAGATAATATGATTCACAATTTCATGTAATCAAATGAGCATCATACATAAGTAAACTGTAAATAAGCAAACATGTGGGTAGGTGGATTTTGTTCGCGTGGGGGAACAAATGAAATAAAATTCTCATCTCCTAAAAGACGTATCATCCTTCCTCTCAAATAGCACTGGACCTTCCAAGAGCACTCAACAGTGGGGTCTGAAGCCACCAGAAGAGGAACTAGTGAAGGTTTAAATAATCAGTTATAATGAGGGGTAGAGGGTGCATATCCTGAAAGAGCTGGCGATATTTCCCAATAGCCACAAAAGGTATGATCAAGGTGCAATTGCAGCCCACAATTTCCACTTGGGTAGATGTCCTAAATTTTGGTCACTAGGTACCTCGTTCAAAGTGCAACATTTAGAGTTTCAGCCTCAGAGATGGGTCACGAGCTGGGTCCCTTCCAAGAGTTTGGTGACTCAAGGGGGGACACACAAAACAACCGGACCTCGGCCTTCAACCCTTCATGGGTATATCCCTTCCTTATGGTGTAGGAACACTTGAATTGGAGTATTTTGAAAGTTCCCTATTTGTCAACTTCTAATGTTTGAAAATGTGAGAACCAGATAATGGGGGGTTATTAGGATGCCTACCCCCGAAATCCTACCTAGACTTAAAAGTTTCTTTTGGCACCTCCTGTGGAGGAAAACTTAGTGAGTTTTTAAGAAATTTTTTAGATGTGGTGGGTTGAGAGATTGGGGGTGTGAACCAATGTTAGTTGAATTAACTGGGTGTGGATAATTTCCAAAGAAGTAGTTGGACATTTCATAATTCCTTTGGAGAAAACCTATTTCAACCTCCACAATTCAAAAAGGAAATTATGTGAGTGAGGAGTGAATTTGTGTGTGACCAAGTGAAAAAGTGTGCCAAGTTTTTAACAAGTTAGGTGTGATATTGCAACATATGGACTTCCTCTAGACCTTACAAATCTTTTTTACATAGCTTACTAAGTGTCATTGGTAAAACCTTGAGGAATTTTAAAATCCCTAAATAACTAGCATGTGGACATATGGGTCCTTACCAATCCTTTAAACTCCCTAAATGTTGTTTACACTAAGAAATATTTGAAAACTATCTTAGATTGTAAGCATGTGGGCATGTATGGGCCCATTACTTTGATCTTTAAACTTCCCTAGTGATGTAAACTAAAGAAAGAAAATTTCAAGAAATTAGCCTAAGTTTGCAACATGTGGGCATGTATGGGCCCTTACAATTTTTAAGATGATTTCAAAAAGAAACTAAGAGGAGCCCTGGGGGGGCTTTGTTATCTCCTAAATATTTTGTTAAGGGAGATGAAATGTCCCTTTAAGCACCTTTCTGATTCTCAAGATCGCTCTATGGTGTGAAATAAGAGCATACTCAATGATCACAGTTAATTGTTGGTCCCAATGTAAGAATTTTTATATGTGATAGAAATAATCTAAACTTATGTTTTACAAACCAAACAAGCCATCCATGTGGCAACCAAATTAACAGAGGAGAATATTTGGTTCTTTTTACCCCCTAAGTGCCTATGTTTAGCTAACCTTTCATATGGGAAAGGAGTCTAAGTGGAGTAGATGAGCATTACAAATTGTATGCAAGCAAGAATATGAAGGCTAGTGGCCTTCAAATCATCACAAAAACCCTTACAATTTTGAAAATATGGATATGTGCACAAGTTACAATTATGATAGGTGCGTAGAGTGTGCACAGTGCGCAAAGAAAAGAATCTTGTGGTGCACACAATGAGTTGAGTGCACGTTTGTGGGCAGGAAAACCCGAGCACTTTCTGATATGCGTCGAGGGGAAATTTTGAGTGATATTCTCCTCCTCCAACTCAGAACTTTTCTTTTGACAGGTAAGGCTGGGCTGGTTTTGGTACCTGTAAGAAAAATTGATTAAAAAGAAGTTCTCTCTAAGCCCAAATAGGGTGGAATTTGATACCTTCTCCCCAGTATGGTCTTCAATCTATTGTATTTGTTTCATCACTTGGGTGAGCAAAACAATGACACTTGCATGTCTAGTTGGGCCTGCTAGATAAGACAGAAGTTTGTGAGTGGTTTAAACAAGGAAAACACATGTAATAAATAAATAAACAAACTAAAACAACTAAGAAATAAAAATTAGAATGCATAAGAAACTTAGAACCATAAACAATTAGCCAATTACCAAGATAATGCCACCAATAGATAATTATATTAGTAGGAAAAACACCGTAGAGAAAAATGAGGACTTATGAGTCCCCTCTTTCTCCTTGGGAGGGCTCTTGAGTTCCCTAATGGAGAGATATTCTTAAAATGGAAGAAAAATGGAAAATGGTGAAGAAAATCAATGCTTATTCCCTCAATAGTTGAGTGGAATGGCCTATTGCAATGATTCTTGAGTGATCCAAGGATAAAAGAGGATTCTCAAGGAATAAATGAGGCAACATAACAATACTATGGAGATCTTGGTTTCTTAGTGCACCCATGGATTTCATTTATAGCATTTCTTCAAGGAAAAATATAATTGGTTCTTGGTGTGAACAAGGGGTCCTTTAGGGAACCCTTTGGTCCTTGACTAGCACCCCATTCATATTTCACTCAGATATGGAGGTCAAATCAGGTTGGGAGGTAGTCCATAAATGGTTGGGGGCCAATAAGAACCATAAATGCGTCGTTCATAGGTGTGCATGAATTTTTTCATACACAGTCACGCATTTGGCACATTGTGTGTTCTGGGGGATTTGTTGTCCCATGCACTATGTGTGCGCTTCCTTTAGTGAGTTTACGCATATCAATTGTTTCCCAATTGTATAGTTTTTTCCTTTTGAAATGTATTTTAGTGTTGTAGGTGAACTGATTGTTGTTGGCATTGTTGTGTTTATGTAACCATTTGTGTGCAATGTTGCGGACGATATTTCAGTGATAACACACATAATCATAAGACTTCATCTGTCCTTTGAAGTTCGCCCTTCTTCACTTCATATTCCCTCTAACATTCGCCTCAAATATCCTTGTTTAGCTAAGATATAAATGACTTGAGTTTATGTAGCAAATGAACTTCTAAGTTCTTTATTTATACTAGATATGACACCCTGTTTTTAGGGTCGACTTGACCCAAATAAAATTCAATTTAATTTTTAATGAGTATTCCATTGGGGTCAACTTTACCAACAATATCCATAATATTTATTTTAATATTCACTACAATGGGTTTACTTGTATCTCCTTGTTTACAACACTTTTTAGGGTCTGACTTGTAACTTTTTGTCCTTATATTTGGGGTTTCTTCATTTTCTTTTGGGGATTCATCTTTAAGAGGTCATATCTCCTTAACCATGAGGAACCACGTGGCATACCGCCTACCATTGGAAATTTCATGATGAGGAATATCCATATATGAGGGTTTTTCATGAAATTACAATGTCCTTCATCCTCATTTTCCTCAAACAACTTCATGCTTCATGACCACACATGTCTATCTTCTTGTAGGATTCTTCAAAGTGTCCTCCTATGAGGGATATTCTTAAAGCTACACCATAAGGGGACCACTTTGGATACTCCAAATAAAACCATCACTTCTAGGGGATTCTTGGACTTGCTTCAGGTCTTCTTCTAGGGTAGACATTCTTATTTTAGGGTTGACATCAATGAAAAACAACTTTCCAAGAAAAATGTGGTATATATTGTAGTGTATGTATATTATCTTATGATAACAGGGAACATTAAAAGTTATATTGCATCCATAAATAAAGATTTGAAGAAAGGATTTGATATGACATATTTGGGACATCTTCACTACTATTTTGGTATTGAAGTGATTCAAAATACGAACTACCTATTCATATCCCAAAATAATTATGTTGGAGAATTGTTGAACAAGGTCAGCATGGATGAGTGTAATCTTTTTTTTACTCCAATGGAACAGGATTTGAATCTCACATAAAAATAAGGGAATGAATTTGAGGACGCAACCAAGTACAAACAACTTGTTGGAAGTCTTATATACATTACCACCACCAAACTAAATATTTCATTTGTTGTTGAAATTATTTCCAAGTTCATGCAAAAACATTGTGAAGGATATTAGTTTGTTGCAAAAATATTTCTAAGGGAACTCAATATTTTGGACTCATGTACTCTAAGGCAGATGATTTCAACCTGATTGGATATTCTGATTCATAATTTGTTGGGGATAAGGAAAATGGAGTGTCAACTTCATGTTATCTCATGATCCTTGGATGAGCAGTTGTCTCTCGGAGATCACACAAATAGTCAATTCTAGTAGATTCCACAACATAGGAAAAATTATTGGCAGATATTGAAGCAATGAAGGAAAATGTGTGGCTCAGAAAAATACTTGAATATTTACAGGAGAAAAAAATGAATTCTACTCCTCTTCTAGTTGAAAATACTTCTATAATCAAGTTGGCCATGAATCTTAGATTACATGATTGAACTAAGCACATAAACACAAAGTATCATCTAATTCCATATCATGTAGAGGCCAATATATTCAATTGAGACATTTTTCCAAAATTGAGCAAATTATGAACATATTCACCAAAGCACTTGGAAGAGAAAATTTTGAAATGTTCATAATGATGCTTGGACTCATAAACACCCCTTCAAATTAAACGGGGAATTTTGGACATGTAATCCTTATAAATGCATTACTTATGTAAATATTATTGTAAATATCACTTAGGAGAAATATGAATATTCGTAGGTGATATGAACAATCAGCCCGAAAGGGGAAGACCAACAATCTTCCAAATGCACATTTATTGAGCTTCATGTTGATGCAAACCATCAAGTGTGGAGTTGCATTTTCTGCCATACCTATCCTTTCCTTTTGTAAATGTATTTTGATAAGATTGCTAAAAAATATATAAATCTAGAGCATTCATATTTCTTCATTTATTAAACCTGCAAAAATTGTGGAGAATACTGAAAGAATGGAAAACATGTTGATGACGATCCTATACTAAGATATTTATATATAAATACATATCAAACCCATTTACTTCTCGATTTTCCTTATGTATGAACTGTGATTTTTTAGTGGCTGTGTTATAGTCCAAAAATTCCACATCTGTGCATACAAGACATTGGCCCATCCATTTGCATCCTTTGTCAATCATACTACTGAGGTTTCCTTCAAAAAACAACTTTTTGGATAATGTACGTGTCTTACTACACTATCAGACCACATACATATGCGTGATACATGCTAGTATGCCCACATACACACACGTGATGCATGCTAGTCCGCTCACATACATATGTGTGTTACATGCTAGTATGCTCGTGTACATACACGTGTTGCATGCTAGTTAGCCTGCGTTTACTCCCAAACAATTCAAAAAATATAAAATTGCATGTATTTCGGTAGAGTTTATGGGATATGCCTTACCCAAACCAAATAACCATATTTTTTTCATATAAAAAGAGGTCTAGGGGGATTATTTGAACATATGATCAAGGAGACAAGAAAACTCTGCCAAAATCCTTTCCCTCTCATTGCCCAAGTTTTGCATCTTTCTCTGAGTTTTATCTTCATATTTCTCTTCCTTCCATTCTCCCTATACAACCCTTCCTTATTCCCATGTTGGTATGTTAGTTGTGAGAATTCTATGTGGGATTGGTGCACTTGGAGTCACAATAGAGGAGCCCAGACTTGGTTCGTAGAGCGGCCTCAACAACCAAAGGTTGTTTTAACACACATGACCCCTAAATACTCTTTTAAGAGGTGGGGCATCATAATTTCATTTTTCCTTAATTAATCAAACCCTCCTTCTAGGGTCTCTATCATGTTCTTCTCGTCTATATATATCCAACCATTTTCTCCACACTCAAAACCGAGATCTGGACTAGAATATATGTCCTTCCAATGTTCTTCAGGAATTTATTGGTCAAGGGCCATGTGGTCCTTCTCATACATGTCATCCCGAGTTCCCCGAAATCATATAGGTCCTAGTGCTCCTAAATCTATGGGGAAGGTCCAACCACCATTAATACGACAAGAGATCTTCCTCCATGTTAACGCTTATGCCTAAAGGAAAGGTTTGGTGTTCAACTTCTAGGCCTTCCGTGATGATACAACCCAAATCCTCCAGAATCCTGAAGTCCTGGACTCCTGGAGTCTTGGTTACATCACCAATCTCTTTAGCCAAGAGACACGTACCAGAGGATGACATGCAGTGAGGGTTAGGGGTGACAATGGCCTCATAAGGAGATCACATGTGTCATTCTCTAATAGGCACAATGGGTATGTGAATCATCCAAAACTGGGGGACACGTGGCACATGTAATGCAGGTCCACATCACATCGAATGATGTCATCATGACATGTCATCATAGAATGATAACTTCTCAGTCCTTCAATATAACAATCCGTAAGACTCCATGTAGATCCATAGATATATGATTCTCATTACTTCTTGGCTCCATCTTAAGATCTTACCGAATCCTCTCGATGCAAATCCCTCGAAAAACTAAGTCTCTGGATTCTCAGATATGGTGCCACGCGTCCTCTTCCTATCAACGACCGAGATTTATTTCGGCATTCACAACTTTGGAGGTTCCCATATCATGGAAACCCTTGGAAAAATTCCTTCAGGTACAAAGTCTCTGGAACATGGGATTTCTTTCCATGTACCCATTCATCCAACTATCCTTGTCACTTCTGCAGTTCGAAATTCGAGAGTTCGGTGAGTGTGTCTCCTGGCTTCCCCTATGGACCATGCTGGATTTGTCTCCATGTGTACCTATAACCTATGGCCATGATTTACTCCGTCTTACCGACCTCCATGGAAACCTCGCATGTTTCTAAGTCGTCGAATACCCAGAGTCCCAGATAACCGTGGATCTATGGACACGTGTCCCTCCAATTCAATGGTCCATATTTACTTTGTGACTACGGTGTTTGAGAGTTTCGTTGCTAGACCTTTCCAAATCTCCAAAAGTAAGAATTCTCTAAAGGGATTAACACCTCCCCTCCCATGTTTGATCTAATGGCTGAGAGCCATCCATAATGAATCCCCAGATCGAATGTCCATGTCGATTCGCGACTTCAGCCTTCGACTACTTTTGAGGACTATGAAGTCACAAGTCCCAAAGTCCCGAGGCTGAATGATATATCTCATTTTGGACTAGCGTAGGGTTCCTGGGTCATATGGACCCTTATCGAATTCCAGGGGCTACACTCAACCTTCTTATCTAGACCCAACGGTCATGATAGAATTTGGTTCCTCCTGAATGGATCTCGCCCGCTCGTCCTCCAAATACATGAATCCTCCCTTTAGAGACCTAAATCGCATTACCTTTCTTGAGATTGAGACTTAGAAAAGTCTCTCACACACTCCTTACACTTGCTCACCTTGAGAACCTTTGAACACTTCATTAAGTGTTGGCCCTGCACATTGTGCACGGGTCTCTCCTTCGATATTTTATACTCAGACGGGTATATGTGTATTCCTTGCACCAAGATTATAGAAGAGAAACAATTTGAAACTTATAGAATATCAAAGGTTCATTCCTTCAACTATAAAATTCACACACATGCATATAAATTCGAAAGTAGATAACATAACACTCCCTAATTAATTTAGATATAAGTAAACTCAGACATTCAAAGCATGCATTTCAATCTAAGTGCACAGGGCGAATGTAACACTTATCTATTACAGTTGATAGTCGACCAACTAATTGTGGGTGTTAGCCTCTCTACCCAACCTTAGGCTCAGAGGGATTCATTCTTAGAACTTTGGCCACCCCCGTGCCAAGCCATGATATCACTAGGGAATTTATGCCAATTCTCAACGATCCTTCCTCTTTCACATCTTCTGCGAGGTTTATCAGATGCTTCCTCAACATCAAGCTCACGACCTTCTTCTCAGGTCCCATTCTCTACAAACTCTCCAAGATTTATTTCTTTGTGACTGCCTCAATGAGGTTTATCAGATGCTCCTTCAACATCAATTTCATGGCCTTCTTCTCATTCTTAGTTGGAGAGATTTTCACATTCTCGACTCTTCTCTTTATTCTCTTACGTTCCTTGCATGCACATCCATCCTATCTCGTTCCTTTAGTTAGAAGAAAAACTTGGGTCAGTCTGGGTCTGCAGGACCCTATGGTACTTTAGGCTAACATTCTATAGCTAGACCATCCTTCCATTCATGGGGTTGGTTGACGGTTCAACCACCGATCCTTTCTTTATTAATTGATTCCTCCTTGGGAACCGAAGGAGGTTTATTATCCTCAACAAGGGAAATTTGGGGTCATTCAATATAATGAACCCTTTCTTATAGTTTTCACATTCTTTCCTCTTGTGATATCATGGACAGTACTTTCAAGGATTCACCCCCATAGTCAATTGTTTAGATATCCAAACAATAATACATTTACATTGTTCCCATGCCGTAGCATGGTAATTATGATTAACGATTAATTACAAAATGGGGGAAACATGGGTGTTACAGTTGTAACCTTTCATCTTGTTTATGAATAAAAGAGATTATCTTTGTCCCAAAACTTTATGTGTACATGTTTTTATCTATTTGATCATTTACATCTATATTTAGGATTTTAAGTGATTACTAGAGATTGTATATGTTGTTGTGTTGGGTTCTTGATCTGTTGCAGGTAATATTTGGGAGGATATCTGTGATCTAATAGGAAAAAACAAGTGCAAGAGGTCTACATCAACCAAAATGATTCAAGGTGCTCTTCGTAACCTTATCTTCGCTCTCTCTTATCACTCGGTCTATATTGTTTTGGGGTATGTTAGAGATAATTTAGTCTTTTAGGGGGTTATCGCTTTGCCTATTCCTTAGACCCAGTTTAGGGGGGATTTTCCCTATATCAGAATTGGCGACTCCACTGGGGAGTCTCTCTAGGGTCTTAGTGGGAGATCTTTTGATTTTATTTTTATTTTATTTTGAGTTTTCTAAGTGTTCTAAGTTAGGTTGGGTCTTTGGTCACCTTCCAGGTTCCTACCATCTTCCCTTGCCCAAGTTATATGTCCAAAATTTTTCTTTTTTGAAAATTTGTAGAGGTGTACGCACCTTTTTCTCAGTACAACTCACGTACATACACATTTTTCATTACACACAACCCGCATACATACGCGGGATGGTCGTGCACAACACACATATCTATGGTATTGGAAGAGATTTTCAAAAGATTTTTCTTTCCTGTTAGAAAGATATTTTCTTCATAGGTCTTCCTGAGTTATCTAGGGTCTTTTTTAATTGTGTTTGGTTGGGTTCAAGGCTCAAATTATCTTGCAACTTGTAAAGAATATATTTGTTTCTTTATCTCTTTTGTTTGTTGTCAAGGTTAAGGGTGAACTTGTGAGCTTTAGGTCCTCCTCTAGATTCTAGTGAATCCATGCTTTTAAGCAGTGGCTTAGGATCTGTTTCAGTCTTTGTTTTTTTATCTCTTTCCCTTGATTATGCTTTGAAAAAGAAAAAATATCATTTACTTGTTATTTTCACTTCTAAGCATATAAAAATCAAAACAATTGTTGTAGTTCATTAACTGCATTTGGATTTTATTATGCATGTTTGTTTGGTGCTTGTAGCATAGGATATTTTTACAAAAGATAATATTTTTTATTCCAAAGCTCCTTCTAGGCTTCTTCCTTGAAATTTTTAGTAGTTTTCCTTGCATTTTGAAACGAAAAAGAATTCTAGGAAAAATTGCATTTTAGGATCTTGGTCTATATTTTGAAAAGTTTGCACCTTCAAAGTTAAAAAGCCATTTTTCCAGTTGTAGAACATAGTTTTCTTTCTGTACAATGTTCTAAAAGATTATTGTCTCTTCTCTTTCATCTCTCAACAACACCACGAGTTTCACTTTTTTACCCTCTTACTAACTAATCCATTTAAAATCAACGATTAATGATAAAATCAACTAGACTTTTTTGTTTATAAAGTACACCAAGTAGTCTAGTCTTTAGGGCCTTGAAATAGGTGTGGAGAGGAAACTCTTCAAGGCCACTTAAATAAAATTAAGAGTTTGTGACAGGGAGTGTAACAGTATAGTTTCATAAGAGTTAGTCGGGGCCCCCCTCTAACACAGGGGATAAACATGAGGTCGTGTGAGGAAAGGTAGAGGAGATAACCCCTCCAAAGACAAACCAAAAATAGTGGGGATAGTATATTGAGGGTCATTCTTGGGATCTTTGTTGACTGCATTTTTGTACAGATCTTTGTTGGGATCCTCAATTTTCTTTAGAACTATTTTCCTTTGTCACCCTTGAAAGGCTTCAAACTTTGCTATCCTTTTCATTATGATCAGTCGGACTGTCGACTGTACCCTCCTGGTGACTGACTACGAGATGGAAAACTAGTTTCTTTTCTATAGGGACTTACATACATGACTATGGGGGTATACCATGATACCTAGTGCATACGTTGGATCACAATTTGCAGAGTATACCTGGAGAGTGTTTCTGTGTTCAAGTTACACTTGCACCGTTAAGTTGCTCTAGTGTTGATTGTCATAACTGTTATTCCTGCTATTTTTTTTATTGCTTGATTTGTCTTTAGGAAATTTTTAGTGTGTTCTCTTTGTTTCACGCTAGGCTAAACTTAGAGTGTCAGTTGATCATTTCAAAAGGTGGAATATCAACAACTCCATTGTTTGCGTAAGATTTAGGGTCTTCCACTGGTTACTTTGGAGCCACCTCCACCACAACTGAGGTGAAGGCTAGATTAAGAAGGTTATTTTGAAGAAACCGAGCCACTGAGAGTTGTGCCCGATATTTCTCCTAGATAATATACACTTGCACTGGAGGAATATACCATTTCTGGCCTCGAATATGAAGGCTTCAGGCCCACAAACCCTCTGATCACTGATTTATCAACGTCACTTCTTATTCATGTAGTCCCTCCCAAGGTGACTTCACTTGATCGTCATTTTGTTAGATGATTGGTGATGTAATAAAGTAATGCTAACTTTTCTGTGAGTCCTCATACTCCCATCCTGACTGCAGTGGGAGGGGGTGTCATGCCCCCTCCCCCACCTCCACCTATAAGGACTATGACTAACTGGACACCTACAACTTCTGGTAGTGGCACGGTCCCCACAATGAATATGACCACTATTCCTTCTATATAGAACATGTTTGGTGCTCCCATTTTTCACAGGATGCCGATTTTTAACTCTATCTCAAATTTAACTTTACTCTATAGATTGTTGGTATGGGGGAATGGAGTCCTAGTTCTCCCTTGCAAGGATCTATCATGGGAACCACTTATTCATTTAATGATATCCATTGCCGTGGGGGTAATATCCCTCCTCTGTCCCCTTCACTTGGAGTTTCTTTCCAATAGTCATCCGAGCTTAATACCAGTTCCAACTTGTTCAATGGAGGGATTCATGGGCCTCAGTCCTATATGATTCCAATTGGGTCTATGCCTTTCTCTTTGTTTAGTGCTTTCAGAAACAATGATTTCTAGTATTCCACATTCTCTTCAGGGGGAAACCCCATATTTAATCAATCCGACCCTATGAAAGGATTCATTCCTCCATAGAGAGTGATGACAAAAGATTTCTCTTCTCAAGGTATTGGAAATCCCTGGCAGGGCTCTTTTCCTTCACAAGGGATGTCGATCGGGGGAAACCCCTCCAATGCTCAATGGAACCCTGGGAAGGGTTCAATACCTATGCCAAAAGGATATGTTGGGGGCATCCCCAACGAAGATCCTTCGAATACCATGAAGGGATCAATCCATACTCAAGTTATGTCATCCAATTACGTGAATCAGTTGATGATGCAGAATAACACGGAAACTCCTTTTACTGGCCAAGGACACCATGGTTTCTATAAAAAACATGGCCAACAAGAAACAATTTCCTAGCAAGTTGGTTTCAATCAAAACCCAGTTCCCTCTTTCCCTTTGAATCCACCAGAACCTAGGTTACCTTTCCTAACAACTCTTCATTTTCCACATTTGTCAATGCTTTTGAACGATTCGATCTGTCATGATCCACATTGGCCTCCCATGTCGAATACGTTTCCCTCAGAAATACCTAAATTTGAAGGAAATACTGGTGAATATCGAGGTGATCATGCGATTCAGGTGGTTATTGGTGGCCACCCATGTGTTCCAAATTCTAACTGGATCATCTTGACAATTTTCAGTTCAACACGTTTCTTTGTAAAGGGGACACTTCTTTGTAACTATGGATTATGCACTTATAAGACTATCTTAAATCCCTACATAGCATCCAGGTGGATATTGATGGTTGTCCATCTATTCCAACTGGCCTATTCTGGTATTTTTCATCTCAATACATATTTATGTACTTCTGGGGCCGTTTTGAGATCCTAAACAACATTTTTTTGGATTGCCACAATCAAACTATTAACAAAGTTATAGTTTGACGACATAATGTGTAGTTATCAAAAAAACCTATCCAATGGGCTATCACACACCTAAAACGAAGATCGTATTCAAAAGTTACGACCCCGAGAAGTTGATGTAATAACTTACCCCAATGGGCCCCATATGAATTTTGGTGCTTCATCTCCTAAGGTTAGTTTTTTGAATGTCTAGGGTTTGGGGATTCATGTTTATTGTAAAAATGCCTTCAAAGCATCATTGTACTCATATTCTTGCGAATGGGCGTAGCCTTCACATCTCTTCTCAGAGATAAAGCGACCACCATCCTAGTGAGTCTTGCACTTTTTATTTTTACAATCTTTGTACATTTCTCTCATTAATAGAAATAATGTGTTGTTGTATTTCTCTATTTATGGGAATATTTATGTGTATTTCATTGTAATATATCTTCTTTCATTTCCTTCCAAAAATAATTTGGATCAAGTGGTATCAAAGAAGGTTTCTCTTGATCGTTTTTTAGTGCATGTCCCTGACGAGGTTCAAGTATAGAAAGTTGGGTGTCGATCTTATGTATCTTGAGGAAAATCTCTATTGCACGCCCAAGAAACCCTCCATGGTAGAAGAAAGGAAAACCATAGAGCATAAGATTCTACTAACCTATTTCTTGAGAAATCTCTCGTGCGACAGACGGATGAAGTGATGGAGAAATTTTTCCACATCCTTCAACACCTTCCAATAGAAACAGACACATGTTTATCAAGCGGCCACTTTGGAGGAACTTCTCCCTTCAAGGTACAAGTTAAATTTGATATTCCCATATTTGAAGGTCAGATAGATGCGAATTCCCTAGAAAAATGGTTAAATTTGGTATAAGGTTATTTCTCGATTCACAATTTTTTCGACAAGGGAAATATCACCTTCACACTCCTCAAGATTCTCCCCCATGTCAAACATTGGTGGGAAACTTACTGGGAGAAAGTTTCCACAGATGAATCTAGAATATATGGGGCCAAGCCCAATTGGGATTTTTTTATGGATGCGGTCAAGGAACAATATTACCATGTTAATAACTATGAAGACTAGTACATGACATGGACCACACTGCGGAAAGAGAAGGGCCAAAAGAGTGTCAGAGTTCAAAAATAATTTCCATACCTTACATACCAAGATGGGTATCAAAGACTCTGGGTGAAATCGAGTTCTGAAATATTGTGGGGCTCTGCATAGGTACGTCCAAACCAAAATGAACTTCCTAAACATCTCATCACTAGGAGTTGTCTATCGATATGTTGTCAAAATTGAGCAGACATTTCAGCACCAGAACAAATGGGAGTTCGGGTCCGCAAATCCGCAAAAACCAAAGCATGATAAAGATGGCCCTAACCAACATCCTTCCAAAAACCATTTCAAGACATAGGAAAATAAGGGTAAGGGAAATACAAATAATGGCACTGGGAAGTCGTGTGACTTCCACAAAATCCCCTGGAACAACACCGATGAATGTCGCTCAAAACATTCATTGGTGGTCGAGATCAAAGACAATGAGCCAAACTTAGATTCAGAATATGATCCAGAAAATAATGAAAAAATATAGATCATCAACACAGACCCCATTGCTACTATCCCGACTGCAACAATTCAACCAGAAGAACCAACAGATCCTAAAGAGGGGGAGCACCTCTTCCATTCACAAATTTGGGTGAAGGGGACCTCGTTGCATTTCATTGTTGATAGTAGAAGTAAGAAGAACCTCATCTTAGCTGAGGTCGTCAAACAGTTGGGGTTGTCGACAACACCACACCCGCAACAATACAACATCATATGGCTTCACGAGGGACGAGATCTTTGTGTGAGCCAATAGTGTCGCCTATCCTATGGCGTCCAACCCTTCAAGGATGTGGTAGTATGTGATGTTTACCCTCTTTATGTATGTGATGTTGTTTTGGGCCAACCATATATGTGCAAATTTCATGTTGTTTATGAATCTCAATCCTGTAGTGTCATTATTACTCTAGGGGGTTAGATCTACAAGATATGAGAGGTAGTTCTGACTATTGTTCCATGAAAATAGTGTCATGAGGTAATTTCTCATACTAAAAAATTCATCCTCTTCACAATCTATTCAAAGGATGCATAGAAGGCCACTACAACCATTGCAACCTCAACACATTCTATCCAGCAAAAGCAGATTGTAGAAGAGAAAGTTGATATTGTTTCTTCACCTACTATGGTTCCTACACAATGCCCCGTCAAGCCCTTAGACGATAGGTTGGTGGAATAGATTCAACCCCTTGAACAACAGGTTCGTGACAACCTTCCACAAACCAAGCAATGCAACCTCTCCAACAAGGAATGCAACTCACCAAGATTCAAATTCAACAAACACTTTCCTCTCTTCCCCGGGCACTCAATGTGATGGAGACCATTTCTTCCTAATGGGGGAGGACTGATCCAGGTGGATATTGGTGGCCACCCACCTGTTCCAAATTCCAATTGGCTCATCTTGACAACTTTCAATTCAGCACGTTTCTCTGTAATGGGGACACTTCTTTGTAATTATGGGTTATACATTTCTGAGGCTATCTTGAATCCCTACAGAACATCTAGGTAGATATTGGTGGCCACCCATCTAGTCCAACTTGTCTATTTTGGCATTTTTCATCTCAGTACATCTTTTTGTACATTTGTGGCCATTTTGATGTCAAAACAACATTTGTTGGGCTTTCCATAGTCAAACTGTTGATAGAGTCAAAGTTTGACAAAATAATGTGTATTTCTTGAAAATACCTTTCCAATGGGATATCACACGCTCAAAACAAAGATTGTATGCAAAAGTTACGACCATGGGAAATTGATGTACTAACTTACCCCAATGGGGCCCACATGACTTTTGGCACTTCATATCCTAGGGTTAGGTTTTGGATTTCTAGTGTTTTGGCATTCATGTTTATTGTAAAAAGGCCTTCAGAGCCTCATTATACTCATATTCTTGTGAATGAGAGTAGCCATCACATCTCTTCTTAGAGATAAAGCTGCCACCATTCTAACGAGTCTTGCACTTTGTATTTTTATAGTCACTGTACATTTATTTCATTAATAGAAATCATGTATTGTTGTATTTCTCTGTTTATGGAAATATTTATATGTATTTCATTTTAATATCTCTTCTTTCATTTCGTTCTGAAAATAATCTAGATCATCATGTTACAACATTTCATTTATGGTGTTCCTCCAACTCGTTGAAGGATGACTCTATTCAGTTGAGTTTATTTCAACTCACTCTCATAGGAGGTGTTGTGAAATGGTATATCGAGCTTGATAGATCGAAGTATTCTTACTTTAACAACCTAGAAATGGTTTTCTTAAACCATTTATAGTAACTAGTGAGATATGATGCCGACACCAAGTTGTTGGCCAACTTCGAGAAAACAAAATTCATCCATATCTCTGATCACATCTGAGAATGGCATCGTCAAAAGAGCTTGATCAAAGTGAAGTTCCCTTTTGCATTTTTTTTCAAGTGGTTTCTAAATTCCTTGGTGCCTTGTGTCTCCAAATACATGGTGACTTGCAAAGTATTTTCCAAAGAAGAGTTTATTATAAGATCCCAACAACTAGAATTGATTTACTCTCAATCTGGTATGTTGTACACAATTCTCCCAGACGCACCACGATAAAATTTTGACAAAACCAAACATAATTTTGGGCCTCATGCCGATGGTATAGTGGGATCATCACAAAGTAATCCCATAGATAAATTGAGTAACCAGTTACAACAGTTATTGATTCAAAAATCTGTGGCCAACCAAACTTCTAGTTCGACTTCCCTTGCAACCCAAACATCAGAAGTACACAATGTGCAGTTGACAAATCCCGAGGGTAACCAGCAACCCGAGGGAAAGAGGAAATCCAAAGTAAATAAAGGTAATGGGGATAAAAAGGATGCGAATATTATTGCAAGGGTAAAAAAAAAAATAAGAAGGTGAAGTTTTCGTGTAAGCTTTGCATAGAAGATCACTTGACTTACCAATTCCCTTGACTTGAGGAAGCCCAAAATATTTTGGTATAACAACAACATGTTGTGTAAACTAACCCTTTCCCATAAGGGAAAAATTTGGCTCCAGATTCCTCATCCACGAATGCACCTGGGGGTAATCAGGGAGCCCCCATGCCTAATGCGAATAATGGAGCCACAAATGTATACATGATGAGATCATATGCTCATCTGCAGACCAAGGGTCACGATTACGAAATGCCAGAATCTATTGACAAGGGAAAAGAAGCTTCCAACCCACCACCTCCTCTTCATATTGAGAATATTGTGGGAGAAACTATGACTTGCATCCCTGAGGGTGTGTTTAAGAAGGATTCGCACAACTTGAATGAAAGGGCTGCTCAAAACTACTTCGTCATCGAGGAACTGGAAAAAACTCCTTGTACGATGTCTGCTCTGAAATTTCTCCAGAGTTTCCTCTCACAGAGAAAATCATTGTTGTTTGACTTGGTTGTTGTCGAGACTGCTAACTTGAGAATGATAGTTTTTGACCCTACTGATTATAAAACTCATCTGCCTCACCATGTCAATTTTCAGATAGTAGTGGTTTATGCGATGAAATCATTGACACAGAACATTTTTCGCATGGTGGTAGACGAGGGTTCTTCAAATTGCATGATTTCATTGGCATATTGGAAGCCCATTTGCCAACCCAAGTTGTCTATTTTTTCGATGTTGTTAACTACATTTGACAACCATTCTTTTAGACCACATGGCATAATCCCCTCATTCCCCATGCAATTGGAGGGAAAACCAATGTGCGTCAAGGTAGACGTAGTCAATGCACCTCTCGACTACAATCTTTTGTTAGGATGGAGGCAGACCTACACTATGACAGTGGTTATATCCACAATTTTTTGAGCCTTATGTTTTCCTCATGAAGGTCGGATCATAATCGTTGATAAGTTATCCTTCTCTAGTCCTGACCCTTCATCGGGGGTATCCACGGTCCCGATGATTGAAAACCCATAACCATGTACCATCAACTTAGGTGTCATATTATTTCCATCTCTAGTGGGGAATTTTGATTATCCACCACCTTCAAATGATATCAAGTTTATTTTGGCTTTCCCCGATCAACCGAAGGTTGTGATATTTCAAGTAAATTCTTTTCATACGAGTTATTTTAATGACCCATGGACTTTACCATCCCCATCAGCTTTGATGGAAGGGGTAGGGCATCCTGGAATGGCTATGCCCCTATCTGTTGTTGAGGTTTTGTACTACATTGTCCAGAAAACCTCAGCCAACCCTAATCTAGCTCACCCATAGGAGTTAGATCCCATTCTCAATCTTGTTTCAATGTTTGGGCTCAAGACTCTCTTACTACTCACAATCATTTGGACTTGGTCTTGCCCTCCGACGAGGTGATTTTGGAGGCAATGAATGGGCCAAATAGAACTTTGAACAATATTCACCATAGATCTTATTTTTACTCGAGTTGAGGAGAGTAGAAGCAGGAGAGTTCACCATGACCATAAATAGAGATTCCACTTTTCTTTTTAACCCTCTGGCCACGCACGCAATCTATGCCGAGGGAAACATGGCCAGTAGAGATGAAACGATTCCAATTGACATCTCTAGAACCCCTGGCATAATTCAAAGCATCTTCATCGGAGTGGATTGTTCCTCTCATGTGATTTAGGTGTAGACTAAATTATTTAAAGAGTTTCACAATGTTTTTTCCTAGTCTTATGAGGAGATTCTAGGAATTGACCCTCGTATAGTCAAACACGAGATTAGGAGTTACGCCGATGCTAATCATGTGCGACAGAAGCTTCACCCAGTCAATACTCATGAGGCAACAACGATCAAGGCTAAGGTAGAGAAACTCATTAAGGTTGGTTTCATCTATCAAGTGAAATTGACAGAATCAGTTTCAAACCCTATTCATGTCAACCAAAAACAAGGTATGATTTGTGTGTATATGGAATTGCATGATCTAAATAAAGCTTGCCTGAAATATAATTTTCCAACCCCATTCATTGATCAAATTGTTGATGAATGTGAGGGTTGTGAAGTATTTTATTTTATGGATGGTTTTTCTGGGTACAACCAAATTCAAATCAAACCCA
The DNA here is from genome assembly GCA_000966675.3 of Picea glauca. Lineage (NCBI taxonomy): Eukaryota > Viridiplantae > Streptophyta > Pinopsida > Pinales > Pinaceae > Picea > Picea glauca. Next base: position 460,586 of record JZKD02S1930734.1, read on the forward strand.
AGGATCAACATAAGACTGTGTTTATATTTCTTTGGGATACTTTCGCATACAAGAAAATGTCTTTTTTCCTTAAAAATGTTGGAGACACTTTTCAGCTAGCCATGCCATTCACCTTCCATGAACTCAAGAATATAGTCGAGGCATATCTTGATGATATGGAATCATGTTCTCATAAGAGATCTAATCATCCCTCCCACTTAAAAATTATTTTTGATAGGTGTTGCTACTACCGAATTATCCTAAATCTGAACAAGTATAGTTTTTGAGTAACATCGGGACATTTTTTAGGTTTTATCATGTCCATTAAAGGGATCATGGTTGATCCTCTAAAGGTTGAGGAAATATTTCAATTTCCTCCCCTACGCAGAATCCCCCATATTCAAAGTCTACAAGGGGAAAGTTAACTTTCTTTGGTGATTTGTTTCCAATTATGCCGATATTACTAAAGGGTTTATGTGTCTCTTGAAAAAGGGGTCCCATTCTATTGGGATGAATCATCTCAACACTCTTTCAAAGTGTTGAAATGTTCTCTAACATCTTCCCCTATGATCGTTCCTCTGTATTATGGAAAATATTTCTTGTTGTACTTGGTTGTAGAAAAGTCTACTATTGGTATGTGTTGATTAAGGTTGGTTGTCATTGATGTCAACCCTTGAAGAAAGCCCTGTAGTACAAAGGTTTGGGTAATGGAGCCAAGTTTTTTAGATGTAAAGATGAATCATTATTTTCTTTTCATGGTTGATAATAAGTACAAATGGATGAACTGCAAAGTGGTCCCCTTATGGTGAAATCCCCCATGGGAAGACACATTGCGGATTGAGTTATCCTAGGAGTATGGTTAGAGAACCCATGTTTATTTGTGTAATAATGAGATGAAGGTCAATGAATTTGTCATTGAAACTATCCTATATGGATATTTCTTTTCATTCTGTTTCCGGTGGTATGTGAAACACCACATAACTCCTCACGGTTAGAGAGTTATGGCCATGAGAAGTTGGAGAACCCAGGTTTAAGTAATGGACCCAAGTTTGTTTGATGGATAATGGTATAAGTTTTGATATGTTTTCAGGTAATACTATTATATATGTATATTACATGTCATTCCATTTCTAATGGTATGTGGAATGTCACATAACTCCTCACAGTTTGAGAGTTATGGTTGTACGAAGTTGGAGTACCCTCATATGTCATCTAGAAGCCCCAAAAGGTCAAAGTAGTCAAAATGGATTAAGAGATTTTAGAAGGTAAATAATGAAGTGATGTAATGAGTGTACTATAATTCAAAGTGAATACAAAATAAATTATTTAAATAATAAATTATTTAAATAATAAATTTAATGAAGAATTTAGAAGTGGGTTAACCCTAAAATAAGGAAAGTGGGCCAAGTGACCTAGAAGATGTTATTAAGGAAGCTACTTGGAGAGTATAAATAAGAGGCAAGGATCTCTAATTTAAGAATAAAATTGATCATATTGAATATATATAGGTTTCTGAGGTAACCAAAGGATATCTAGGCTGAATTTCTTATGGAAGGTGAAGAAAAGAAGGTTGGAATTGAAGGAAGGATAAATTCTTTTGATGATGCTTTCTAAGGTATGTTATTTACAGGTCATCTCACCATTTTCGCAATAACGTTTTTTCTAGAATGATTCAGACATTGAAATTTCTATGCCATTGAGAAAACATATCCAATTATCTGTGGTAACAAAATCATCTTGTGGGTCATTTTATTTGTGGAGTTAAACTTCGTGGAAAATAGGGTTTGTGTCTAGTCCTAAAAGTATTCTAAAACATGTGTTTCAGGTAAAAACGTCATAACTTCTTCATAGCAGATCAAAATTTAGTTCGAGAAAATGTTTTGGTTAGAGTAATGTCTTTAATAATATTTTTACTTGTTTTCAGATCCATTCAACAATTATTCCATGCAGGGAACACTCTACAAGGTCACTCTCTAGAATAAGCCAGAATTCAACAATGTATACCATTTTTGCTATAACTCCTTTTATGAGAGGTTCCAAGTAGTGACACCTGGAGGAATTGCACAAAAAACACTGAAGAACATTTTGTATCAGTTTTAGATCTTTATTCATTATAGGTACATAGTTATGATTATTTCCAGTTAGGGTTGTTGACTAATCCAAAACTAGTCATGCGAGACTAAAGAAAAGTTTGATGAAAGTTCTATTCTCTTGTTGTTAAAGTTAAGGAAGGTTTGTGGTAATGTGATCATATACACCAGGTCTATTATAGAGTTACAAATAATATTTGGATGAAGATATTGATGAGGGATTTTGGTTGAGGTACATGTTGGGTACATGGTTGAGACAAGTAGTTGATGAGTTGGCACATACACGAGGTGTATAGTTGATGATGTTGGTACATCTTGATGAGT
>JZKD02S1930734.1:468606-479297 GCA_000966675.3 Picea glauca
GCAAACTCATCAACAAAAAACACATGTAGACACCAGATGAATCTCAAAATATGTATACTCATGTATATATATAAAGGCCCATTAGGCCATCTGAATGTTTACATACAAAAATACAGGTATCCGTAGGCCAATGCAGCACCTCGATACAAAACATGGGCTCACCAGCCTATATACAAAAAAAAAAACAGATATACATCATGCACCACGCAGGGTGCCTCTATCGCGCCACCACCTGCCCCTCCCGCAGGCGGTGGCGACCCACCACCACCTGCCCCAGGCGGTGGTGGTCCACCCACAGGACCCTCCTACCCCGGCGGCAGGTGTCCACTCATCATAGCAGCTAGCATTACTGCTCACCGCACTATGGACCGCCATGGTGGCGGTACCCCCACACACTACTCCAGGAAACTCTCGTTCTGGATGCGTGTCCACATGCCCTCAGGCACATCCTATAAAACCATCTCCAGATGATGGCATATGTCATCAAAATCCACTCCGATCGCCGCCGGAGGAGTGTGTGATGGCCCTGCCCCAGGGTCATCAAACCGGTGCCTCCTCGCTACCCTCTCAGGCTCAGTTGGTCACCCCACGACATCCTCTCGTCGAAGTCTCTCTCCATGTGGTAGTCTCTCCGGCTCTCGATGAGCCGACGCTCTCTGCATCTCCACCTCACGCCCGCGAGGTGCCACATCTTCACATGCACAAAACAACAACAAAAGATAGTATCAGCATCTATATCATATACATATGAACTAATATCTCAAAAAACAACATAAACCACAAACATGCACACCAAATACTAAACATACCTCGATGGTCAAACACCTCCCTTGGAGGTAGCACCATGTCCGGGTCACCCCAGAAGTCCACCCCGGCATAGGGGTACTGCAGTATCACCTGTGGCATCTGCCGCCACACCTATGTCACCTCTGCTAAAAATAAGTGGCCACCTTCACCACCACCATGACGAAGAAAAAATGTAGACCACCGCCTCAACCGTGGCTCTCATGCCCCTGACATCTCCAGTAAGATCCTCGAGCGCAACATCGGAACCCTCTCTAAAACCCAGGCCACTAGGATGGACCTGAAAGCAAACTCTCCTCCACCAGTGGACCGATTGTGGTCCAACTGTGCCACCATCCTAGTATGAAGTGTCAGCCCCCAAGCGAACCGCTCACCTGCCAGCACTCTCTCCAGCACCAACAGCTAGCCACTACTAATCCGCTGGGTCGCAAGTGATCCATATATCCGAACAATCATCACCGCTATACAGCGATGTGCTAGGGAGTCTATCGCACCGATGCTCCCCACAGTCCCAGACATAAATTCCCAACCTGAGCAGTATCTCTAGCCAATATCGGCCAACAAAATGGTCCTAGGCAACACCGGCTCCACTGGTAGGGGCGTTCCCCGAAAGGGGAGCTCAGTCAAAAAATATATATCCTCCACCGCAGTGAAGGGGATCTGCTCTCCTCGTATAAGGAAGCAGTGCAGTTTCGGACTCCACATCAAGATCATGAACTGCAACAAATACTCCTGTGCCCATATCAACGGGCACTCAAAGAACTTTAGCAACCCATAGGCTGCCAAAGTCACCTACACACCAGGCCCCTCAATGGCCACGACATCTCGCAAATGGGCCTAGTCTCACTCTCGCCACCGCACTAGCATAGTCACCACCGTCCACCTGCAGACACACAAAGAGCCCTATGTCAGCTCAAGCAACCATCCAGACATCACAAGACTCGTTTCTTTTACACCCCAACCTTGCCTCCTAGGCGCAGTTTTGTTACCCACAGGCGTGCACACATGCACGCTTGTTCACTACACAGGCGCGCACACATGCGCACCTATACACTACATAGGTGCACATCAGTGCGCACCTGTTTGCTTCATAGGCGCACCCTTGGGTGCACCTGTTTACCATACAGACGTGCACATGTGCGCACCTGTCAAACCCACAGACATGCACTGGTGCGCACCTGTTCACTTCACAGGCACGCCTATAGAGCGCGCCTTAAATTCCCTCTACCGTGCCCCCATGCACGCATATCCAGTGGACAAGCGTGCACGTATGCATGCCTATCACCCAATCACCCACGCATGTGGGGCCCAGACCCCCTAAATACCTTGTACGGCCCTCCATACAACCCCTACCCAAAAATTGAAAACCTATTTCTATGCAGGATGATCAGACCACTAACCTGATACTCGCAAATCCTCAATCGGATGCCTCGTCCTCCATGAATCTCCAAATTTCCTCTAAAAATTGCTCGTCTAGTCACTATTGCAGCAGGTACAAATGAGGTGGCAATGTGGGCCCTACAGCTATATATAGGCCTTTTTCCAAACTTCCACTCACCATTCCAGGAGCCCAAGGTGTCCATTTTTCAAATCGTCTTCAGCCACGGGATCAACATCCCGTCACCTACATCATAGCAGTCCCTGGGTCACTTTTCATCCTGAGCCCCTGGGGCACCTTTTTTTTCATATCATGGCCAGGTACGTACTCGCATAGTCACATTTCTCAAATACATGCTCATATCTTTGATTCTCTTCAGATATTGTTCACTTTGGGTATTTGGTTTTCATGTGTGCAGGTACTTGATCATCATCCATCAACACAACCCCTTCAGGTATATACTCAGCATTGGCATGTAGTCTTTCCCCTTGTATCGCACTTTTATTTCCAATCACACCCTCTGATGTTTACCTCTAGGATCCCCATTCCTGGCTCTGCAGTACCCACACCTCCATTTTGCATCTTCGGTACTGTTACCCGGTAGCATTCTTACCCACATGAGTTGTCCCATTCATAGCACCTTTTGGCACTTTTGACACTCATGTTGTTCTTCATTACCCTTTATGGATGGGAGTCCCGATAGTCTTTCATCATGTTGCAAATCAACCACATACTCCTTCTCCTCATTTTTCTATCTTTCCCACACAGACTCCCAAATTATCTCTTTACGGTTCTATTTTTTACCTACACCTCCACAGTATCATGAACCCTTCACTTCATCCACAATCAGTTTGCCCATCTGCGAACCTACCTTCATTTCACCTACCTCATACAAAAACTCACCAATGGGGCCCCCACCCTTCGTCGGTCTTCCACGCACATTATGCCCTACGTGGGCCACCCATATCACACTGGGGCACCCGTTTCTGTATCTGTACATATCTCCCCAATTATTCGTTATTTATTGTACAAATGCCTTTATTTCCTGTCATTACATTCTCTTTTTGTTGTCACCTTTGGTGACTTTCTTCCTTTTGGCCACACACAACCCATGTCACCCTTGGTTGGAGCATTTCTTATCATCTACCCTTGTTGGCATCGTCCATCTCTTCAGAGTACCCCATAGGTCACTTACCTCTACCCTCTGAATTTGTTCACTTTGTACCACCTCTGGCACAACTTATCACCAGTCTTGTCATCCCCCTGACACTTGACCTCGTTACATGGTTGCGGCCACTCTTTATCTCATACATCCTCCAACCAAGGGAAGTCTTGAGTCTTCCCACTTCTTGACTTCGTCCATGTACCTCTGCCACTTCCTCACCTCAGTAGATTCCATGAAGCCCTTTTCTTCTGGGAGTCGCGTTCCCCTTTTGTCGACATCAGCACAATTTTCTGGAAGGGTGACAGTATCTTGATTCTCATTCTCCATTCAATGAGAGATCTCGGACGGCACAGTGTGAAACACCATTGCTCCCTGCTGTCGTTGGTCCCCATAACATTCGATGCCAACACTTTCTCATGTTATGGTGGGTCTTACTTTGCGACTATTGCAGTTATTTCTATCATTTTCCGAATACCTCTGAACTTGGTAGGGCCATCAATGCCCACATCATCATCGATACTTATTACCACGATCATTACCTATTATTCAGAGTATGTTCCTTTGTAGAATTGTCTTCTGCCTTTATCATCACCGCCCCCGAGGGCACTGCAGTTGTCTACACCAACACTTCAGTCATCTTTTTTCAAAGTTACATAACACGAGCATGGGGCATGACCGCCTTGTTTGTACACAGTTTTCTATTTTGCACACCTCATAGAGGGTCGGGTCCTACCGGTTCCTTTTTTCTCCAACGGATCGCTCTGAACGATCCCACTATTTCTCTCTCTTACAACAACATTCTTAGTAGAAGAAACATTGATGGATTTCGGCTATACGTGTGCTCCTAACCTCATCCATTAGGGGGCATGTGTTATCACTGAAATTTCGTCCACACATGGTTACAAGAATGCAGCATTGTCAAACAGTAATGAAGTCAGTCATGTCCCTGAATTAATCTCATAGCGTTCAAAAAGGGCAAAAAACTATACAAAGTAGTGAAAAATTGAAGAGCGCTTTATAAAAGTTGGGCGCTTGTGCACATGCACAGAACAAGAACGTAGCATGCCTGGTAGATTCAGTTTTGTTGAATGTATCGAGAGAATCTACAACTAAGGAACTATGGGATAAGTTGGGGAATTTGTATCAATCAAAGTCCTTGGTAAACAAATTTTTTCTTCGAAAGAAGCTGTATCATATTAGCATGTAGATGTTCTATCACAGAATCTTCATCTTCCATCCTAATATGATACAGCTTCTTTCGAAGAAAAAATTTGTTTACCAGGGACTTTGATTGATACAAATTCCCCAACTTATCCCATAGTTCCTTAGTTGTAGATTCTCCCGATACATTCAACAACACTGAATCTGGTAGGCAGAGACGAATAGTACTCCTTGCTCTTCTGTCCAACTTCTCCCAATCTTCCTTCGACATACCAGCATGTGGTGTACTAGTAGTTTATGTACTAGTTTGTTGTGTACCAGTAGCCTGTGTGCTAGTAGACAGTGTACCAGTAGGCTGTGTACCGGGATCCACATTGATTGATTGTTCTTTGTCTATAAGAAGGTCCTCCATATTGAGCTTCCATAGCTCAAAGTTTTTATCGTTGAACTTCTATATCTCGATTCTATATGATCTCACCATTCATCTTTCTATAATCGAATCTCCACTGCAAAAGCTCCCACTAAACCCAGGTTTATCAAAGAACCAAGATAAACTTGATCTATAAATACTAAGCCAAATCCTCAACAACAAAGGCATCCCTCTGAAGCCAAAAATGAGATCTGATACCACATGTAAGTTTTAAACCTGTGAAGTAAAGTAATGCATATAGATTCTTAAGCAAAACATAAATTAATCAATGGCCCATACACAGAGTACACAGAGATTTTATACCGGAAACCCTCAACCGGGAAAGCCTTTCTTATATTCATTATATCTCAAATTTCACCATTCACTATAAAATATATACAATGTTTTTAGGTATTCTGTAGATACCAAAACCCTAATCCCTAACACCGGGATTAATCTAGTAAACCGCTAAAAATAGAAAAAATCGCCCAAAAAAAAAATTTGGGGCGCTGCCCCGAACGCTGCACGTAACCAGGGAGGGGCATACCTACCCCCCCCCCTCCCTCTGGGACCCCCTAGGAAAGAGATCGACGCACACAACACATACAAGGCTCACACACACATATGTAAAGAATATAACACATATCCAACAAAAAAGATATAGCTCCTGTGGGGGAGCCAGATCAGGGTTCTCCGAGGCTTGCTGGACAAAAATGTACGTAACCTTAGCAGCAGATAAGGGAATATCTATTCCAAGGTGCCCTACCCCTTCCATCAAAGTTGATGGGGAAGGTAAAATCCACGGGTCATTAAAGTAACTCATTCTAAAAGACAAGACTTAAAAAATTGCAGCCTTCGACTAGTTAGGGACAACTTAAACAAACCTAACATCATTGGCAGGAGGCGGATAATCAAAAGTCCCCATTAAATATGGAAACAATATGACACCTAAGTTGACAGTACCTAGTTGCGGGTTGTCAATCATTAGGACCATGGTCCTCTGTGGATGCCCCTGATTAAGGGTCAAGACAGGAGAAGGATAATTGATCGATGATTATGATCTGGCCTTCATTAGGAAAACAGAAGACCCGAAACACAGTGGATACAACAGTTTTGATAACGTAGGTCCAAATCCTCCCTAACAAAAGATTGTAGTCGAGAGGCGCATCGACTACTTGTATTTCGACGCACATTTGTTCCCTCCAACCGCACAGGGAATGAGGGAATTATGCCATGTGGTCTGAAATATTGACCATCAAACATAGTTAGCAACATGGGTGATGGAGACAACTCAGGTTGGCTGATGGAATTCCAACATACCAATGACATCATGTAAGTCGAGGCACCCTCATCAACCACCGTACGAAAAATGTTCTGTGTCAACGATTTTGTGGCATACACCACTACTATATGAAAAGTGACATGGTGAGGAAGATGAGGCTTATGGTCTGTAGGGTAAAAAATGATCATTCCTAAGTTAGTGGTCTCAGCCACTCCCAAGGAGGAAAAAAACGCTTTTCTCTGTGAGGGGAAACTCTGGAGAACTTCTAGAGAAGACATTTCACAAGGAGCTTGTGCCAGATCCTCCACAATGGAGTAATTATGAGCATCCCTTACGTTTGGGCTATCAGAATCCTTTTTGAATGCACCTTTAGGGATGCAAGTCATCGTTTCTCCCACTGTCTTCTTAGTTTGAAGAGGATTCAATGGGTTGGAGGCTTCTTTTCCCTTCTCAACAGATTCTGGCATTTCATAGTTATGAGCCTTGGTCTGTAGGTTAGCTTCGACGCTCATCATATAAATGTTTGCGGCACCATTACTAGTACTAGGCATGGGGTTTCCTTGACTGCCCCCAGGTGCACTCGTGGATGAGTAAGATTGAGATAAAATTTTCCCTTGTGGAAATGGGTTGGTCAACATGATAGGTTTTTGTTGTGCTAATAGATTTTGGGCTTCGTCAAGCCTAGGGAATTGGTGATTCAAGTGGTCTTCTGTGCAAATATTACACGAAAACTTCACCTTTCTCTTTTAATTTTTTCCCTCGCCAACATTATTTGCAAATTTCTTATCCCCCTTACCATTCTTGTTTTTAGGCTTCCTCTTTCCCTCAATTTTATAGTTACCCTTGGGATTTGTCGATTATGTTATCACTCCAAGAAACTATTTGGGGTTGTAAGCCAAAGATGCTTGGCAACTTAAGATAAGATAATTTAGGTATGCTTGGATCAATGGGATAACTCAATAACTAATGAAATGGACAACTCATCATACATTCGAATAAGAAATTGATTTTAGAAATCAATCATCAAACAAAATAGTATAAACAAGGGATGACGAATACTAATCTTGATAACCAAATACAATCAGGGGCAGAGTCATACAAGATAGAAAGGATGTTCTTCAATTCAAGTTTATGAGCTTAATAAAGAGATGACAATCCTTAGAAGCTAAGACAAACTGAATTAAAGTGCAGAGAGATGAAGTACATGACCAATATGATATTGAAGACAAAAGAAGAGTGTGATTCTATTATCAAATAAGAGTCTATTATCGAAGGGCAGTCATTTTTCATGAATCAGAATGCTTTTGATCTTGATTTTAGAGACCCAGTGGTCGATTTGATAGAATTACTTATTTCAGACCCTATGAAAGTTCTATATTTCATTCATTCATCAATTTTCACGGGTGAGTATGACTTTCTGAAAGCTTATTTATGACTGTTGATATGTTTAAGTTATTTTCTATTAAGGATTGATAGAGATAAAGTCATCACGGTTTTGAAGTTGCTCAAATGGCTGTTATGGAAATATGTGTTTACCTAACCAAATTTTAGATTTGGTTAGTAGTAGGCATAGACAAAAGAATAATCTCTTTATATGAGTAATTAGATTTTTTTCAGTTATTGGTTGAATAAGCAAAGCAGGCTACAGGTTGTCCGAAGATAAGTTGCTCATGCCAGATGACTCCATAGCCCAATGGACTAGACACAATACAGATTGTAAATGATTGTTGAGCAGCTGGTAGAATTTTCAGGTTAAATGGGTAGGCACGAGTCTTCTTGTTCTTGGAACTTCACTGGGAGGATTCCATCCCCGAGTAGGATCCATTTGTTATCTCCTAAAATAGCACAGTCATTTTCGTCAATTTTATGTGATAGGGAGATGTCTAAAAAAATTATTTCTAAATTTTTATGGGCTTGTTAGAGAGCCTATTGTTTGTAAATAAACTTGAAATAAACATCATAATTTATTTTCTTAAGCAAAAGGGAGAGTTACAGGTTTTAGTGGTTTAGGAAAACCTGTGAAGTGTTCATTAACCACTGAAAGCCTTGGCTTTCGGTGGTTAAAAGGGAAAAACAAAGCCCGATTAACCATCGAAAACGTGTCAATGTGGAAAGATCAGGGCCTTTGTTTTCGCACGATCTAGATGTCAACTGGTGAAATAATGAAATGATAACCGCTGAAAGAAAGTTAATCGGTGATGTAAGGTGGTATAATTACTTCTGATCAAGGTTTGATTCCTTGTAGTACTTGTAAACCTCCACTTATCATTTCGAATTTATATTCTTGCATACACATAAATCTATGATTGATCGGTTCGCTTAATTGTTTGATGTTCACGTGGCTCTCATAAATTCAAGTTCCAAGACTATCACCGTAATCATTTCCCATTTAATTCATTATTTGAAATCTCTTTGATTGAGATATCAAGCTCGAGTGTTCTGTGATCCTCATTTATATCATATATAGAATTGAGTTTTGGGTTATGCTCTGTTCAGATTCTGTCTATCTCATAGAGGTCGATTCATCCCTATTCCCATGCCCAATAATTCGCCACAGATCCAAGTTCCCTCCTGAAATTGTGCTTTTTGTCCCCCCTAGCCCGCAGGAGTCTTAATTTGCAGGACAAGCGCAATCAAATTCGGGCAAATGCAGAAGGCGGGACCAGACCCAAGGACCGAAATGGATGGAACCTGGTATTTGGAGGAACATCCTGAAGTCGCTAACTTTTTCAAGCAGGTTGGATGTTTCTCTTACTATGAGAAACTGGAAAATTTCCATCAACAACTTTTAGAAGCCTTTGCTCAGTCATACGATGGGAGGAGTGTTATCACTGAAATTTCGTCTGCACATGGCGACAAGAACTCCACATCATCAAAACAATAATGAAGTCATTCATGGCACTGAGTTAAGTTCACAGCATTCCAGAAGGGTCAAAAACTATACAAAGTAACCAAAAATTGAAGGGCGCGTTACAGCAATAGGGTGCACGCACGTATGCGCGGGACAAAAATGTGTTTCAAGCGCATGCACGCCCGATGCGCACCTATCCACATAAAAAGCCACGCATTTTCTAATACGGCGCATTAATTGCTTAAGTCAGCCTCCCGACTGCCAATGGACCGGCCCCCAAGATGATTTGACCTACAGATCAGGGTCGGCTCTGCAAATTCAGCGAATTAATGGCTTAACTGAACCCTAAACAGGTCCGTGTTTACACCGAAAGTTGGTTACGTGACCGCCTGGAAAATGCCATAAATAGCCGTGGAGACTCATTGTTTCAGCAGAGAATTCCCAGCAAAGTTACGCTGCCCAGATTCATAGCTCAGTCTTCGACAAGCCATCCATCAGCGGCCTGACTCAGAGTTCTTTCACCATTCATTTCCGTTCTACTCGTTTTGTAAGGAAAGCATAGTCTTGAGGGCTTCGAAGGACCTTCCGCTGGAGGGAGAGGGAACCCCTATCTCTGTCTTCAGCGTGTGCTCTGGTTTCACTAATAAGATCAAGCCTGGAACCATTGACAACTCCCTTGTCTCATGTTTGATGTTTTTGTTTGTTTTTGAATTGTTATTTGCTTTCAGCTGTTAATTAGATTGTATTCTGTTCTGTTTTCTGTTTTATGTTAACCCCATGCTGCCACAGATGTTCTGCCTTGATGAACCCAACAGGGCATACAGAGTGGCCTCCATTTTGCCCACCTGGTGATCTATTGTCCGCGACCAGACTGGCGACTCAGCTGGGGAGTTAAGGTGATAAAATCATCTCTCAATCGGGTTCAATTCGCTTTCCTTTTGTCGTTTTTAACTTGCAGAGACTCAAACCGGTCTCCGCCAACCTGCGAGACAGTCGATTCACAGGAGAATTGAGGGAAATTTATCCGGAATTTCTTTTTTCAGTCACGAGCACAAGCGAGCGGGTTTTATACCACACAGACGCGCGCATGCGCTCTGGTTTTTATTTATAGTGCGCGCGCATGCGCTGAGAAGCGCCTCTGTTCATACTCACAGCTGCGCATTTGAACCAAAATTTGCATTGTAAGACCTTGGATGTGGGGAAAGTCATTTTTCCTTTTTGATGATAATGTGTATGCTCTGAATACTGCACCACTTAGACCCCTCAACTTATAAAGGGGATAATCTAGCAAACATAGGCACTTAGGTGGATAAAAATCATTTTTCCCTTATTTTCTTTTCGCCACGTGGATGGCTTACTTTGATTTATATCTAAGTTGAACATCAATCCTAATCACATCTAAGCTCACATTTCGGGACTAGAAGTCGAAAGTAACAATCATGAGTATGCTCTTCTCTTGGGCCATTGTGCAATCTTGAGAATCAGAAAAGGATTGAGAAATTGATCTCATCTCCCTTAAACAAAATTTCAAACTTTTAGGAGAGGACAACGGCTCTTTTTGAGACCCCTCTTAGTTTCATTTTTCAAACGCATTCTTGTAACGGGCCCATACATGCCCACATGTCAACAAAGCTAGAATAG
>JZKD02S1930734.1:526057-537008 GCA_000966675.3 Picea glauca
ATGAGAGATAATAAAACTTTACAATAAATCATCACCATCAACCAATCATCACATAGAACCTGATAATGCTTCCTGAGACTTCTTCAATTTCTGCAATTCTTCAATTCTTGGAGTAATTTTATCCTATAGATAATATTACTCAATGTATTCTCTGAAAATCCTCCAATTTTCACTCCTTGAATCCTCCCCAAAAAGAGGTTATAGAAAGAATGGTAGACTTTATTCAATTTTGGTATGTTTAGACGACCCAACTTGTATAGCATGCCCCACACTCAATATTTAACATCCAATTCTGAAACTGACACAAAATAAACTAACTTCTGTAATCATTCCAATGGAAGTGGTCCCACTTCATTTGGATTATGTATGAAAAAGTTATGATTGTTTTACCCGGAACACCTGTTTATTGACTAGCTTCAGGACTGGTCACAAACCCTATCTTCCATAAAGTGTATCTCCATAATTATAGCGAATAAAGAGATGAAATTTTTACCATAGGTACCTTGATATGTCTTCTCAATACCATAGCAATTGAACCATCGGAATCATTATAGAAAAAAATTTATAGCAAAAATAGAACGATGACCTGAAAATAACATATCTTAGAACACATCACCAAAAGACTTCATCCTCCCTTGAAATCCGGCCTTATTATCTACTTGTTACCTCTAAAATTTGACTTGTATTAAATGAATGTATAATGATATTTATTTATACCATTTATGTCACTTCCTTTTAACATTAGGGCCGACGTGACACTTTCTTATTTTGTAATTCTTTTCTTTAATTATTTTCAGGGCCTACATGTACTTCCTTCTTCAATTCACTTTGTCATCTTCAAAAATTCATTTCTCCTCAACCATGAGGATCCACGTGACGTGCCACATACCATGGGAAACACCATGATGTATACTATCCATTCATGGGTGTTTTATATGCATGTGCATTTTCCTTCATGTCCGAATACCTTTATCAATCTTGCGGTCCAAAACCCATTACTAGGGTTGACATCAATGACAACGACCAATATTCCAACAACATCGGTCAAGATGTCATGGATTAACATGAAAAGACTCTGGATAGGAAAAAATTGTTGATGAAGGAGAACACTAAGCTATACATACAGCTTAGACTCCTAAGGCTGAAGATGAAAGAGACTCAGACTCCAACTCCCAAGCACTCGGGGTTAGAAACCCTAGTAGAATTGGCTAATTCCTTAGAGAAGGAAACATAGCCTCCTACACAGTAGATTGAGGTTTCCAGCCCTGTACAAGGAGGAGCAACTTCACCAAAGAGACCTTGACCACTCATTGAAGCAGTAAGGTATTTCAATTTTGCAATTTTGAAATTTTGCTGAAGGCTAATCTTTCGGTGGTTTAGGCGAACAGGACGACTATTCATTAACCATCAAAAGTATAGCTTTCAGTGGTTAATACACCTAGATTCTAGCTATGTTAACCATTGAAACCTGTCATTTGCCAGAGAAAGATTATTTTTTGCCAGATCGAACTTTTACTCATCCAAATCTATTGAAAACTCTTTCTAAAGATAGATATTGAATTATAATGTCCAATCTAAGATCCACTTTTGATGCAAAGGAGTTAGAGGAGGTGTTCAAGTTGATTTGGCATCTATTTTGGGGGAAATGAATTAGGGTTTATTTCCAAACTTGGAAAATTCAAATTTCATCTTCCTTAAGAGATATCAAATAGCCTTGGAATTCTTATCTACACAACACAGAGGTTCTACATGATCTGAAGACCATAGAATGAGGAATTGACCTCATTTTGAGGATCTCTTCCTCTTTTTTTGTAAAATTGTTTTGACTTTCTATCTTTAGCATATCTGATCCATTCTTCTAGGATCTGAACTTTTATTGTAAAGCTATAAAGCTGAAGATATGATATGAACTAAGGGTTTAATCTTGGATACATTTTGCTACTGTACTAGACTCTTATCTTGATAATAGAATCACAGTCTTCTTTTGCTTTCAATGTCAGATTTGTTCATGTACTTCATTATTCTATACTTTAATTCAGTTTATCTCAGCTTCTAAGAATTGTTATCTTCTTATTAATATCATGAACTTGAATTAAGGGACTTCTTGCTATCTTGTATGACCCTTCACATTGTTGTATTTGGTTATCTAGACTAGTATTCTTCATACCCTATTCCATTTACTTTGTCTGATTATTGATTTCTAAAAGCACTGTTTTATTCGAATGCATGATAAGTGGTCCATTTCATTAGCTATTGAGCTATCCCATTGTTCCAAGATTACCTAATTTATCATATTCTTAAGTTACCAAGCATCTTTTTCTTACAACCCCAAAGAGTTTCTTGGAGTGATAACAAATTGGCGTCATTGCCAGGGAGAGGAGATTGAAGCTCAGCTTCCTTGGGAGACGACAAGATCCATCTTTGATGATAGACAAAGTCTAGACATATATTTAGTTGTAATCATCTATATAGCGACTCCATGAAGGATGGATTCAGTGGTGAATCCACAACATTCAAATGTCAAAAGCATTTTCTACTCTTTTGGCTCGGAGATTTGCACCTCTCAATTTTTCTATAGTTCTTGGTTTCCCACATCCAGTACCCGATATGTCGAAATGGGGATATTTTTTGCCTATCTTCAAGGAGAGAAAAGAATACAATCCTATAGAACACATCCTCAAGTTTCATGAGTGCATGGATCTATTAGATCTACAGCATGAAGATGTTCATATGAATATGTTCATGTATTCATTGTATGGTGATGCACATCAGTGGTATTTTTCTTTACCTCCTTCCAGTATTTCATCATTGAAGGATTTTCATAGAGCATTCATTGAGCACTGCAAAAGGTATTTTTCAGATGAGATTGTGTTTGATAATTGTTGTGATGAATATGAATTACATTGTAAGCTTGAAGATGTAAATATAGAAATAGCTCTCCCTCATAATATGCAACAACCCTTTAATGATCTTCAAGATGTTGTGCTTTCCCATCAACATGAACTACAAATGGATAATAAAGGAACAGAATGCTCTCTTACTATCTTTAAGTCTAATTGTTATGAATTTCAAGAGCTGGTTTCTTTAGCTACACAGAGAGATGATCATAAATGTATACATGCTATGGTTAATGATAGTTGTGAAGAGTACGTTGCAACAGCGGAAACCTATCATTGTAACCAAGATATTGGTGATCTTCAGGTGGATAACCATAGCATTGATGCTTTTGACATTGTATCAAATGCATCTACTAACTTAGGTTGTCATGAAGATGAGATTGTCCCCTTTGAAAACCCCAAAGATGATTATCAGATTGACACATTAGCAAGTGACAGTTTCAGATATGCAGCAAATTCTAAGGGTAGCCCCCAGCTTTCTGATTTGCAGTCCAAGGCATATTTCAGCAGATATGAGGAGGAAGGTGAGGAACATAAAGTTTCTGATCAACAGTTGAGTTTGTATGTTCATTTGATAGAGGAAGAACGGTCCACATTCAGTATTGACATCAGTGAAGACAACAAGCAACAATATTTCAGTTCTTAGTTGGGATAGCAAGAAGACTTCCAAGGAAGACATCTATCTACAAATAGAGAGCCAGTCATGGAAGGGAAGTCATTTTTCATGAATCAGAATGATTTTGATCTTGATTTTAGAGACCCGGTGGCCGATTTGATAGAATTACTTATTTTAGACTCTATGAAAGTTATAGATTTCATTCATTCATCAATTTCCATGAGTGAGTATGACTTTCTGAAAGCTTATTTATTACTGCTAATATGTTTTAGTTATTTTCTATTAAGAAGTGATAGAGATAAATTCATCACGGTTTTGAAGTTGCTCAAATGGTTGTTATGGAAATTTGCGTTTACCTGACCAAATTTTAGATTTCGTTAGCAGTAGGGGTAGGCAGAAGAATAAGCTCTTCATATGAGTACTTCGATTGTTTTCAGTTATCAGGGCCCGTGTTTTTGCACAATCTAGATGTCAACTGGGGCAATAATGAAATGATAACCGCTGAAATTCAAGTGAATCGTTGATGTAAGGTGGTATAATTACTTCTGATCAAGGTTTGATGCCCTGTAGTACTTGTAAAATTCCACTTATCATTTCAAATTTATACTCTTGCATACACAAAAATCTATGATTGATCGGTTCGCTTAACTGTTTGATGTTCACGTGGCTCTCATAAATTCAAGTTCCAAGGCTATCACTGTAATCATTTCCCATTTAAATCATTATTTGAAATCCCTTTGATTGAGCTATCAAGTCCGAGTCTTTTGTGATCCTCATTTATATCATATATAGAATTGCATTTTGGGTTATGCTCTGTTAAGATTCTGTCTATCTCAGAGAGGTCGCATCATCCCCATTCCCATGCTCATTAATTCACCACAGATCCAAGTTACCTCTTGAAATTTTGCTTGTTGTCTCACCTAGCTTGCAGGTGTGTTAATTTGCAGGACATGCACAATCAAACTCAGGCAAATGAAGAAGGAGGGACCATCCCTGAGGTCCGAATTGGATGGAACCTGGGATTTGGAGGTACATCCTGAAGTTGATGACTTTTTCAAGAAGGTTGGATGTTTCTCTTGCTGTGAGAAACTGGAAAATTTCCATCAGCAACTTTCAGAAACCTTTCCTATGTCATACGATGGGAAGAGAGCCACCATTGGCAAGGAAGAGTTTATAGTGGATGAGGCATCTATTGCACAGATCACAGGTCTACCTAGGACATGTGAGTCTTGGTTCAAGACTACTATACCAACAGACATTGAATTCAGATCCTATCTGCAACCTCAACATAAAACTCTCATCTGGAAGAAGGATATCGGAATGTCATTTCTGGAGACAAAATGCCAAGCTCTGCTGAAAGCCATATTTGTCTATATTACCTGTGAAGGAAGGTATAATGGCGTAATGTTCTATCATTTCAAGATTTTAAACCACTTCACTGGAAGGTCACCTATGAACCTCCCTTACTACCTTCACAAGGCACTCACCAAGATGGCTCGGTAGGTTAAAGTTAAACCTAGCAAGGAAGCTAGCAGGTTATCACATCAAGGTTTAATCACTTTGATAGTTAAAGAATCTCTAAAGAAAAAAGATGTTGACTGGAACTATTTATTGTTTTGGAATGAGTTTCCAACTGAACTACAATAAGACAATAAAAGAAATAATCCTGCAACAAAGAAATCTCTTACTCCTAAGAGTGGTAGGAGGAAGAGAAGGGCCATCTCAACTCCAAAGGAGAAAACATAGTCCTCCTATGTCAAGCATAAGAGGGCCAAAAGGAAATTGGATTTTGGGAAAAAAGGTGAACAGATCGAAGGTCTTGCCGAGGGAGATAACCCTCTAAACCTACCATACAGTGACTCAAAGCCAGAGTAGGAGCCAACAGAGAAACAGGCTGACACATAGACTCAGCAAGTAGCTAGAGCATACCCTAATTTACCTTCTCCAACTTCTCCAAAGGAACAAAACAAAACCTTGGCAGAAGCATCTCCTAGTAGACCAAGACTAGCTAGGTCACAGAAGATAAACCAATTACTAAAAAAGGTTTATGAGTTAGAAGTCTCTAAGAAACAAATCAAGAATAAGAATGCAGAGTTAATTGATAGAAATGTGGAATTATATGACATCAGTCAAGATGTCATAGATAAACATGACAAGACTCTGGATAGGAAAAAATTGTTGATGAAGGAGAACACTAAGCTATACAGACATCTTAGACTCCTAAGGCCGAAGATGAAAGAGACTCAGACTCCAACTCCCAAGCACTCAAGTTAGAAGCCCTAGCAGAATTGGCTACTTCCTTAGAGAAGGAAATAGAGCCTCCTACACAGTAGATTGAGGTTTCCAGCCCTGTACAAGGAGGAGAAGCATCACCAAAGAGACCTTGAACACTCATCGAAGTAGCAAGGTATTTCAATTTTTCAATTTTGAAATTTTGGTGAAAGTTAAGCTTTCGGTGGTGTAGGCGAACAGGATGACTATTCATTAACCACCGAAAGAAGAGCTTTCGGTGGTTAATACACCTAGATTCTACCTGTGTTAACCACCGAAACCTGTCATTTGCCAGAGAAAGATTATTTTTTCCCAGATCGAACTTTTAATCAGCCAAATCTCTTGAAAACTCTTTCTAAAGATAGATATTGAATTATAATGTCCAATCTAAGATCCACTTTTGATGCAAAGGAGTTAGAGGAGGTGTTCAAGTTGATTTGGCACCTATTTTGTGGGCAATGAGTTAGGGTTTATTTCCAAACTTGGCAAATTCGAATTTCATCTTCCTCAAGAGATATCAAACAGCCTTGGAAGGCTTATTTGCACAACACAGAGGTTCTACATGATCTGAAGACCATAGAATGAGGAATTGACCTCATTTTGAGGATCTCTTCCTCTCTTTTTGTAAAATTGTTTTGACTTTCTATCTTTAGCATATCTAATGCATTCTTCTAGGATCTAAACTTTTATTGTAAAGCTATAAAGATGAAGATATGATATGAACTAAGGGTTCAATCTTGGATACATTTTGCTATTGTACTAGACTCTTATCTTGATAATATAATCATAGTCTTCTTTTGCTTTCAATGTCAGATTTGTTCATGTACTTCATTATTCTATACTTTACTTCAGTTTATCTTAGCTTCGAAGAATTTTTATCTTCTTATTAAGCTCATGAACTTGAATTAAAGGACTTATTGTTATCTTGTATGACCTTGCACATTGTTGTATTTGGTTATCTAGACTAGTATTCTTTATACCCTGTTCCAATTACTTTGTCTGATTATTGATTTCTAAATGCATTGTCTTATGCAAATACATGATAAGTGGTCCATTTCATTAGCTATTGATTTATCCCATTGTTCCAAGATTACCTAATTTATCATATTCTTAAGTTACCAAGCATCTTTGGCTTACAACCCCAAAAAGTTTCTTGGAGTGATAATAGATTGCACACTATGTACATCTGACGTTTGGGTTACGGGGGAAGCTAAACTAGGATTTTGGATGGCCACAGTCTGTTGAATCGATAACTATTATAACTGATTAGACAACATATCTATGGGATTTCTTTGCGCTGAGGCTACTATGCCATCAACGTGAGGCCCAAAATTTTGTTTGGTCTTGTTGAGAGTAGATCATGATGCATCGAGTAGGATCTCGTATAGCATATCGTATTGAGAGTAAATCAAATCCAATTTTTGGGCTCACATAATAGCCTCTTCTTCGAAAAAAACTTTGGATGTTACAACATCTTTGGATACACAAAGTACCAAGGACTTCAGGAACCACTCAAGAAAAAATATAGGAGGGACGTTGAGTTTGATCAAACTCTTTCACCGTCTCCATTCTCAGATGTGATTTAAGATATGGTCAACTTTTGTCTACTTGACATTTTCCAACAACTTAGTGTCAGCACTGTATCTTACTGGTAACTAGAAATGGTTTAAAAATACCATATCTAGGGCATTAAAATAATCATACTTCGAGTTGTCGAGCTCGATATACCATTTCACGGAACCCTCTATAAGAGTGTGTTGAAACAAGTGCAACTGAACGGGGTCATATTTTAACGATTTGGATAAGCACCATAAGTGAAATGTCGTCACGTGATCACTTGGATCTTCACCAGGCTTTCCTTCGAAATTAGGGATGTTTGAGGGAAACTTAGTCGGCATGGGAGGCCAACGTGGATCATGACATATAGGTCGTTCAAAATTCTTTACAAGTATGGCAAATGCAAAGTTGCCAGAAAAGTTAGTCTCGATTTTGGCGGATTCACATGAAAAGAGGGGCCTAGATTTTGGTTGGCACTAGGTTGCCCGGAAAATTTTGACTGTTGGCCAGGGTTTTCATAGAGAACATGGTGGGGTTATCCAGAAAAAGGGACTTGAATTTGATTTTGCATCATCGGTTGATTCCCTAAGTTAGATGGCATTCCATGTGTAGTGATTTCTCCCTGTATAGTGTTCCAAGGACCGTGGTTGGGGATGCCCCATAGTCAACCCTCCTAGCATAGGTATTGAACCCTGCCCAGGGTTCCACTGAGTGTGGGAGGGGTTTCCCCCAATCAACATCCCTTGTGAGGGAAACAAGCCCTGCCAATGATTTTCAAGACTTTGTGAGGCCTAAACTCCTATCATCACTCCCTGTGAAGGAATGAAACCTTTCTTCTGGTTTTATTGACCAAATATGGGGTGGCCCCCAGTAGAGAAAGAGAACAATGATAAAGCTTTGTTTCCAAATGCATCGAACAAAGAAAAATACATAGATCCTATTAGCACTGAGAGTCACCCATAGATTGCGAGAGGATAAGCCTAGTACCCATCAGAATGTTTGATGGATCTTGGTTTTATGAGTGGAGGTCAAATGGAAAAAACTAAGTACAAGAATGATTTTAATACAGGAACTGGACAAGAAATGCATAGGGAAGTGAGGGCCTCATTAAATTCAGTCAGTGATTTGAGTTTAAGTGTGAGAATAAGGAAGACTTGGTGAAAAAGGTGGGCAAGTCTACCATGGGCATCTGACTTTCAAGAAGCTTGGTGAATTAAAACTCGGGCTAAATAAAACTCTTGAATTTAAGCTTTAGACACTGAAATATGTCACAAAAATATAGTGATCAAACCTACATCACAATGAAACTACAACAACTCGATTGGATCCTCCATGCCCGAGCCTTTCAGTGTAAGGGGGAATAAGGTAACAAGGAAGCTGACTAAAACTGGTCACAACAATAATGTAATCAAACCTACATTACAATAGAAATACAAACCTCGACTGGATCCTCCATGCCCAAGTGTTTTAGCACAATTTTTACAAAGAGATGAGAGAAGTTGACTTCTATTAAAGTGAAAGTCTCAAATTTGATACATAACCAGAGAATAGTTATGGCATCAAAATATTACAAAATAGGGAGCTCTGATCAACTAGTTGACCACACTAACAAAATATCAAACTGATCTATTTACACTTAGACCAGTCCACAACTACCAAGAGTACGATCTGGCAATGCCATTCAAAGCTTTGCATATGAGCAGTTCTCTGTCAGACTGGGCGTGTTTCCCTCTGTCAGACGCAAACCAGGTTCAGTGAGAAACTGCAGAAAACCGACCATCGATGTACCCTACTAACATTCTGGCCTCCTTGGATATAACTATCAAGCCTTCCATTTATCGCCTGAGATGATGTTTCAGCTACCATCCCTTGCCTCATTAACTGAACCTCCATCGGGATTAGAGCGCAACAAGACGAACGATCCACAGAAGACCACCTGTCATGATTGGATTGGGCGTTGAGGTTGTGGGAGTCAACCCTCGCTCATTGGCTGACTCCTCCTTGGGATTTTAGTGCTGCAGGACAACTTTCGAGTGACCACTTGTCGACCCAAGATAGGGTGCTATATGCACATGTGCATATCGGGGCCGCAAAAAGTGGTTTATACTTTCAAAACGTTTAGGCCCGATATGCACCTCCTTCCGACACGTTGCCTCCCCATGAAACCAGAGTTTCGATATCGGCCCGCCCTTTGGATTTTAATGTCCACGCATGTTGCGGTCCTGATATGACTAGTGACCATCAATCTAGAGGGGAGCTGAGATCTAGGCGTGCTGGTCAATTTTAGTGCCCCTACTAAAATGTTATCCACCCGCTAACTTTGGAGTCCTTCCATCTGCGTTTAGAGATAGCGCCACATTGAAAATGTGCAGGGAAAAACACCATTGTAATTGCCTTTGCTTGCTCTATGCAATGATGGTTGTCACCTATGACCCTGGACATTTTCATGTGATAACAGATCCCACCGGAGTCATGTAGGATTGAGGTCCATGCCTCCCTCCACTGAACAAACTAGGGTTTGTATTAAGCTATATCGACTATTGAAAAGTGCCTCCAAGTGAAGGGGATGGAGGAGGAATGTGACCTCTACCATAATGGATAGAGCTGAATGGGGCAGTGATGCCCCCAATGACTCTTTTTAATGGATCATTAGAGCTCCCTTCCCCCAGACAACTGGTCTGTATAGTAGAGTAAGGTAGAACCAAACTGGAGTCAAAACCTGACATCCCATAAGAAAAGGGAGCGTCAAACACATTATGGAGAGAGGGAACAATTGTTCTATTCGTCAAAGGGATTGTGCCACTACCCAAATTAATAGGTGTTTGGACAGTCGTAGTCCTGATAGGCGGAGGTGGGGGAGGAGGTACAACACCTCCTCCTGCGGCAACTGGGATGGGAGTATGAGGACTCCCTAACGAAGTAACACTAGTTGCTTCCATTGCCGCTCCCCAAACAAATTGTTGTTCAGGTGAAGCCACCTCAAGAGGGGATATTTAAATTAGAAGTGGCACTGATAAGTCAATGATCGAAGGGTTTTCAAGCCTGGATCCTTCAACTTCAAGGTTAGAAACAATGGACTCCTCTGGTGCAGGAAAGTCTTCTCTTGGATATGGTTGGGGCACAGTTTCCTGTGGCTCGGTATCTTCAAACGACCCATCTTGATCTATCGTGCACCTCAATGGTGGTGAAGGTGGCTCCAAAGTAACCAACAATAGGCCTTGAAGCCTATGCAGATGACAGATCTATTGATCTTCCACCTTGTGAAATGATACGTCAATAGACACTAGAGAAACTTACTTGTGCAAGTGTAACTCGAACATAGAAGCACCCTCCAAGTATACTATGCAAAGTGCGTTATGATTTCTTCCCTAGGTACCGCAGTATATGTTGATACTGAGAGGGGGGTGAATCAGTATCAAGAACAATTTAAAACCTTTTTCAACTTATACTTAAACCATTCAACTATATCCAATGAGAAATGAACAATAGTATAACAGTTACACCAATACACCATAATACACCATGCACAATATATGATAAATAATCAATAGTTATTGTTCAAGGGAAGTAATGACTTCCAAAGGTAGCTACAGCTTCCAAATGTAAAGGG
>JZKD02S1930734.1:540422-555875 GCA_000966675.3 Picea glauca
CCATTCATGGGTGTTGTATATGCATGTGCATTGTCCTTCATGTCCAAATACCTTTATCAATATTGCGGTCCAAAACCCATGACTAGGGTTGACATCAATGACAACAACCAATATTTCAATAGTATACCCCTACAATCACCCATGTAAGTTCCTAAAAACATGCAAATATGTTGCCATCTCGTAGTCAGTCACCAGGTGAGTACAGTTGATAGTCGGGCTGATCATAATGAGTAAGACAACAAAGTATGAACCCTTTCAAGGGTACTGAAGGAAAATGGTTTGGAAGAAAACTGAGGATATCGAATGGATTCAAGGTCCATGAGGATCCCTAAACAAATGCGATTAGTGTAATTCTCAAGAACGACCCTCAATATACAATCCCCACTATGCTTTGTTCATCTTTGGAGGGGTTATCTCCTCTATCTTTCCTCACGCAACCTCGTGTTTAGCCCCTGTGTTAGAGGGGGGTCTTGGTTGACTCTTACAATACTAGACTTATAACACTCCTTATCACTGACTCCTATGTTTGTTTATGAGGCCTTGAAGAGTTTCCTCTCCACACATATTTCAAGGCCCTAGAGCCTAGACTACTTGGGGGACCCTACCAACAAAAGTCTAATTGATTTTAGATGTTAAACATTGATTTTAATTGGATTGATTTACTTAGAGGATATGGATGTGCAACTTATGATGTTTACAAGAGACAAAAGAGAAGAAAAACTTTAGAGAATTTATGCAAAATCAAACTACGTTTGTCAATTGAAAGAAATGACTTTTAAATATTTGTAAATGCAAACTTTTCAAAACAGTATTCCAATATCCTATAATGCCAAAAATTTCCTAAAAGAGATTTTTATTTTACAATGTAAACTACTAAACCTTCAGGGAAATAACGAAGAAGGAACTTTGAAACATAAATCTTTTCTTTTGTGAAAAACAACCTACGCTACAACTACCAAACAAAGTGCATAACTAAATGAAACATTTTTTTTTTTTTTTTTGAAATGATTGGAAAAGAAAGAACACAAGTAAATGATTTTTTTTGTTTTTCAAAGCATAAAACAAGATAAAGAGAAAACAAAACCCAATACTAACACAAACCCTAGACCACCATGTAAACACAGGGATTCACTGGAATCCAGAGGAGGATCTAACACTTATAGGTTCACTCTAAACCTTTAAAGTGAATCAAAAGAAAATAAAGAAACAACAGAGGTTCTTTACCAAAATCAAGTTAAACTAAATCTTTGACCCAACCAAATACCATTAACAGAGACCCTGTAGATTTCAAGAAGGCCTCAGAAGCACAAAGCTTCTTGTCAGGAAAGAAAAAGTCTTTTCTTTTTAAAAAACCTTCTAAAACATAGAGACGCAGGTCGTGCACTAGAAGCCTATGTATGTACATGGGTTGTATACTATGCATACTTTGTATGTATGTTGGATAGAAAAAGAATAGGGCGTGTACACCTCTAAAAATTTTCAAAAAGAAAAAAGGCTTGGATAACTGACTGGGCAGGGAAGGCTGGTAGGCACCTGAAAGGTGAACAAAGACCCTAAAATGACTCAATAAACCTAAAAAACTCAAAAAGAAATTGAAAAAACAAAATTAAACCAAAATATCCCACTAAGACCCTAAAGAGACTGCCCAATGGAGTCGTTAATTCTGCTATCAGGGAAAATCCCCCTATACTGGGTTTAGGTACAAGAAAATCACTGACTTCCCTTAAAAGATTTTTCTACCATTAAGCTACCCCAAACCTACCTAAAATGAATGACAAGAGAGAGGAAATAAGGTCAATAGGTGTACGTTAAGTTCTTGTAGCTGGTGTAGATCTCTTTCGCCTTTGCATCTTCCTAGATTGTGGGTCTCCTCCCAAAGTTGACCTGCAAAAACTTAGGAAAACAATGCTACAACACATACAATGTCTACTTATCACTTTCAATGTTCAGATATAGAAATAAATTCATAAATCAATAAAAGCATATAGACATAATGTTTCAGGACATGAATGAACTATTTTATTCAATATGAAGATAAAAACGATTACAACCTTCGTCGACAATTTCTTTACGAACCAGGTCCAGGATCCTCTATCGTGGCTCCAAGTGCATCAATCCCATGCAATATTCTCACAACCAACTTATCACTTGGGAAAGGAGAAAGGGTTGTATAGGGAGAAAGGGTTGGAAGGAAAGGCTGAGGCCAAAACTTAAAATAGGATGCAAAACTTGGGCTAAGAAGGGGAAGGGATTTTGGCAGAGTTTTCTTATTCTCTTTCTTGTCCTTTCAAAAGAGATCCCAAGACCTCTTTTTGCATGAGAAAAATATGGTTATTCAGTTTGGGGACAGGCTACAATGGGTAAAATGGTTGGGAAACCCTCTATGGCCCATAAACTTTACTGAATTCCTTGCAATTTTATATTTTTTTAAACTTTTGGAGGTAAACACGGGCTAAATAGCATGAAACGCACATATGTATGTGGGAAAACTAGCATGCAGCACACATGTGTACATGGGCTATCAGTTCATTAGGGCACATATATTTTCCAAAAAATGTTTTTTTTAAGAAGAATCCTCAACAATATTTTGGAAAAATATGTAAGTGGAAAGGCCAATGACATGTATGCATAGGTAAGGCATTTTTGGACTATAACACTCATGAAGAAGTAAATCTTGTGTTGAATGACTATCACACTGGAGCATGTGGCTGTCACTTGTCTAGGTTAGAAACAACCAAGAAATTTCTTCACACTGGATACTTTTGGCCCTCATTGATCAAAGACTTTGTAGAGGCAATCAAGAAGTGTCACCCATGCCATATCTTCTCTCGAAAGATGTGGGCACACCTTGCTCCCATGTTTCTGGTATTTGTTGTTGGTCTCTTCACTAAGTGGGGGGTTGATTTCACTACATTCCACCTGACTTCGGCTAGGCGGCATCATTATATCATCGTGTAAATAGACTACTTCACTAAGTGGGTCAAGGCCATGCCGACTGTTGCGCCTCTTTCGTCACCTTGGTGAGAAAATAAGAGGTGCTTGCAAGCTCAGTTGGGTCTGCTAAGTAGGACAGCTGTAGAGAAAAGATTTAGAGAAAGAAAACAAAAACTATAATTAAGAATTAAACTAAGAGATGCAATAAAAACGAAATTCATGAGCATAGGGACATAGAAACAAAAAGAACCAAAAGACCCATGTCACCAATGTTTGAGGCTGATCTATTGATGAAAACAAAACACCAAGAAGAAAGGGAACTATGAGTCCCTTCTTCCTCCAAGGGAAGGTTCTTGGACCCTCACTAGCTAGCTCTTCTTACAACAAAGAAAATGGAAAATGGTGATGAAAGAACTCTTTACAAATCCACTCAATGGTGAGGTGGATTGTCCAATGTAATGGTGCCAATATGATTGTGTCAAGGATGGAGTCCTCAAAACAATAGAGGCAGCATAACATTACTTTGAATTCCTTCAGAAAATGAGGTGCATTTATGGCTTTTTATAGCATTACTTTGGGTTATTGTTTAACTGCTTTGTAGTGTGGAAAGAGGCCATTTAGGGCATTATTAGGTCTTTGACCAGCCCACCATTCGGATCCAACCCATATTTGAGGGTCAAATCAGCTTGGGAGCTGAACCATAAGTGGTTGGGAGGCCGACCACTTCCATAAATGCATCATTTAGCAGGTGCACGGCTTTTTACGCTAGCAGTCGTGCATTATGCGCCTGTGCGT
This sequence comes from Picea glauca, assembly GCA_000966675.3. Lineage (NCBI taxonomy): Eukaryota > Viridiplantae > Streptophyta > Pinopsida > Pinales > Pinaceae > Picea > Picea glauca. The sequence continues at coordinate 544,152 of JZKD02S1930734.1, forward strand.
GATTTCTACGTTCCTGTTCCATGCATGCACACGTGCACCCAATGTCTGCAAAGCGCTCTTCAATTTTTCACTACTTTGTATAGTTTTTGACCTTTTTTGAATGATGTGGTATTAATTCAGGTCCATGAATGACTTCATCACTGTTTGATGATGCTGATTTCTTGTAACCATGTGCGGACGAAATTTTAGTGATAACAGATGCCCCCTGATGGATGAGGTTAGGAGCATATGTATAGATGAAATCCATCAATGTTTCTTCTACTGAGAATGTTGTTGTAAGAGAAAGTAATAGTGTGATTGTCTAGAGCGATCCGTTGGAGGGAAAAAGGAACCGGTAGGACCCGACCTTCCATGAGGTGTGTAAAATATAAAACTTTGTACAAACGAGGCGAGCATGCCCCATGCTCGTGCCATGCAACTCTGAAAAATATGACTGAAGCATTGGTGTAGACAACTGCAGTTCCCTCTGGGGCAGTCGTGATAATGGCAAAAGACAATTCTACAAATGAACATACTCTGAATAGTAGGCAGTGATCGTCGTAATAAGTAGCAGCGATTATGTGGGCGTTGATAGCCCAACCAAGTTCAGAGGTCTTCAGCAAATGAGAGAAATAACTGCAATAGTCGCAAAGTAAGACCCACCATAACATGAGAAATTGTTGGCCTCAAATGTTATGGGGGTCAACGATATCAGGGAGCAATGGTGTTTCACCCTGTGCCGTTCAAGATCTCTCATTGAGTGGAGAATGAGAATCAAGATATTGTCGCCCTTCTGGAAAATTGTGTTGATGTTGACAAAAGGGGAACACGACTCCCAGAAGCAAAGGGCTTCGTGAAATCTACTGAGGTGAGGAAGTGGAAGAGGTACATGAATGAAGTCAAGATGTGGGAAGACTCAAGAATGCCCTTGGTTGGAGGATGTATGAGATAAAGAGTGACCGCAACCGTGCAACAAGGTCGAGTGTTAGGGGGAAGACAAGACCGGTGATAAGTTGTGCCAGAGGCGGGACAAGGTGAACAAAATCAAAGGGTAAAGGTAAGTGACCTGTGGGGTACTATGAAGATATGGACGATGTTGGGGAAGGGAAGATGATAAGTAGTGCTCCAACCAAGGGTGACATGGGTTGTGGCTGGCCAAAAAGAAGGAAGCAGGTCACCAAAGGTGACGAAAAAAAAGGGTAAGGTAATGAAAAAATAAAGGCGTTTGTACAATAAATAATGAATAATTGGGGAGAAATGTACAAATACAGAAATGGGTGCCCCAGTGTGATATGGGTGGCCCATGTAGGGTAGAATTTGATTGGAAAACTAATGAAGGGTGGGGGCCCCATTGGTGAGTTTTTGTATGAGGTAGGTGAAATGAAGGTAGGTTCGCAGATGGGCAAACTGATTGTGGATGAAATGGAGGGTTCATGATATTGTGGAGGTGCAGGGAAAAAATAGAACCGAGAAGAGATAATCCGGGAGTCCGTGTGGGAAAGCTAGCAAAAATGAGGAGAAGGAGTATGTGGTTTATTCGTGACATGATGAAAGACTATCGGGACTCCCATTCCTAAAGGTTAATGAAAAACAGCATGAGTGTCAAAAAGTGTCAAAAGGTGCTATGAATGAGACAACTCATGTGGGTAAGAATGCTACCAGGAAACAGTACCAAAGATGCAAATGGAGGCGTAGGTACTGCCGAGTCGGGAATGGGGATCCTAGAGGCAAATATCAGAGGGTGTGACTGGAAATGAAAGTGCGATATAGCAGGAAAGGCTACATGCCAGTGCTGAGTATATACCTGAAGGGGTTGTGTCGATGTATGATGATCAAGTACCTGTGCACATGAAAACCAAATACCCAAAGTGAACAATATCTGAAGAGAATCGAAGAGATGAGCATGTATTTGATAAGCGTGAATATGTGCATGTGTACCTAACCAGGGTAGGAAAAAAGGGCGCCCCAAGGGCTCAGGATGAAAAGAGGCCCAGGGACTACTGTGATGTAGATGATGGGATGTTGATCTCGTGGCTGAAGACAGATTGAAAAATGGACACCGTGGGCTCCCGGAATGGTGAGTGGAAGTTTGGCAAAAGGCCTATATATAGTTGTGGGGCCCACATTACCACGTCATTTGTACCTGCTACAATAGTGACTGGACGAGCAATTTTTAGAGGAGATTTGGAAATTCGGGGAGGATGAGGCATCTGATTGGTGATTAGCGAGTGTTAGGTTAGTGGTCTGATCATCCTGCATAGAAATAGGATTTCATTTTTTGGGCAGGGGCTGCACGGGGGGCCGTACATAGATATTTAGGAGATATGGGCCCCACATGCACGGGTGACTCGGTAATAGGCACACACATGTGTGCACCTGTCCACCGGATATGGACGCATGGGGGTGCGGTAGAGAGGATTTAAGGCACGCTCTAAGGGCGTGCCTATGAGTTGAACACGCGCGCATAAGTGTGCGTCTGTGGGTTGAACAGGCGTGCATCTATGCGTGGCTATATGGTGAACAGGCGCACTGGGGAGCACGCTTATGAAGCAAACAGGTGCACAGGGATGCGCACCTATGTAGTGAACAGGTGCACACACATGCACACCTTTGTAGTGAACAGGCGCGCATGTGTGCGCACCTGTGTAGTGAACAGGTGTGCATGTGTGCGCGCCTATGGGTAACAAAACCGCGCCTATGAAGCAAGGTTTAGGTGTATAAAAATGAGTCTTTTTTATGTTGTTGATGGTTTCTTGAGCTGATATAGGACTCTGTGTTATGTCTGCAGGTGGACGGTTGTGATGATGCCAGTGGGGTGGCGAGAGCGAGACTAGTCTCAGTTGCGAGACGTCGTGGCCATTGAGGGGCCAGGTGTGCGTGCGACTTTGGTAGCTTATGGGATGCTAAAGTTTTTTGAGTGCCCATTGATACGGGCACAGGAGTATCTCTTACAGTTCCTGATCCAGATGTGGAGTCCGGAGCTGCACTGCTTCCTCATGCAAGGAGAACAAATCCCCTTCACCATGGTGGAGGATGTATATTTCTTGACTAGGCTTCCCTTTCAGGGAACGCCCCTATCGGTGGAGCCGGTTCTGCCAATGGGTACACAGCTTGAGACTATTGGTCGGAGATATTGTTCGGGTCGAAACTTTATGTCCGGGACGGTTGTGAGCATTGTGTCTATTGATGCCCTAACGCATCATTGTATAGCAACGATGATTGTGCTGGTGCTGGAGAGAGTGTTGGCCAATGAGCATTTTGCTTGGGGGCTTACGCTGCATGCAAGGATGGTGGCGCAGTTGGACCACTATCGGTCTACTGATTCAGGGGAGTTTTCTTTCGGGTCCATCCTAGTGGCCTGGTTTCTAGAGAGGGTGTCGATGTTGCGCCCGAGGATTCCATTGGGGGCGCCTGGGGCGTGAGAGATGCGGTTGAGGTGGTGGTTGAATGTTTTTCTTCGCCATGGTGGTGGTGAAGGTGGCCACTTCTTTTCTACAGAGGCAGCACAAGTATGGTGGAAGATGTCGCAGGTGATTTTATGTTACCCCTATGCTGGGGTGGACTTCCAGGATGATCTAGACATGGTGTTACCTCTAGGGGAGGTGTTTGATCATCGAGGTATGTTTGGTGTTTATGTGTATGTTTTGTCTATTTTGTGTTTGAGATAGCAGTCCATATGTATATGATATAGATGCTGATACTATCTGTTGTTTGTGTGTATGCGTAGATGTGGCACCTCGTGGGCGCAAGGTGGAGTTTCAGAGAGAACCGGAGAGACTGCCGCGGGGAGAGAGATGTCGGCATGATGAGGCTGTGGTGCGACCAGCTGAGCCTGAGAGGGCAGTGAGGAGGCACCGGTTTGATGACCCTGGTGTTGGGCCATCACATGCTCCTCCAGCGGTGGCTAGAGCTGATTACGAGGACATACGCCGTTGTCTGAAGATGATATTATAGGAGGTACCTAAGGGCATATGGTCTCGCATCCAGGATGAGACTTTCCTGGAGCAGTGTGTGGGGGTACCGCCACCATGGGGGGTCATAGTACGATGAGCAGCAGTGGCTACTGCGTTGACGACCGGATGACTGTCACCGGGGTAGGAGGGGCTGACAGGGGGTGGACCACCACCTCTTAGGGCAGGAGGTGGTGGGCTGCCACCACCTGAGGGAGGAGCAGGCGGTGGTTCTCTAGAGGCACCATGAGTTGTGCTCTGAGACATTTGATGTATATATATTATTTTTTTGTATATAGGCTGGTGAGCATATTTTGGACCGAGGTGTTGCATTGGCCTGTGGATACATGTATTTTTTGTATGTAAACATTCAGATGGCACTGTGGATCTATATATATACATGAGTATACTTTTTTGAGATCTATGTGGTGTTTACATGTTTTTGGTTAATGTTTTGATGATGTCTATTCTATGCGTATGCTGTGACAGAATTACGATATGTTTATGTATGTGTAGAGGTAGCTTGATGTGATATATGACAGTCTAACACAATATTATCTAGGTTATCTGTGATTTGATTCAATTGTCTTGGAATATGTGTAAATGTAATGGAATCAAAATGTTGAGATAAAATCCTAACCTACAGGTATTTGCGAAAGAGAAAAGAATCATGGACACGGTACACATTATTGAGCTGGAGAATGACTAGATGAGAGTCGAGGAAGACGCTAAGGTGATGAACATGATGATGTTGGGTGTCAGTCAGGAGGCCAATGACCACAGTGTATTCGTCTTGGTTGTTGGTTGCTAACCCCAAACATATGCCGCTTGAATGGAGCATTTCATGTGAGGGGGTTTAGAGAGCCCAAGCAATCGAAGCGAGATTTTGTGTCCAATGGCTAGTGCCGTCGACGTAACCGATGTGGTAGGATGGTGGAGGAAGCATCTGTCAATAGAAAAAAGGATAGCTTAGATGTGAGGGGAGGAGAAAAAAAAAATAAAAAAAGCTAGAAAAGAAATAACCTAAAGTAGAATGACAACTTTTAAGCATAGAATTTCTTGAGATACAGCCCGTTGATGGGTTCTTTGAGAGAGAGGCCTTCGGGAGAGGCCAGAATATATGCGCTTTTGGTGACGCAATGTTGAATGATGTATGGGCCATGCCAGACTGATTCAAATTTTCCATGGCCAAAGGTATCATGAGCGATATCGTAAGCCAGGACGAGGTCGCCTTCACGAAATGAGCAAAGGTTGACATGGTGATCAAAGGTAGCCTTGGATCATTTTTTAGCTACCTCGTTGTTCTGTAAGGAAGATCGACGATCTTCGTTCAGAGATTCCAAGTTCAGCAAGCGCTGCTCCATTGGATCAGTGTCAAGTAATAGCTCAATTTCAGTGCATAAGGTGGGAATTTCACACTCGATGGGGAGAGTTGCCTCGACCCCATGGACTAAATGAAATGGTGTGAAACCAATAGCGGTCTTCACAGCGGTTCGGTAAGCCCATAGCATAGAAAATAACATATGATGCCAATTGGCTTTATGTTTATTAACCGTGCGCTGTAACATGGTCTTGAGGACTTTGTTAACTACCTCGACCTGTCCGTTAGACTGAGGGTAATATGGTGAGGCAAACTCGTGAGAGAAGCCTAACCGAGATGAGAATTCGATGAAGATCTCATTCTTGAAGTGTTTCCCATGGTCAAAAATGAGTTGGAGGGTTACTCCAAAGTGGAATATGATGTGGTTAAAGAAAAAACATGCTGCAGTGTCAGCGATGTTGTTGAAAGTGGGCATAGCTTCTGCCCATTTGGTGAAGTAATCAACGGTGACAATGATGTATTTGTGACCATTGCTGGAGGGGGGATTACAATTCATAAAGTCGATGACCCATTTGCAAAAAGGGTCGGCAGCAATGACAGGGTGAAGAAGAGTGAGGTGAGCTCGGGCTTTGTTGGCGTAAAGCTAACATTGCTCACATCGTGTCACGGCATGAATGCAATCATGAAACAAGGTAGGCCAAAAGTACCCAGATCGGATAATCTTTTGAGCAGTGGATATACCCAAAAGATGGCCTCCACAGGTGTCACTGTGGCATTCTTTTAAGACTCTATTGGCCTCGTCAATAGTCAGGCATCGACGAAGAATGGTGTCAACGCCCTGCCGGTATAGGATGTCTCCAATGAGGAGATAGCGGGGGGGCTGATGGAAAATACGGCGATGATCATCGCACGAGAGGTGGTTACCAAAATTTTGAGTTCGGAGGTAGATGAGGAAGTCGTCGTACCAAGGATCATCCGAAGTGATGTAAAAGAGATGTTCTTCGGGAAAGTCGGTGTTGACGGGGGCACTGGTGGTGTCAGAGGGGAGGGTGGTGACAAGTTCGGTGAGAACCAGGGTCTTTTTACTCTTAGGTGTGGAGAAATTGAGTTCATACTCTTGAAGGATAACGATCCATTGAGCGAATTTGTCGTTAACTTGTCGACGACTGAGAAAGTACTACATAGGGTTGGAATCTGCGACGACCTTTCTTGTGTGAAGCAGAATGTAGTGGCGCAGTTTCTGGACTGCGAGGACAACGACAAGAGCAAGTTTCTCTTCATGTTTATACTTCAAGGGTGGACCTGAGAGGTTTTTACTAACGTAATAAATGGCGTGTTCATGATTATCATCATCGAGCTGGATGAGGACGCTGGCTACTGATATAGCTGATGCTGATACGTAGAGGATATAGTCGCGATTGTAGTCAAGTGCACTAATCAAAGGTGCATTTGAAAGTGCTACTTTAAGATCGTCAAATGAATGTTGGGCATGGTCATCCCAGTGAAAAGGGATGTCGTGACATAGTAAATGAAGAAAACCGTGTGCGTGTATGGCATAATTGGGGACAAAGCATCGAAGAAAGTTAGCTTTGCCCTATAGACTCTGAAGTTGTCGTAAAGTCCCGGGAGGTGGAATTTCGGTGATAGCTTGGACTTTGAGGGGGTCTACGGTAATACCGCTTTGGGAACCAATAAAACCGAGGAGGCGCCCTGCGGTGACACAGAACACACACTTGGGAGGATTCAAGCAGATGTTGTACTGACGACACCATTGAAAGATGATTCATAAATCATCGATATGTTGGGTGCATTTCTTGGATCGATCTATGAGGTCATCCAAGTAGGCGAGGATGATATTAGCCAGATCATGAAAGATATATGTCATCGCCCACTGGAAAGTTGCGCCAGCATTCTTTAAGCTAAAAGGCATGACAAGATATGAAAAAGTACTCCACAAGGTAGTGAATGCAGTTTTATACTGATCGACTGGGTGGATTTGAATTTGATTATAACCAGAGAATCCATCCATAAAGGAGAGAGCTTCGTGGTTGGCGCAGTCGTCGATAATTTGATCGATGAAAGGCGTTGGAAAGTTGTCTTTGGGACATGCGTGATTGAGATCACGAAATTATGTGCAAAAGTAGATAGTGCCCTGTTTTTTGTTAACGGGTATAGGGTTGGAAACCCATGAGGTATAGGCGATAGGGTAAATGAAACCGATAGTGTGTAACTTGTCAATTTCATCTTTGATAGCTGCGGCTTTGGATGGGTGTAGTGGTCGCTGTTTTTGGCGAACTGGTGTGATGTTGGGCCAGGTGTCGATGTGATGTTTGACAATAGAGGGATCGAGGCCAGGCATTTTCATGTATGACCAAGCTAAAATATCTCTATATTCCTAGTATAGGGCTTTATATGCGGCGATTTCCTGAGGAGTGCAAGCAACTCCAATGGTGATTTCTTCGACAATGTCATTTTTAATGGAAGTGTCAATTTTAATGGTGGGGGAAATGTTGGCCATGTTGCCTTCTTCAAAAGCATCAAGGGCAGGGATGGGATTTTTGAACCAGTTGATAGACCCTAACGGGATAAAATCCTTGGTTTCAACCGCATAAATGGTGTTTTTGTTAGGAGGCATGGAGGCTTCCTGTGGAGAGAAGACTGTGCGATGGTGGAGCGCATCCCAGGGAGAGTCTGGGTGGTTTAACTCTTCGAGGATTTCTTTCGTCGCATTGGAAGTGATGGGAATATAAGGGGTCATGAGGAGTGATCTCGGTGACAGTGGTTGTGTGGTTTTTCCCTGGTGAAGAAGCAGAGGGAACATTGTGAGGAGATGGTGAGGGTTCACTCGACATAAACCATATATTGAAGTACTGAGGGGTACCCGTGGTGGTTGGGTGGAGAGTGTCCGTAGGGGAATGAGAGGTAGAGTTGGGGGGATTGGGGGGTGAATCCTCAGATACGTCATCTAAGAACCATGGAGGTGTTGGGAGTGCCTCAGGTTCAGGAGAAATGACATGAAGAGCCTCTAGTGATGAGGTTATGTCAATTATCGCCTCTGCAGGTTGGTGAAGCAGGGTCAATTGACGTTGCCTGTATTCAAGGATCATAGGACACTGGTATGTAAAATGAGCTAATGAATCGCAAAGAGAGCAAGGGCATCTCATACATTCATTGACTGAAGTGGTTATATAACGAATGTCATTGATATTTGTTGAGGAGGACGTAGCAGGGATGGGGTTGTTCTGGAAGTTCTGGCGCACTGCGGCTAATGTCTGTCGAAAGCATGGCAATGTTGGGTAATGATGGGTATAATGGCCATACTCTAAACATATAGCACAAGCATATTTGGTCCTCAACCTTTTACTACTGGAAGGGTGGGTGGTAGTGGTGGGACTAGTAGTAGTGGCGGGTGTTGGGGGAGTTTGATTGAGGGGGATCAAATTCCATAATTCAGGTAGTGATGGATAGTTGTTGGTTTGGTGGCCCTCTTTCTCACATAGTGCACAAGGTGGTGGGATGCATGGAGGAATTGAAGCGGTGGGCTCCTTTTTGTTTCTCCTACCCCCAGCTATAGCTGGGGGGTTAGCGAGTGGGGGGTTGGTGGGGGTAAGGATGGGAATCGTCATGGGGATTCCTTCCTGGGGGGGAAGGGATGGTTGAGGGACCATCTTTGGTGGGTGTAAATACCAAACTGGGATTGCTAACACCATATTAGGTAGTGTGAGTGTTGCGGCTACCTGAAAAGCTTCGATACCTGGTGGAGGGTAAAAGAAGGGAATTTGAGTGAGGGGTTGGGGAGCTGTCTCCCAAACTAGACTATGTCCTTGGGGAGAGGTGGAATCATGGACTGGTGGGGTCGACGAGTGTCCAGGAGGTTCTTGAGGGGGGGGTTCTACGACGAGTGGGATGTCAGGTATGATAGAAGCCTCTATAGGAGGAAGGGTATCCTCGGTGTGAGTTCCATTAGATGATATGACACATACTTGATTAGCAGGATGAATGAGTGGTGGTGCTCCATGGTATGTCCCTAAGAAGGATGGATCTTTAAAAATCCAAGAACCCATATCGATGAGTGGATATGTGTCTTGGCTTGTGTGGATGAGAGGAAGAATGTTATCGATGTTGATAGATGGGTTAGGCTAACGATCTTCCCATTGTGAGGGAAAATCATTGTTTGAAAGACAGAATATGCCACTGCCTTCATAGCGTACATGTAGCTATGACCGAACAAGAGATTACAATCGAGCGATGCATCAATAACTTCGATATCGATGAGAATAGTCTTTCCCCCGAGTTCGACAGGGACATTTTGGAAGAGCCCTTCAGGAGAGGATGGTCATCCATCATAAGCTCATAATGTGATGGCAGAGGGTATGAGTTCTGGGGAACCAAGTTTCTACCATACCATTTTGGACATAATGCACGTAGATGCACCTTCATCGATGATACACCGATGAACTGTGATGTTCCGTATTTTCACTGGTATTTGAAAAGCGATCAAGGTGGGAAGATGAGGTTCTCTACTGTCAAGATCAAAGGTAATGAGTTGGGTATCTGCGGGGTCGACTACCCCCAAGGCGGAAAGGATTGATTTCCACTGAGTAGGAAAAGTCTATAGGACTTCCAAGACTGACATGGCAGTCATGGATTGTGCTAAGTCATCTACCAAACTATAGTTATGAGCTACCCTAGCTTGTGGGTTGTGGATATTCCTGTGCAATGGGATGAGAGGGATACGAAGTGGTGGTTTGGTGGAAGGGCGAGAGATCACCAACGGGGGTCCCGTCGGTGGAGGGTTTGTCTCTAGAGGGAGGGAAGGAGACTCAGCGGGTGCATGATACTGATGGTTACGTGTTTGCAAAATGATTTCTTCCTCACTTGTGAGGAGAATTGTGCGATCTGCTGGATTGTTGGGGTTGAGGTATTGTCCTGCCTGAGGTGGGGGATGTTGTGTATCCTGTTGGGTGTTTATCACACCTTGATGTGGAATAGCATTTTGCAGCACGGCGGGAGGAGGTTGTTTCGCGTATTGTTGTGGTGCCTACTGAGGGGTAGGCTGTGCAGGGGAGTGGGTAAGACTACACGAGTCCTTCAACCATTTGAAATCAGCGATCTGGGGGCAATGATGAGTGTAATGGCCGAAATCACCACAAAGGGCACAAGGGAATATGGTTTTAACATTGTTTCACCCTTGGAATTTATTATTATTTCCCCCTTGGGGGTTTTGGTTCCCTTGGTTCTGGTTGCCCCCAGTGGGTTGGTACTGTCGGGGTTGATTTCCACCTTGACCTGGGTTGTTGTTATTCCTGTTCCATCCTTTCTTCTTGGCATTGTTTGATGGATGGGTTGGATTGGTTGTATTCAACTGTTCAAAATTTTGGTATTGTTGAGCAGCAGAGGGTTGAACAAAATTCACCCCCGCATGAGAATGTGGGGGAGCCATGGGTTGTGGAGGACCAGGAAATGGGAAGTATGGATTCTGTGGTGGTACCGATCCATAAGGTATATAGGAAGGCATAGTGATTTCACTGGTACTATAAGCTGATGTTGAGGGAGTACTATTGTTTGTGGGAATAGGTGGATGTATGGGAGGTGTTGGCAGTGGTCCACTGATGGGTGGAGGTATAGCAACAGGGTATGGTTGTTGATAAGGGGGTGGGGGGTAATAAGAAGTGCCCCCGTATGCCGGCAGGTATTGAGGTGTTCCATACATCGGTGGTGGTTGTGGTTGTGGACTGTGGTGTGTGGTGGCATCGATCAGTCCATCTGCTAAGTGAGACATCCCAGGTTTGTCTTGGCCGAATGGCACAGGTTTTGGAAGATCAGGAAGTATTGTTTATAAGTACCTTGACTGTGCATAGATGAGGTCATACTATTGGGGTTTGTTGATGGCTTCCTTTTCGGATTGAGGGAAGGTGGAAGATACATCCTTACCGAGAAGAGAGACAAGTGATCTAAGAAACCAGTCGAGACACTGTTGCTTGGTGGTTTCTGCTTTGCACAAACTACGTCGCCTACTCCACTCGTGAATGTGGTCAGCGATGTGTGTGGCTGAGGTTTGTTTGAAATTAGAAAGTAGTTCTAGACCATTGTCGTGGTGGATGGGTAATTGGAAGAAGGTCAAGAATGTTTTGGCTAATGACTCAAAAGTGGCATGAGATCCTGATTTTTCTTCGACATACCATTTAGCCGAGGGGCCAGTGAGTGTGCATTGAAATAATCGTAGTCTGATGGAATCATCCATAATGCTATTGGAGGAGCACCATAGGTGAAAGTTCATGACATGGTTGGTAGGGTCATCGCCTGCCTTTCCTTCAAACTTGGGTATGTTTGAAGGTAGTTTGGTTGGCATTGCAGGCCATGTGGGATCATGCAATATAGGATCATTGGTGAGTTTGGTGAGATCTGGTATGTTGAGGCCAAATATGGCATCTGCAGTGGGGGGGGGAGGATTAGCTCCGGCCATAGTGTGTT
>JZKD02S1930734.1:556731-615203 GCA_000966675.3 Picea glauca
TGAAACTATCCTAGATTGAACATGTGGGCATGTGTGGGCCCGTTACAAACCTTTAAACTTCCCTAGTGTTTTGATCTAAGAAAGCAAAAATTCAAACACTATCCTATCTTTGTAGTATGTGGGCATGTATGGGCCTGTTACAATATTAAGATGTGTTTGAAAAAGAAAACTAAGAGGAGTCCCAAGAAGGGTTGTTGTCCTCTCCTAAAGGTTTTAATGTTCTTAAGGGAGATGAAATCTTTTCACAATCTTTTTCTGATTCTCAAGATCGCTTGAAGGCGCAAGAGAAGAGCATACTAAGCAATTGTTACTCAACTTCTAGTCCCAATACAAGTTAAATGTGATTAAAAATGATGTCCAACTTATCTTGTGAGTCAAAAAAAGACATCCATGTGGCAAAAAGCAAATAAGGGAAATTGATTTTATCCTCCTAAGTGCCTATGTGTGTTTGACTAACCCCTTTATATGATGAGGGGACTAAGTGTGGTGCAGCTTTAAAACATGCTTGACATCATTTTCAAGAAGGCAAATGGCCTTCCCCACATCTCAACAACTTTACAATGTGAAATTTTGCACTGATGTGCAGGTCCTAGTGAAGACGGAGGTGCACAGAGCGCATGTGCGTGAGCAGAGACAAGTTAAAAAGCGCACGTACGCAGAGCAAAAATGTGAGTCAAGCGCATGGGTGAAAGATGCGTGTCTGTGGGCTGAAAAACCCGTGCATATGTGGCACGAGGCTGAGAACAAAAAATCCGAATGAATTTCTCTCAATTCAACTTGGAATTGGCTGGTTGGCAGGTCAGCTTAGGCTGGTTAGTGCACCTGCAAGTTAAACAAACTAAAAGAAGAGCAAAATGAACACAAATGAGGTAGGAAATTGATACCTTTCCCCAGCGGAGTCACCAATCTGTTGCGCCTCTTTTGTCACCTTGGTGAGAAAATAAGAGGTGCTTGCAAGCTCAGTTGGGTCAGCTGAGCAGCACAGCTATAGAGAAAAGAGTTAGAGAAAGAAAAAAAAAACTATAATTAAGAATTAAACTAAGAGATGCAATAAAAACAAAATTCATGAATCCTTGAGAAAATGAGGTGCATTCATGGCTTTTTATAGCATTGCTTTGGGTTATTGTTTAACTGCTTTATAGTGTGAAAAGAGGCCATTTAGGGCATTATTAGGTCTTAGACCAGCCCACCATTCGGATCCAGCCCAGATTTGAGGGTCAAATCGGCTTGGGAGCTGAACCATAAGTGGTTGGGAGGCCGACCACTTCCATAAATGCGTCATTTAGCAGGTGCACGGATTTTTGCGCTAACAGTCACGCATTGTACGCTTGTGTGTGATTTCTACGTTCCTGTTCCACGCATGCGCACGTGCGCCCAATGTATGTAAAGAGCTCTTCAATTTTTCACTACTTTGTATAGTTTTTGACCTTTTTTGAATGTTGTGGTATTAATTCAGGTCCATGAATGACTTCATCACTGTTTGACAATGCTGAGTTCTTGTAACCATGTGCGGACGAAATTTCAGTGATAACACCGACATTTAGTAATGATGAACAAATGGTTGTGCTATTCATTTTTAACCAGATTGTAGCTAGGTCCGGTATTCCAAAGGAGATTGTCACAGATCATGGAAGTCACTTCCAGAAAAATATGATGACTGATTTAACATAAAAATTGGGGTTTAAGAAAGATCATTTGTCACCCTACTATCCATAGGAGAATGACCAGGTGGAAGCTATCAATACGTCTCTCAAGAATATTCTTCAGCGGATGATCAATTGGCCAAGTCGAATCAGAATTTGATGTTGTACTCAACACTTTGGGCGTATCGAACCTCAGTCAATACTTCTACCATTTTTTCTCCTTTCCAAATCATTTACGGGATGGAGGTAATCTTTCCCATAGAGTGCCAAATTCCCTCTCTTAAGTTGGCAGTGGAATTACTCCTCGACACAAATCCACTTGAAAATAATCTTCTGTATCTCGAGCATCTTGATGAGCAGCGTTGAGATGAAACCTTGGCCAATGAGGCTCACAAATAGTGTTTCAAGTGTCACTATGATCGGTCGGTCTGGACTAGATTTTTATCAGAAGGTGATCTTGTCTTGGTCTATGACCAAGATAAATATCCCTTGGGGGCAGGAAAATTCAAAATCATGTGGTTCAGACCGTTCATTGTTAAGAAAGACTTAGAAAAAGGTTCTTATCAATTGGTTTAGTTTGAAGGTAATGCTTTGTCTGAGCTTAGAAATGGGCTATACATTAAGAAGTATTACACTTAGGTTGGTCACCTGAGTGTGAATTATTGTGTGTAATGTATATTTATACATTTTTGTGTCTTTTTGTCTTATGGATGTGTAGTTTATTGTGATTTTTCACTGTGGAAGATGTCAAGTGAATCTGAGGTTTATGTTGGGTTTGCGGATGGTGCTAGATGACACACTCGGAATATTTCTTCCACAACTTGGGTGATCTTCACGCTCACTGGTCAGTTGGTTTCTTCTAGAAGTGTTTTTCTAGGCGAAGCAACCAATAACGTTGTCGAGTATAGTGTCGTAATAGAATTACTATGTGATGCATTGTCACATGGTATTTCTCACCTCTGGGTTCATCTAGATGCTCAACTGGTTGTGTCTCAGTTAAATGGAGTGTACTGCATATACGATCCCACCCTTCACTGACTATTCCTTAGGGTATGTCTCTTAGAACACTATTTTGATTATATTACATATATTCATGTTCCTAGGAGATCTAATCAAATAACTGATGCATTGGATAATCATGTATTATATTGGCATCTTGCATACACATAAAAGTAAAATCACACACACAAACACACATGTAAATACATTTGTACAAAAATGATTACCCCATAAGGAAAAAAGATGTTTATATATATAATATGTTCAAATTAATGTCATACGTACAAAGTGTGGACCATAAGCCGCAAATAGAGCTGATATACATCGTTGGGCTCGAGCCCTCAATACATAAGAGAGTATAAAAAACGAGATCCCTTGGCACATATAAGGTCCAGTGCTAAGTCTATGGTATAGGCATGTTGGCCCTAGTGTAATGTACTATAATGTTAACAATATGCCGAAAGATTTGAACACAATTCCTGGGTACCCCTACCACATGTGGTTGCATGGTCAGAGGTAGGTCCTCAATCTTCCCCATTGGCATAGGATGGGCAAGAGCTATCAGGTTCCTCTCCACTCATCTCAATACTCTCTCAGCCTCTCCATCCGATGGCCCTACAACTTGTGCTGGTCCAACATCCTCTCAAGGTCGATGCCCAGTCTTGGCAAAGTCGGCTGGAGGTACTGATCCCACATCTATATATCACACGTTACTAAGTTAGTTCTATGATGTTTCCATAAAAAGGATAATATTTAAAAATAAAAATAAAATAAATTTAAAAGTTAAATAATGATTTGTACCTATCTCTTCGTGCCCCTTGCCAAGGGGCATAGGCATATTGGGATCCATAAAAAAATTCATCCCCTCATATTGGTAATCTTCGATCATAGGGATTTGATGGGCCAACCAGTCAAATAATGTGTTATAAAACACCTATTTCACTCTCCCTTCTCCCTGTCGAGGCATAAATGCATCCCATCGACATTGTGCTGGAAAGGAGGCAATATGTCCTCGTATTGTCTCTCGTGGGCTACTGGAACTCTCTCAAAAATGAATGCACACAATATGGGCCCAAACCCAAAGTTCTTGTTCATTCTTCTCCTACATTTGGTCAACTGTTTCTTCATACAAGCGAGCATTGTGGTGCTCCACTCAAATATAGTATCTTGTAAACACTGAGTTTCACAGTGCATCTGGGCACGTGAGGCCTCATGAAGTGCTGTGGATCCTATAATCTTCCCAAGCATATACAATACTATCTGTAGGTTGAGGCTTTCTATATTCTGAATTGGAACTTGAGAGCCTACTTTATCAGTTCTAGCCTCAAAGTACATGCCAATGTAGTCTATATTATGTGTACCTGGAGGGAAAGTCCTCAAGTTAATCAGTTCCAGTACTCTATCAAATGATTTAGTAGCCTGGGTTGTGCCCTCATGAAAGGGTAGTGACAAAACTTCCACATTCCACATTGATTTAGCATGGAAATGGCCTCTGGATCCTCTTCAACTAGTATGTCTAGATCCTCATGCTCTCTATCTCTCCAATGGACATACATGCTGATGCATGAAAAAGTTTGCGGTTAGTGACTTTTTTTGTTTTTTTAATACTTTAAGAGATATATGCAGGCTATTTTAAGATAGTCATGTATGTATGTGTGTTGAGTTTTTCTCAGCTCACGTATATATGTGTGTCGAGCGTGAGCAACCCACGTACATGCAGATCGACTTATTTTTTAGGGTGCGCACCCTCTAAACAAAAATAAAAGAAAAAAAATGATGAATGGAAATATTGAAGGAGGTCATGTGTACTTACTTGGTGTAAATATGTTGAACCTGCATAGAATAGATCTAGCTAAACAATAATACACACATTTTCATAGATAATTTGAGAAAGAAGAAGAAGGAGAGAAAGAATAGAATAATTCTCATTAACTGTCATGAATAATGAATAATTTACACATGATATACTTTGTATAACTCAATGAGTGTGCACTGGATGAGAACCAATGCACCATAGTAGTGGTCTAGAGTGATATGAACACACACCATCAGTTACAGGAGTGAATTTCCACCTATTCTAGTCTCTTAGGCAGTTACGGGAGTGAACTTCCACCTAGCTGAGTTAACTGGTCAACTAGTCTTCAGTTAACTGACCGAACTGAGAGTAGTGAGGAGTAGATCAGGGAATCAAGGGTAATGCACTAGTTTGGTGATGATCCCAAGGAAAGTGTGCATTATATGGTGATGACCCCAATGTTTCATGGTGACAAACCCAATGCAGCATCTAAACTCAACTCAACTAGTCAAACTGGAGTGTCAACTGAAAGAGAATATTCTCTAGGTGGAATATTCTCCCCTAAAATATAGGAGACTAGATAATGACTAATTATGACTAATAAACCTTAGGAAAAATAAATCCTAGGTGTGAGTGAAGTAACTCCAACACCCCCCCTCAACATCACTATGGTGAAAATGAAGAATGGGTCCCAACAACGAGGCCATGTTAGGTACCCAAATACAAACGATACACTAAAATAAAGTGAGGAAAGAGGGAAAACCGCATGGGAAAACCCCCCTCAAGGTACAATGTATGTAAAAAGAAGAACTACAGTTGCTAGGAAACCGTGTTCTTCACTCCAAGACAACTTCGTAGAGAATGGAACTTTTGATAAGTGAAGGTCTTGGTGAAGATGTCTGTCATCTGTTCTATTGAAGGAAAAAACTGTAAGTCGATGATCCTCTCGTTTACTAAGTCATGAATTTAGTGCATGTGGATATCGATGTGCTTCATACACTGCCTCAGAAATGGATCTCTGCAGAACTTCAGAGTGCTCTGGTTGTCACACTAGATGACGATCGACTGATGAAAGTGAATTACCAACTCAGTGAGAAAATGTTGTAGCCACATAGCCTGAATGGTTATGTTAACTACCCCTTTGTACTCTACCTCGGCTGAAGATAGAGCAATGGAAGATTACTTCTTTCTTGACCAACAGATAGGCCCAGAACTAAGACTAAGTGAGTAACCAGATGTGGACTTGCGATCAGTGTTATCACCAGCCTAATCAGAATCAATAAACCCGATGAGATATAATGCAGAGTTTGTTGCATAATGAATCCCAAAGGTGATGGTGCCATGTACATATCGAAGGATATGCTTAGCAGCTTTCCATTGTAGCTCATGCAGCTCCTGCATGAATCTGTAAATTGTGACGAATGTATAGGAGAGGTCTGGTCTAGATTGGGTGAGATACAACAAGCTCCCCGCCATCCTTAATTTTGACTCCTGATAAGAAAGGAGTTGGAGTAGACTTGTAGTCTATCATGTGAAATCTCTCAAGGATATCTCATGCATACTTGGCCTATGGAAATTTGATGTCAAATACATCATGAATGATCTCGAGTCCAAGGATGAAGTGTAGGGGACCCATGTCCATCATCAAAAAACTATCATGTAGAATCCTCTTGATTGCAATAATCGTTGAATTTGAGCAACCGATGATCAACAAATCATCAACATACAGAACTAAGAGTAGAAGTGAATTAGTCGTCTTGAGCATGTAGACATTCAGATCTAATTTACAATGTACAAATTTCTGTGAAAATAGGTAGGATTCCATCTTGGCATACCATTCCCTCGGAGCTTACTTGAAGCCATAAAGGGACTTCTTCAGTCGATAGACCAAAGATGAGTCATGCATAAATCCCTGGGGATATTCCATGTAGATATCCTCAGAGATATCACCGTGAAGAAATGAATTATTCACGTCCATCTAATGGAATTCCCATCCCTTGTCTGCTACAATGGAAAGTGCCAATCGTATGGAATCCATCTTCAGTACTGAAGGGAAGGTCTCATCATAGTCAATACCATGCACCTGTTGAAATCCTTTGGCAACAAGCCTAGCTTTGTATATGCTAATATGTCCATCCACTACACTCTTGGTCCTGTAGATCCATCTGCATCTAACAAGTTTCCTCCTAGAAGGAAGGGGAACCAGATCCCAATTCTGGTTCTCAAGGAGGGAGTTGTACTCCTCCTACATGGAGGATTCCCAAAATGGATTTCTAGCAGCCTCTCCATAAGACTATGGATCTGCAGATTGAACCAAGAAAAGATGCCTGGAGGGCAATGGTTTAGTGGTAGTGAGTTCAACAGGAGGCCCCCCTAAATCATATTGATTCCTCCTGGTATCAGCTAGATCACCAACGAGATCCCCTGCAACATGAAGAGTAGTCTGTGCCCACTTGGGCCTCTTCTCTGGCTCTGCAATTGCATCTGGATGCTATGAATCTGCATCTAAATGTACTGAATCTGAATCTAAATCCTTTGAGTCCTCTGAATCAGAACTCTCGTCTGAAGAGTCAGCATGTGCATGCTCATCATCTCGGATAGGTAGAAGAATGAAGGTGTATTCATGCGGCTGTTGAGGTACATGCAAGACACTTTCCTCGAATTGGATGCTTCACTCAATGTTGATTCGGTCCAAGGAAAGATCAATAAGTCTATATCCCTTCACACTATTAGTGTATCCAACAAAAATGCACTCAGTGCTCTGTGGATCAAGTGCCTTCCTCTTTTCATAGGGAATCTGGGCCCATGCACATGAACCAAAAATGCGAAAGTGGGTCACTTTTGGTTTGAGGCCACTCCAAGACTCATAGGGGGTCTTATCCTTGACAGATCTATGGGGAGATATGTTTTGGAAGTATGTTGCACAATTAAGTTCTTCGACCCATAGTCTCTGTGGTAGTGACTTTGCATGCAACATGCAAGATGCTATCTCCTTTAGAAATTTGTTTTTCCGCTCAGCAACTCCGTTTTGTTGTAGAGTATAGGGAACTGTGTGTTGCAACTGAATCCCTGCCTCATGGAAAATATTATGGATCTCATGATTTATATGCTCTCCCCCATTATTAGTTTGGAGGACTTTGATTTTCTTTATAGACTGTGTCTCAACCCAGTCTTTGAACTCTTTGAGGTGTTGAAATACCTTGAATTTGTTCCTGAGAAAGTAGATCCATGTAAAACGTGAGAAATCATCAACAAAAATGAGAACAAACCTCGCTTTTCTAATGGATGGAAGTGGAAAAGGACCCATAAGGTCACTTTGGATCAGATCTAAAGGTGCAGAATCTCTCTGAGACTTTCCTTTGTTGAATTTCTATTGAGGGTGTTTTCCGAGAAAACATCCCTCACATACTCCCTTGGAGAAATGGATGTCTAGTAGACCATCAATCAATATTTTATTGCTAAATTGTTGCATGTATCTGAAATTCAAATGTCTAAACCTTTCATGCCATATCCTACTACTTTCATCAACATGAGTAAGCAGTAAAGCAAGAACAGGTTCAATGAATTCATAAAATGTATACAATCTTGACTGATGATTTACGTCATCGGTAGCAACCCTGGAGTTAGTTTGCATGTCATAGATGTCCATCGAATTTGGTGTGAATATGAATTTATTTCTAGTTCCATAATTCATCATCTGATACACAGAGAGAAGGTTGACAGAATGTTTGGGAATATGCATCACATTCTTGAAGCTTCAGTTGGTGAGTTCAATCCTTCCTTTATCGATGACTTCGATAGAAGAATTGTCCCCCATCAGATTAGGAGGACTTTTTAATGCATCCAATGAAGAATATACTACTTTTGAGGAATCCATGTGATGTGATGCTCCTGAATCTACAATCCAAGCATCAGGAGAGAAGTTGATGGCAATCAAGGCATGGCTAGAATTTCCTTTCTTGGGATTCTGATCTTCTGGATTCTTCTTCTTAGCACCCTCGGGGATGTGATCTCCAAGGTTGTTTTGCTGAAGTATTTGAGTCATTAGATCTATTTTTTTTTCATGCATGTGGATTCTGGATGGAATCCTTTCTGACAGTACGTGCATTTATCCCCTTTTCTTCCCTTTTCCCCTTTGGATCCAGAGGCATTGGTGAAGTGTTTTGTTTACCCTTCCTTTTTCGGATGTGCATGATATTTCCTTTTGTATTTATATTTATATTTCTGATATTTTTGGCTATCATATTGCATAGTAAGTGCATGTTACCTTGGGCCTTTGATTTTTCCCATGTTGATGAGCTTGGTTTGCTCTTGTGTCAAGGATTTGATAAAGTCCTCAAGAGAAGGCATCTTCCAGGTGGCTCTAGAGGTGAATATGACACAATGGAATGTGGATACGAATAAAGAGAATTCATGACCAAGTTTGGAGAGAATGGTGATAACCATTTGTTTCTCCTCCTTCGATTTATCAACCTCGCAAGATTTGAGTTGCGACAGTAAATCCTTGAATTTTGTAAACAAATATTGGATATTGTCGAATCTTTTTGGATACAATGTGAGAAGTTCCACCTCCAACATGTGTCCTCTCATATCATCCTATTTTCCAAATATCCCTTCCAAGTTGGTCCAGGATTCATTGGGAGTCTTACAGGAATATATGTGAAAAAGGAAATCGGGAGAAATAAGATTGCAAATTGTTCTGAGTGCCTCATCCTTGCGATTTAAGTACTTGGATTTTTCTATGGATGATGTCAGTTGTGTATATTTATTCAAGGTTAACCTGAAAAATCCTCTAGTTCAAATATGTATGGCTATTTTCTCATTCCATGCAAAGTTGTTACAAGGTGTAAGAATGAATTCTTTTTGGAAATCCATCTTTCCGCTGTCTTCAATCTTTTGTACCTGCAAAAAATTTTGGTGTATCTTTTTCTTAGTATTTTGTCGTCTCTAATACCATGTAAATGTGTTGAACCTACACATAATATATATATAAACAATAATACACACATTTGCAGAGAGAATTTGAGAAAGAAGAAGAAGGAGATAAAGAATAGAAGAATTCTCATTAACCATCATGAATAATGAATAATTTACACATGATATACTTTGTATAAATCAACGAGTGTGCAATGGAGGAGAACCAATGTGCCATAGTGGTGGTATATATTGATCTAGACACAAACCAGTAGTTACAGGAGTGAAATTCCACCTATTCTAGTCTCTAAGGAACTTACGAGAGTGAATTGCCACCTAGTTGAGTTAACTAGTCAACTAGTCTTCAGTTAACTGACTAAACAGAGAGGAGTGAGGAGTAGATAAGGGAATCAAGGGTAATGTGGTAGTATGATGATCATACCAAGAAAAGTGTGCATTATTTGGTGATGATCCCAATGTTTCATGGTGACAAACCCAATGCAGCATCTAAACTCAACTCAACTAGTCAAAGTGGAGTGTCAATTGAAAGAGAATATTCTCCAGGTGGAATATTCTTCCATAAAATATAGGAGACTGGATAATGACTCATTATGACTAATAAACAAGTAAAAACCTTAGGAAAAATAAATCCTAGGTGTTTGTGAAGTAACTCCAACAATTGGTTCAAGTTTGAAGTATTTTCGTCCACCGTAGCTCCTTGAATATGTGTTTTAAGGAAGATGGAATTTTCACTTTTGGGATATTTTCCAAATTGCAATGGTTAAAATGAGATGTATACCTCTATTTATAGACCACTCTTTTTTGCCCCAGTTTTCCCTATTCTTGGCTTGGTGGGTGCTTTGGTTTCTTTTTGGGGTATCTTTAGGTCATTCTTATGAAATTTTTCTTTTTTGTTTGGTGTTTCTATGAGATGGGTTACACTCACATCATCCTGTGGTGAAGTTGTATTTTCGACACTTGCATATAGGTTAGGTTCTCATCACCTTGCATCTTGCATTTTTGTTGACTATTTCCACTTTGTCATAGGATAGATTCCATCGAAGTGTGACACTGAACTTTCTATGCTTCTTTAGAAGTGTCATAGTTAGGTGGTAGAGCCTGCCTCTACAATGGATTACCTAGGTAGATCCTTTGCTATATTTTGGCATCCATGATAAGAGTATTACATAGGATTGGGGGTCCTTTTAGTCCATCCATGACTTTATGTTGAAGCCTCATTCTTCTTCATATTTTTTTGGCCCATACTCGAGGGACTCCATAAGAGCATGGTTTGTTGTCTTTCAGGCTCGCTTAAACTTTGAAAGTGACATCTAACAAGAAATTTTTTATCCTTTTTAGTCTCATTCAGATTACTTAAGAAAAGGATCCCCCTTGGAGTCTTCTTTAAGCTACTTTTAGACTCTCTAAAATTGAAAATATTGTCGAGCGATATTGTTTCCCTTCACACACATCAAATTTAACTAAAATTTGAAGGCACATCTGTTCGACGATAGTTTACCCCTTTTTTTGTACAAATGGATATTTTTATGAAAAAGGTACGCACTAGGAGCTACATTTCGGTATGAGAGTATTCTCAGGCATAAGTTTAACCCTTTTTCGGGCGCGAGGGACTAAATTTGCAAAAAAAGGGCCATTCTCCCTGGTTTTTGTTTATCTCTTTTTCAAGCCTTGGAGATTATCTATGAAAAAGGAAACCCCTTGGAGTCTTCTTTAAGCCATTTTCAAACTCCCTAAACAAGAAAATATAATCGAGTGACCTTATTCCTTTCACACTCGTTAATTGGTTCAGAAGGAATATCTATTTGGCATAAGTTTAACCCTTTTTCTGGCCAATAGATTACCCAGGAAAGAGGTATGCCTCGAGACACATGTCTCACTAGGAGAGTTCTCTTAAGTCAGGTTTTATACTTTTTCGGGCTTAGGGAACTAAATTACGAAAAAGGTGGTGAGTCCCTAGTTAATCACTTTTCAAACTCCTTAAAATTGAAAATATAGCCGAGTGATCTTGTCTCTATCACACTCGTTAAAATGGTTTTGAAGAGATGTCCTTTCGATATAATTTTAACCCTTTTCCGGATTGATTGGAATAAGTAAGAAAAATGAATACTCTTTCCCTAGTGGCCAGAAGAGTTATCCTTGGTATAATTTTATTCTTTTTCGGGCCTTGGAGGAAAACCTTATGAAAAATATCACTCTGGAGTCTTCTTTTAGTGTTCTTCAGACTCTCTAAAAGTGAAAAACCATCGACCTTACCTTATTTGGGCTCGTAAAACTTTACATGGAAGGAGTATTGTTGTGTCATACTATAATCACATCACATGTCTCATCCTTGTGTCTCTGGACTAATGTTGGCTTCATGTTTCTATTACTGAATCATTAGAGCATTCCTTAGGTGCAATCCTTGTAGCACTTATTTCCCTTGCGATCTGACACATTGACCCATGGAGGATTTTTCCCGAGTGTCCTTATCCAGCACATGTATCCTTGCACTGAGCATTAGTATGTTCCATGCACTTGGAATTGGTTTTATTTCCCACGACACTCATTCCTCCTTTGTAATGTAGCATTCTTTAATTCTTTTTCAAGCTCATTAAAAATTTGAAAAAGACAAAAAAATCAAATATTCCAAAAAGAGGGGACGAGATATACATTATATTTTTTTCAGCAACAAGATAGTCACCCTCGGAAAAAGCACATCCTTATGTTTTTTCCACAAGCATTGGTATCTAGTATGACCTTAGGAAGTTGTTCTCGTTACATAGATTTGTGTCCTCCTCCATTTGGTTACTCTTCCAAACATATGGAAAGTATGTGGTGCCTTATGTGTCATAGACTTATGTCAATAATATGTTTCCTGAGTCTCATCATTTTGTCGTGCTTTTGTCTAAGGGAAGTTTTCCAACATGAGTCGACCATTTTGCAATTAGTCTCTTGATCTTCATGAGTCATCCATCTTGAGAATCTAGTCAAGTTCATATTTAAAATCAACAAAGTTCGGTACCTGTTGTTTAATTTCTCCCAGTATTTCCATGACGGTTTGTTGAGGACCTTAGGGTAGTGAGTCCTACACTCGTGTTGAGGGGTCAGAATTCACCCAAACACAACAAGGGGTACTCCCCAGTATAAAGTCTCAATTATTGATCCGAATTATTTTTGGCATGAAATGAGAGTGGAGATATAATAAAGAAATGCATAGAGATATTACAGATATTCAATAATATAACAAAAATGTATCAGATATGAAACCATAAACATAGATATATAGTAATACATTATTTCTATTAATCAAAGAAATGTATAGAGACTGTAAAAATAGAGAGTGAAAGACTCGCTAGAATGGTGGCAGCTTATATCTGAGAAGAGATGTGACGGCTACTCGCATTCACAAGAAGATGATTACAATGAGGCTCTAAAGGCCTTTTTACAATAAATGGGAATGCAAAAAGTCCTAGACACCCAAAAACCTAACCCTAGGAGATGAAGCACCAAAAGTCATGTGGGCCCCGTTTGGGTAAGTTAGTACATCAACTTCTCGGGGTCGTAACGTTTGCATATGATATCTGTTTTAGGCGTATGATAGCTCGTTGGAAATGTATCATAGAGGAGATTCATTTTGGGGGCTCAATCATGCCTTTGGATATCATTGAGAACCTTGATCTTTAAAAACCTTCATTTAGGCCCTCAAAATGGCCCCAAAAATTAAAACCTGCTAAAAATAGTAAATTGCCAAAATTGCCAGAAAGTTGTTTTGAGGCAGTTGGAATAGGTGGGTGGCCACCGATATCCACCTAGATCAATCCTCCCTCCTTAGGAAGCAATGGTATCCATTGCATTTTTTTTCGGGGGGAGAAGGAAAAGCGTTTGTTAAATCTGCATCTTGGTGAGCTGCTTGTCTTGCTCGAGACGTCGCGCTACTCAATTTGTGGAAGTCTATCACGAACCTGTTGAGGTTGAGGATGTTCAACAAGTCAAGATACATGAGAGGATGGTGTGCAGAATGAATCTTTGCACTCTGCTGCAAACTTGTGGACCTTCTTCTATTGCATAGAAGGTGCTTGGGGCAAGGCTGTAGTGGTTGCAATGTCCTTTTGTTCTCCTTTTGAACAGATTGTGAAGAAGCTAAATTTTGTAGTATTAGATACTACCTTGTGACACGTTTTAGGTGGAATAGTGGTTAAAACTACCTATGGTATTCTATAGAGATGACACCCCAAAGTAACAATGACACCACGGGCTTGAGACTCACAAATAGCATGGCGTCTCCACATATATGGTTGTCCCAAGAGCACATCACAGACATCCAGTGGGGAAACATCACATAATACCTCATCCTTGAAGGGTTGGATCCCACATGATAATAGACACTATTGGATGACACGGAGATCTCGTCCTTGGCGAAGCCACCCAATCTTGTATGGCTGCATGTGTGGTGTTGTCGACAATCCCAACTATTTGATGACCTCTGCTGAGATGAGGTTCTTCTAGCTTCCGATATAAACAATAAAATCCAGTGACGTCCCCTTCACCCACATCTGTGAATGAAAAAGGTGCTCCCCCTCTTCAGGATCTATTGGTTCTTCTGGTTTAATTGTTGTAGTAGCAACAATAGTAGTGGGGTCTGCGTCAATGATCTGGCATATACCATTATTTTCATAATCATATTCTGAATCAAGGTTAGCCTCTTTGTCTTTAATCTTGGCCACTAATGACTGTTTTGAGCGACATTCATCGGTGTTGTGCCAGGGGCTTTTGTGGAACTCGCACCATTTTCTAGTGTCCTTCTTTGTCTTCCCGTGACCCTTATTTTCCTGTTTCTTGGACTGGTTTTCGGGAAACTGTTTGTTAGGGCCATCTTTGTCATACTTTGGTTGTTGTGGATTTGCAGACCCAAACTCCCATTTGTTCTGGTGCTTCAATTTATACTCAATTTTAATATCATATCGATAAGCAGCACCGAGTGATGAGATGTCCATAAAATCCATTTCAGTCTGGATGTATCTATGTAGAGCCCCATGATATTTCAGAACCAAATGTCACTTGGAGTCTTTGATACCTAGTTTGGTGCGCAAGGTATGGAAGGTATTGGTGAACTCCAGAACTGCTTGGCCCCTCTCTTGTCGTAGTGTGGTCCATCTCATGTACTGGTCCTCATAGTTGCCAATATGGTAATAATGTTCCTTTACCGCATCCACAAAAAAATCCCAAGTGGGATCGCCCCCATATATTTCATACTCCTATATGGAAATTTGATCCCAGTAAGTTTCCCACCAATGTTTGACATGAGGGAGATCTTTAAGGAGTGTGAAGGTGATCTTTTCTTTGTCGGAAAAATTGTGAACAGAGAAATAACCTTCTAGCCGAGTTAACCATTTTTCTAGGGCTTCTACATCTATCTGTCCTTCAAATACAGGAATATCAAAGTTAACTTGTACCTTGAAAGGTGAGGTGCCTCCAAAGTGGCTACTTGATGAAGAGGTGCCTGATTCTATCGACAAGCATTGAAGGATGTGGGAAAAATTCTCCATCATTTCATCCCTCTATCGCGTGAGAGCTTGCTCAAGCAACAGATTGATAGGATCACCTGCTCCGTCGTTTTTCTTTTCTTCTGCCATTGAGGGTTTCTTGGGTGTGTGAGAGTGATTGTATTCAAGAGAGACAAGCTCGAGACCCAACTTTCTATACTTGGACCTCGTCGAGGACATGCACTGAAAAAAAATGATCAAGAGAATCTTGCTCTGATACCACTGATCCGAATTATTTTCGGCATGAAATGAGAGCGAATATATAATAAAGAAATGCACAGAGATATTGCATATATTCAATAATATAACAGAAATGTATCAAAGATGAAACCATAAACACAGATATACATTAATACATGATTTCTATTAATCAAAGAAATGTACAGAGACTGTAAAAATACAAAGTGAAAGACTCGCTAGAATGGTGGCAGCTTATCTCTGAGAAGAGATGTGACGGCTACTCGCATTAGCAAGAAGATGATTACAATGAGGATCTAAAGGAATTTTTACAATAAACGAGAATGCCAAAATTCCTAGACATCCAAAAACCTAACCCTAAGAGATGAAGCACCAAAAGTCATGTGGGCCCCGTTTGGGTAAGTTAGTACATCAACTTCCCGGGGTCATAACTTTTGCATACGATCTCTGTTTTAGGCGTATGATAGATCATTGGAAAGGTATCATCGAGGAGATTCATTTTGGGGGCTCAATCATGTCATCAGCTATCATTGAGAACCTTAATCTCTAAAAACCTTCATTTAGGCCCTCAAAATGGCCTTGGAAGTTAAAACCTGCTAAAAATAGTAAATTGCCAAAATTGCCAGAAAGTTGTTTTGAGCCAGTTGGGAAAGGTGGGTGGCCACCGATATCCACCTGGATCAATTATACTAAACATCATTTGGTTTAGGAGTCCCATCCGGAATTTGGCACGACTACCATTATTGCTAATTTTTTGTTTTAGTATCGGTTAAGGTCTGATGTACAGATGCGAGATGGAATGCATGAAAATATATATATGAAGACCATGTATGTAAAATATTAACAACTAACCTATCCTAATCTATACTAACCTATCTCTAATCTATGCTAAACTATCCTAGATAGGAGTGAAACTGGAGTAACCAGTGAGTTATAAATGCAACCAAGTCTTAAAACTACTTTAACATTGTTAGTTGTATGAAAAGAGAAAGATTGGAAGAAATCACACATGTAAGTATATAATCAGATTAGTGCAGATTACATTAACATATACTGTAACAACTCAAAAAACTCAAGGCATGGAAATATTCGAAGAAATACCAAATATTGCAAAAACGTAATTAAGATTGCATAAGAATTAGTTTACGAAAAAAAAAGCATTCTTACAATCCATATAAACAACAAACATCCTCTTTTGTAGCAGTTCAAAGATTCGATCAGTTTCTACACATAATTCCTTCTAAAAGTATTGTCCCTGAGGGCTTCTCAATATTCATTAACACTATATAAGTTCTTGAAACAATTCTTGGGTCTATACAATGCTTGAAAATCCAAAAGTTTAAAAGTCCTTATTTTAGAGTTTCTAATCTACTTTATACACATAATGGTAACTCCTATTTGTATTTTCACCTTCTTCTTGAAGTAGCAGTTACAAGACTATTCACATTCCCTTCTCTTAATGAAAGTGGCACAAAATGATGAAATTTGAGATAGTTAGGAAAAGGATGAAAAAACAAGACAATGGCTTGTCCTTTTCCTATGATATTTTGCTTTGGAGATAGGTCATCCAAACTTCCAACTGTTTATACAATGCCTCAATCCTTCTATAAGATAGTTGTTCCAACATTGCTTCAATCATGTCATCGTTATCATCCAATGCGCTCATATCTTTTTCCAATTTTTTCATGTAAGCTTGTATCAAAGTATGGAGCTTTGATGGTTGGAACAAATGTTGATCAATAAGATCAGTTGAGACGAAATTTGATGCTTCAACTACTTGTCTTCTTCGACTTTTAATTTCCCGAACTACATTCACTAATTCCTCCATGACTAATTTATTCCCCAGTTCATCTAGCATTGGGACTCGACCATGTCTTATGAACTCTTGAGCAACTTTGTGAGTTCTAGAGAAAATCCCTATTTCTTTGGTCACTTATTTTTCTTCTCATTTCCCTACTTGTTGGAAATGATATAGATCATACATTTATGTCTTCCTCACTGATTTTGAGGGTCTATATAATTATGTAGGTGCATCAAGATTTTCTACTATCCAAGTATAAATATCAATTATGCCTTCCTGAATGGTGTTGTATTGCGTTAGTTTTCCTATGCTAGATTTAAAACTGAGAAGACTCCTTTCATATATTCTTACTTGTTGGAGCTTCTCCTCTAACTTTATGATCTTCATTTCTTTCTCCTCATTTTGCTAGAACAACCTTTTCATATTATCTACAGTTGCATCCATGAATGAAAATCCTGTTCTTGCTATTGCCACAGAGTTTTCCCTAACATCTCATGTGATGACACCTGCGTTACTAATTGTTGGCACAGGGGAAGACCCGAGGTTCACTCCAAGAGTGCACCAACAAGCTCAAGCTACTGGCCCTTTTGGCATCACCTGTGAAGCAAATGCAGTCTCACCCGAAGCATCTATGAGGGGTTTGCAGGGCAGAGATGTCTACAACCGGGGGAATATCAAGTGGATCTAGTAGAACAACAACACACTATATGCTTATCACTTATGAAGCTAGATCTATCTTGTGCAGTTATAGATCTGATCTAACACAGCAATGCAAATAACAATACAACAGCAACAAATATCAAAGCATCAATCACACATCCACAACACAAGGTATATGTGGTTCATGCTCTCTCTAGGGCTACATCCACAGAACTGTGCTTATGATTTATTAAGGAAAAGCATACAGTTCTTGTCTACGCTCTCAGCTAGCAGATCTTCTTTCTTCTCTCTCCCCTTCCTACGCACCCAGCTGGAGGATTTGATCTTTGCACACAGTTGAAGATATTACAATACCAGAAGGATCTCTCTCTCTCAGCACTTCTCTCTCTCAATAGAATAATCTATCACACAATAATAGAGCTAGATCAACAACAATATCATAGAAATAATCAATGAAAAACTGACCCAGGTCCTCTTGACCTTTATTTATACATTACAATACCTCACCGATAGCCTTAATCCGAAACCTAGGTGCCAAAACCCTAAATACCAAAACCCTAGATGAACTTGACCCTCTTTTTCTGGGCTTCGCCGGCCTGTCTTTCCTTCCTTCTCACGCGATTATCCAAAGAATCCAATGGTGGCTTTTCCCACTTTATGAGTTGTCCTCAATCCCTCTCCCTTGTTGATATATCATCCTCGATCTCCTCATCCAATGGATTGATTTTCCACACTTTGCTCCATCGTTTCTTCTCTTTTGCTCACTTCAACCCAGTGACAGTCGTTGTGTCTCTTGCGAAGTTCTCTTTTTACCTTTTCTCCCTTGTACTTCGCTTCCTTCCCTATCCAAGGGCCAACATGCCCCCAACGCTCACCTGTGACTCATCTTGAGGCACTTCATATCTGGTTCCTCTATTTTTCTTCAACTTGGACTGTGGAGTGCAACCTTTGCTTTCTGCTTTATGCCTCCTTTCCATCCCTGTGCAGACTATCTTTTCTGTGTCCGGTACGTAGTTTCAACTGCACCTGGTACCTAGACCCTTTTTTCCCTTTGCGTTTATTGAGGGATGCAAGGCAGCTGGTTTCCATAGTATAACTTCAGCCGAATCCCATTCACCAATCCTTCTTCCCACTCTCCCTTTAACGTCTTCAGCTGCGCAGCTCCTCCTTCTGTGACATAGGCAATCTCATATGGTCTGAGCCAATGCATTCTGAACTTCCCAGGGTGTTTGATAAACTTACTGTCATACATCAATACTAAGTCACCTTGCTTGAATTCCTTCTTCTTGATGTGCCTGACATGATAGGCCTTCTCTCTCTCCTTCTGAACTTGTTGATGAAACCCAACAATGAATCTATCCTCTTCCAGTTCAACCAGCTGTGAAAGCCTCTCGTGAGCCACACCAGTATCATCCATGTCTGTGAATGCAACAATCCTTAAGCTTGGTACCAAATATTCCATCGGGACAACAACTTCAAGACCATAAACCAACTTGAAAGGGGTCGACATTGTTAATTTCTTGCAAGTGGTTCTATAGGCCCATAGTACTGCAAGTACTCTTAAATCCTAGTCATCCATGTTCACACTACAAATCCTCGTCAATGTTGTTTCTAAGATCTTGTTGAACACTTCCACTATCCCATTTGCTTGTGGATAGTAAGGCGTACTCTTTTGATGGTGGACTGCAAATTCTTCAGTCAGGGCTTCAATTCTCTTATTGATGAAGAGTGTAAATTGATCACTCATAAGGATCTTGGGGCATCCAAATATGGTTATTATGTCATCAAATATAAAATGCGCAGCTGTAGTTGCACTACAGTCATTGACTGTTATGGCTTTGGCCCATCTGGTTAAGTATTCCATCGTAGTAATAATGTACCTCACTCCTCTGCACTTCCCTGGTGGGTTTATAGGTCCCAGAAAATCAATGGCCCATTTTTCAAATGCTTGTAGGTTCATATGCAGTGCTAATGGAATTTTATATATTTGGGATGGTTTTCCAATTCTCTGGCATACATTGCATGCTCTGGAATATTATTCAGCATCTCTGTGTAAGGTAGGCCACCATAAGCCAGCTCACAGAACCTTATGCACAGTTGCTTTCTCTGCATAGTGTCCTCCTGCGATGCCCTCATGAGCTTCTGCGAGTATCAGTGGTCTCTCTGACTCCATAACACACCTTCTAAGTATCTTATCAAGTCCCATTTTGTATAGATGACCATCAATCGGTGAAAATTCTACAGTGCATACCACTAGCTATTTCTTTTGAGGAATTGTATACTCACTTGGTGCCATTCCTGTTGACAGGAACTAGACTATGTCTGTGAAGTGGTCATCAATCTTTCTAATGGCAAGCAACTATGCATCTGACAATGTGTCCTCTAAGCTGGTGGGTTCGTTGCTATGTTCCAACCTTGAGAAGTGGTCAGGGCCCTTGTTCATTCTTCCTAGTTTAACTATGATTTCAAAGTCATATTCTTGAAACAGCAGAAGCCATCTGTAGATTCGCCCCCCCAACTTTGGCTTGTTGACTAGGTACTTCAACATGGAGTGATCTGTGAACATTTTAAAGTTTCCTCCCAACAAGTAGTGGCGGAATTTTTGCAGTGCATACACCATGGATAACCCTTCTCTCTCTGTAGTGGTGTAGTTAATCTCAGATGTAGATAGCTTCCTGTTGGCAAATTCTAATGGGTGGTCAATGTCCCCTTCTCCAGGTTGTGCCAGTATTTCTCCTAATGCAATAGAAGACACATAGACATGTACATGAAACTCCTTGTTCCAATCTGGGAAAACCAAAGTGGGCACAGTGACCATGTTCTGTTTCAGTGTGTCGAAGCTCTACTGGAATTCATCTATCTAGCCAGACTAACAATTCTTCTTCAACATCTTATCCATCGGTGTTGTGATTTGGGCATAGCCCTTAATAAATTTCTTGTAATAGCCCATATGTCCTATCATAGTGCTCAGTTGTTTGACTAAAGTAGGTGGGTGTCAAATCAACTATAATTGCAATCTTTGATGGATCAACCAACAATCCTTTCTTGCATACAATATGGCCTAATAGTACTCCAAATGGTGAGAAGAAGGTGCACTTCTTCAAATTTAAAGAAATTTGACACTGCCTACATTTATCCAACATTAGCCTTAGACATTCAATATGGTTTTTCAACAAACTAAACACAGTCCAGTCATCAAAATATGCTTCTAAAAACTTATGCAGAAATTCTTTGAATGCTTCGACCACCACCTTGGAGAAGATGGCAGGGGAATTCTTTAGTCCAAATGGCATTACTGTATATTGGTAGGATCCCCATTTGGTGGAAAATGTGGTCATGTAGCGGTCTTCCTTGGCAATACAGATCTGATGGTATCCTGAAAACCCATCTATAAGCGAATATACTTCTTGGCCTCCCACATTATCCAACACTTCATCTGTGAATGGTGTAGGGAAAGGATCATGCAGACAAGAATCATTCAGCTTCTTGAGATCTATGCAGGTCCTGATCTCACCTGTCTTCTTGTCTTTCACCACCATAGGGCTAA
This sequence comes from Picea glauca, assembly GCA_000966675.3. Taxonomy (NCBI): domain Eukaryota; kingdom Viridiplantae; phylum Streptophyta; class Pinopsida; order Pinales; family Pinaceae; genus Picea; species Picea glauca. The sequence continues at coordinate 577,832 of JZKD02S1930734.1, forward strand.
TCCACTCTGACTCTTCGACAGGCTCAATAATCCCTACTTCTAACATTCCGTTGAGCTCAATATTTACTTTTTCCTTATATTTCAGGCTCAATCTGTATGGTATTTGTTTGACTGGCTTCACACCTGGTTTTAAAGTTATTCTCATCTCTCCCATAGGTCCTTTGATTTCCTTCATATCAGTGAACTTGGTCAGGAAAAAGTCCTGATATTTGTGCAACAACTCTATAATCTTGTCAATGGTAGCAACATCCCAGTAATCTCTGACATTGGCAAGCTTCGGTGTCTCCTCTGTTCTAATGTTGACCTTTTTTATCTTGATTGGATGACCAATAAATGGTAGCTCCACTCATGGTCCTTCCACATATCTTTTTCCTTCTTTCTCAGTGATGTTTACCTTTCTGGGATCATCATCATCATCGGCATTGATGTTGTAACATCCTTGCAATTTCTGGAATGGCGCAGTCCATTCGTCCTCTTCTTGTTCCATAGGGAGGATAGATGCCTTTTCGAATACTCTCTATCTCACAATATGTAATTCTTGGTCTACTAAAGGAAATTCACTTTCAAACAAAAAGGTGGTTACAAAATTTTGAATCATACCTTCCCAATCTGCAGTGATGAGGCGTAGCTCCGCTTGAAAGTACTAGTTGATAGGAATCATGTCCATTGTGTTAATGAATTGGTGCACCCATTGTTCTCAAGGGATGTCACTCCAGGCCTCTTCGCAGCTTCACACATGGTCCTTTGGGAAACCTTGACCTGTGTACCTCAGTTCGCAGCTTAATGCTTATGCTGAGAACTGTGTTGTCATCAAAGTTTGACATTGTGTCCAGTCTGTGATGTTTCTTTTGTGCATCCCCCACCATCTTGTTGGTGTGGCTTTCATGGCATCATCGATTTCCAAAAACCTTTGTTGTGCTGGTATACTTGTTTCAAACTCTGATAAGAAATTTTCTAAAGGGTTCAGCCCATGAAATGTGGGTAGTTTACTCACTGTTGTGTCGATCCAGCGAACCTCTCTGGTTAGTCTAGCACATCTTCTGGTAGATACTTCACACATCTGGTTATGCCAGTTCTCCAACGCTTCTTCTAAGTCTAATGAACATGCGATGTCGCTTCACCAGCTTAGATTCCCATCAACTGTAGGATTGATATAACCCTGTTGTCTGGTTGTTAGTTGGTAGATGTTTTCTAGTTCATACGCGTGGTCTTCTTCTCTGACAAGCTCTATATATCTAGGACCCTTATCTGGATCTAAAGGTGCAATGACCCTAAATCCATATCTTTCAAATGTCATGCATCTTTTCTTTAGATCAACAACAGTAGAATTTTCAAAGGCCCAATCAATTCCTAGTAATGCAGGGTAAGGGCAGTTGTCATCAACAATTTCAATTACCTCAAAATCTGCAAAGGTTCTAACTTCGTCGATGTCCACAGGGGCATGTTCTAACCATCCAAATGGGATAAAATCTTGTTGATTAGCCATGCAAATTCTAATAGGGGAATATATCAACTTCGGTTTTCCTATTAGTGCCCAGATTTTCTTTGTCATGTCATTGACCTCTGACCCTAAGTCGAAGACCACATAGTCTATATCATACTCTCCTATCTGAGCATTCAAGTGTAATTCTTTATTTGTTCTTCTCTTCTTACCAATCTAGTGTACTTCCCTATTCAATAAGTGGTCTATCTTTCCTAGTTCATATTGTTTATCCAGGTTTTGCAGTTCTTGTATAGCTTTCCCATATTTAAGCAGTTCTATAAACATATATAAGAAACTGACAATTTTACTTACCTCTTTTCCCTCTCTGGGTGAAGCAAACTGATCAAATGTGTGAGGCATTCCATATTCTCTTATTTCTAGTTGTGTTTTTTAAGAAGGCCCTTGATATGCTTTGAAATATTGCCTGGCCTCTTCAAAGGTTTGCCTTTCTTTCTTTGCATCAAAATCTTGAGTCCTCTCCGTAGCTTTCCTGATACCTGAGTTTTCTATGATCTTTCCCTGGGTCGTTCTATCCCCTCTTGTGAAAGCACCTCCTCAAGTAATAACAGTGACTCTAGGGTCTGCTCCGCAAGGTTCATCATATATCAGTTGTACTTGTGGGTTTTGTTGAGGTCCTCGTCTTTCCTGAAGCTTTGCTAGCAGTACGGGGCAATCCTCAATGACATGTTCAAAAGAGTTACAATAGTTGCAAGTGGTACAAGGGTTTTGACAGTCCCTTGCTAGATGTCTTGGTTGCATGCAGTTATAATATATTATTTGTCCTCGACCTCGGCCCATACCTCCTCCTCCTCCTCCTCCTCTGAATCCACCACGAGGATTGAAATTTCCTCTTCCCGGGGAGTTATAATGTGGATTGTTTCCTTCTTGATGTACTTCGCCTTGGATGTTGTATATCTCTCTTGATCTTTCATTCATCAAGTCAAATGCCCTACAATATCTATCATCATCCCCTACAGATTTACAGAATGTGTATTACAAGTTTGTAGGTGTCTGAACATACTTCTGCATATAGTAACACTCACCAGGGCGATGTCGGGTTCTTCATACTTCGCACTAGGGCATATTGACTTGCTTCAAGGGGCTCGGCACTCTTGAGGCCAAATATTCATGAAACAAGGGGAAATTATCTTTATCATGACCTTCGGATATACATCTTACACACCAGATACATTCTCTTTTTTCCATCCCCTTGTCCTTCTTCATGTCCTTGACCTGCAGACGTAAACTAGTCAGCTGGCTCAAAATATGGCTCATACCTAAGCTGGATTCTCCCATAAGTGTTGATTCAAGCTTCATGGAGATCTCCAAATCTTATGCCTACAAATAAATATTCTACTGCATCAAGGGAACTCTGATATGTTGTAAAAGAGCAGCGATGAACCATTCTTTGTTCGGCTCATCTGGGATCTTAAAAGTCAATCGGCCTGTTAGGGTCTTGAATCTCTGATCGAACTCCCAAACAGGTTCGGTTACCTTATGTTTGATCTCCTTCAGCTCAGTAATACACTGTGACTCTGACTTGGTTTTTTTAAACTCTGCAACTAGCGTGTTCTTGATCTCACTTAGTGGCCTAGGTTGTACAAGTCCTTGGACAAGCTTCATGTACCAACTCAACGCGCGATCTCTCAATGTAGTGCTAAACTGGTTTCTTTTAACAACTTCATCGGTGATGTTTTTAATGTTCCATACGGCCTTGCACAGGAACCAGTGCTGATTAGGATCTTCAGATCCATCTCCTCTAAAGATAGGGAGCCTCATCTCATCTTTCATGAAGTTGCCTAGGTTTCCTATCTGAGTAGATGTTGAACTGCTAGTAATAGTACTCTGTGGGCTCTAGTTATTTGAAATATTTGGTTGATTTAGCGTTTCTGAAACAACAGGAGGAATGATATTACTTACTTCAGTATCCTGCGCAGTTCCTGAGGTTTCTGGCTTGTTTCGATGAAGTTCTTCAACTGCTTCCTCCTCTGCTCTAGGGGTTTCTAAGTTCTCTTCGTCTGTCATATCTGCCTCTTCTCCACTATAGAAACCTTCTTCCCCATAATTTTTCTGAAACAGAATCTCAAGGTGAACCCCTCTAAACACTCTTCCACTACGCGTATGTCTAGATTTTGTGTTGTTGTCGCTGTCTGAATTTCTGAACATTAGCCTTTCAGAGCTGGCCAGTCTACTGTATATTTAATATGTGGTTTTCTTGCAAGAGCATCTTGATTCTTAACTTTAGAAAATGAAAAAATCTCCCTCAGCGTCCCTTGAAAAAGTATCTCTCGGCCTGGCTATATGATTATGTTTTTTCAACAACAAATTTGGTGATATACCCTCCAATGGTACTATCAAACCAGTGATCTACGGCTTAGGATATGGTGTTATCAACTCTTTTGACCTTATGGATCAACACCAATTTCCAAACCATGGGAGGTCTAGATCTGATCTCGAACTGTGTGTCAGCTAACCTAGCCAACCACTCGTGTAGCTCTTGATGGATTCCTCCAAAGAAGATCTTGTGAATGCCAGTGAATATGTATCTTTGTAGCCAATCCTCAATACTCATCTTAGGGTTCTTGTTCTGGGATTCATTGAAGTCCCTCTCTTGATCTTCTATCCACTTTTGAATCTCTATCTTCGATGGGAACCACCTTGACATTTCCTCATGAAGATTTTGGTCCCGACAACAGAACCATTTGTTGGCACAGGGGTAGACCCGAGGTTCACTCCAAGAGGTGCACCAACAAGCCCAAGCTACTGGCCCTTTTGGTAGCACCTGCGAAGAAGATGCATCCTCACTTGAAGTAGCTATGAGGGGGTTGCAGGACAGATATCTCTACAACCAGGGGAATATCAAGTGGATCTAGTAGAAAAACAACACAATATATGATTATCACTTATCAAGCTAGATCTATCCTACGTAGTTATAGATCTGATCTAACACAGCAATGCAAATAACAATACAACAACAACAGAGATCAAAGCATCAATCACACATCCACAGCATAAGGTATACATGGTTCACCCTCTCTCTAGGGCTACATCCACATAACTGTGCTTATGATTTATTAAGGAAAAGAATACAGTTCTTGTCTGTGCTCTCAGCTAGCAGATCTTCTTTCTTATATCTCTTTCTCTCCCCTTCCTATGCACCCAACTGCAATATTTGATCTTTGCACATAGCTGAAGATCTTACAATACCATAAGGCTTTCTCCCTCAGCACTTATCTCTCTCAATACAATAATATCTCACACAATAATATAGCTAGATCAACAACAATATCATACCAATACTCAATGACCAACCTGACCCAGGTCCTCTTGACCTCTATTTATACATCACAGTACCTCACCAACAGCCTTAGGCCGAAACCTAGGTGCCAAAAACCTAAATACCAAAACGCTAGGTGTCTAAACCCTAGGTCAACTTGACCCTCTTTTTCCAGGCTTCGACAACCTATCTTTCCTTCCTTCTCACGTGGTGCTCCAAAGCATCCAATGGTGGCTTTTCCAATGTTCTGAGTTGTCCTCGATCCCTCTCCCTTGTTGATCTGTCATCCTTGATCTCCTCATCCAACGGCCTTCTTTTCCGCACATCGCTTCATCTTTTCTACTCTTTTGCTCACTTTGACCCAGTGACAGTCGTTGTGTCTCCCGCGAAGTTCACTTTTTACATTTTCTCCCTTGTACTTCACTTCCTTCCCTATCCAAGGGCCAACACTAATGATAGAGGAGCTCCCTTTTCTGTTGGAACCTTCTTGTACTATCTAACCTATTTTGTTATCGTACATAAAGCTTTGGATGTATACTATCTCAGTTGACCGAAAAGGTTCCCATGGCCCAGTACCTAATACACTACTTGTTGTTTCTACTTTTGTACCCACAATGGATGTTCCAGGGACATCCAAGTCCATTGGGAGTGGGTCTCCTTCTTTATCTTCCACTTCCCTCTTCTTCATTTCTTATTCAGTAGCTTTATCTACTTCTTGTTTTGCTACTAATTCTACCACTATCATTGATGCTTCAACTGACTCCTTTTCCTTTTCAGCAACATATTTTTCTTCGGCTTTCTCTTTTTCTCTTGCTTCATTTTATGCAATGGCCTTTTCTTTGTTTTCTTCTAGCTTTTTCTTCTTTTTAGCATCATTTTTCTTCTTTAATACTTTCTCTTTGTCCCTCCTATTTTTCTCGGAAGGCACTTCTTCTTCTTCTTATGCAGAGCCCGAATGTCTTGAGGGGGATATGGGGGAAGATCTCTCAACTTCATCTCTTTCTGCATCTTTTCTGGCCATCTCTCTCGCAACTTATTCATCTACAATCTTACCTCTTGGTTGACATCTCCTGTTGAAAATAACCTCATCATAGTTTCTGGCATTCTGATGTACTCCTTCTTCTTTCCAGAACTCAGTGGTGTATTCATAAGAGATTCTCATGTTATGGAAATGCTATTTGAAGATATTCTTGGGATCATGTCTCCTTAATTGTTCTAATCCAAAATGATAGGAGAGAAAGATGTCTACTTCTATCTGGGCATGTTTTGTGTTTTCAAAGAAGTAGTTCCCATTGAAAAGAGGTAACGGAGGTCATATGTCTTTCTTCGATCTATACAACATTCCTTCAACTCCATGTATGATTGTTTGATATGATACTTCCTATAGTACAAGTTTTTTTGGGATAAACCTAGGAAGTAGGTGAGGTGGCTTCATTGCACCATATATCCTGATATATGCACCATGCTCCATTAGATACCAATCCCCAATTCTCCTTATAACTTCTATGGCCTTGTTGTTCATACAGGTTGGGAAGGTGTAAAAAATGAATTCATGAGGTGGTGCGAGGAAGTTCCCATGGGTCCTTTGGTAATATTCTCAGTACCTGTGCTCCCAGAGTATTTTGTAGTAGATATGGATGGAAGCGTTAACAAGTAGCCAATTCCATCCCATGTTCGAGTATTTGTGGGCTATGCACATTATATCTAGGAGATATGAATCCATATGAAATTGGGGAAGCTGCCCAATTGTGCTCTCATAACAGCTGAAATTTCATTTTTAATATTGTTGGAAAATATGTCTGCCCAATTGAATGAGGCACCTACATTTGCATAGAAATAAATTAATGGCAGATAAGACAAAAGAAATTGTGTTGCGTCTGGTTCACCATATAGCCTGCACAACATGGCTACCATATACTTGTATGGTATTCTTAGATTGGTTGTTGGATATTTACCTTTGACCCGATATTTGAACTTCTTATCTTCTCTATACCTCGTGGGGAACAAATCCTTTGGGGTAAGCTCCAAGTCGCTAAGGATATGATCGTATAATTTTTTGTTTCCAAACTCTAGGTGATAACATTAGGCTAGATCATCAGGCATGAATGAAGCTATTGGCTCCTTCCTTGTATTGAAGATATACATGTTGTCTACGTTTTCATTCTTCAAAATCCAATATATAGCATCTACACAAGGGAACATTGTTGGATGCGCTGCTACCCTAAAGATTCTTGACTTCCTGATGTTCCTAAATTCTTGAAGTTCACTTGGATCCTATGATTCTATAGAAAAGTTTGACTTTTTGAACATGTGATAAAATTCTCCCCATATCAATATCTATCCTTCTTTATCTAAAACTCTTGATGTATCATCATACACTATCCTAACACTTTCTGCATCTATTATTTGTTGAGAGTTGTTGGATGGTTTAGTTCCCATTTTCTTTATTGTTTCTTTCTTTCATGGTGACATGTCTGAACCTGCATGATAGATTTTTAGCTTTTCATTAGAAAGAATTCATGGAGAAATCATTCAAAACATGTTGTTCTTTACACATAGCAATTAATTTCCTACTAAGATCATGAAAAAATTGGGAATTTTTTAAGGAAGATGAACTATTTTGAGTGCAGTACAGAGGACTTAATAGTAACACCTCTGAGCAGTTTAGAGGAGTTAATAGTAACTCCTCTAAATATTTTAGAGGAGTTGATATTAACTCCTTCAAGCAATACTCAGAAGACTTTTTTATCTAGTCTTGGAGGTTGCTTGCTCGTTTATCAAGGACTTCTCTGTTCTGCTCAGAGGAGTTACTAGTAACGCCTTCGAGTAGTTCAGAGGAGTTAGCAATAAATCTCCTAAGCATATCAGAGAAGTTAATAGTAACTTCTCTGATATGCTTCATAAAGTTACAAACATACGATTTTCTTGGGATAAAAGGGAAAATAGCGAAGAGGAACCAATAACGATCTCTAGGTTTATTTAATTCTTGTTTTTTATGCCGTAGATGAAAATTGTAGTGAGGGTTTCACAATAATATTGTCTGTATCTAGGCTTCAGGGAATGATATGCATTCAAGGGATGTTCAATTTCCTTAGTTTCTTATCCATATGAAGGAATGATGAATTGATGAGGGTGTAGAGGCGAAGTGGTAGGGGAAAATACCCTAAGGGGAAAAGGCTATTTAAGTTTGACATAGAAAAAGGAGGGAAAAACAAACTTAACCCTAAATTATTAAACAAAGAGACAAGAAAGGTAAAAAGATAGTCTTACCACTTTGATTTCTGCCACGTGTAGATGAATGGGAAGAACGGAAAAAACTCAAATGACGTTATCTCATCTCTCTAGTGTCTAGCCCACAATGAATGACATGATAAAAATAACTCTATCCTCATTTTGTTTATATAAGTTAAAGTTCATTTATTATCATTTAATGTGGTTGGTGAGCTCAGAATATTTCTTAACGAATATTCTGAGCATATTAGAGTCTTTCTTAGAAACCTTACCTAACTTGCCTTACTTTATCGGAGCGATTGGAAATAACTCCTCCGAGTAGCTCGAAAGAGTTGAGGGAAAATCCTCCAACCAGCTCGAAATCTTTGAGGGAAAATCCTCTGAGAAGCTTGAAAGAGTTGAGGGAAACTCCTCTGAGCAACTCAAAAGAGTTGAGAGAAACTCCTTCGAAAAACTCGAAAGAGTTGAGGGAAAATCCTTTGAGAAACTCAAAAGAGTTGAGGGAAAATCCTCTGAGAAGATCGGAAGAGTTGTTGGGAACTCCTCCGAGAAGCTCCAAAGAGTTGTTGGGAACTTCTCCAAGCAGCTCAAAAGAGTTGTTGGGAACTTCACCAAAAAATTTTAGGACTTCTACTTTGAATAATTTCTCAATTTTTTCAAGGGTATTGTTAGTTAACATGAGAATATTTTATTTGGTTAAGGGACTTGTGAGAATTTTCTTTTAGGAAAAAATAAGGAGGCTCCATTTTTAGGAAAGTATCCAAATAAAATGTAAAATGGAGGGGTTGTAGTGCTAGTCACAAAGAATGGCGACACACTGGGCGAAGCCTTGGATCTTTGCAACAATGAGTCCATTCATAATTTTATTTTGGAGGGAAACTCCATTACACAAAATCACAAGGAAGAAAAAATATGTCCCATGACATGCATATTGAAAAGATCTAGGTGATTCAAAGAGCGTTGGGACTCATTAAAATGAAACATATTTTTTTCAACTTACTATCAGACATTATAATCAATGGATAAAGGGAAAAAGCAGGAAGTAAAGAAAGAAAGAAACATCAAGAATGATGAGAATACAAGTATGATTCATTTCTCTGGTGTTTCCCTACTGCCAATGAGAATCCATAGCCCCTTTGAGTCACCCTGGTATCACAATCCTTGCTCTACTACCAGCAAGTGTCCATAGGCCCAAAGAAGATACTTTCATGTCCCATGTGATCTAGAAATCCTTTCACCAAGCCTTTACCTTTTATAATGTTTGATTCTCTTTTGCTTAGAGATATAGGTGGATGGTGGGATTCCAGTTAACCTTTAAAGGCACTAGGGATGACACCTATGATGGTGAGATATGCTAACTTGATTATAGATAAGATAACTTCCTCAGTTGTGATTCCTAACTTACTACATACATATCATTTAGACCATTTAGTTCATCTTTTGTAACATATCAATCAATTATTTATTTGCAATCCCTTGTCTCTCTTCTTTCCCAGTATATTTTTGTATTGACAAGTTGCATTTCTCTACTAGATATTAACTTTTGATAGTGCACAAAGGGTTCACATTTCTAGGAAATGAGTAGAATGGACATCCTATCACATAAATGTTTAGGCTTTCTGCACCAAATGTGCTTCTTTTGAGTACTGACTTGCATTATGTTGTAAAAAATCCAAAATCACAAGTGCATCCAACCAGAAAGACAAGGTACAACCATTAATCAAACAAATCAAGAAACTCAAACTAACTAAGGAAGAAAAAGTCAAAAACAAAAAGTAAAAACAAGTTTTTATTTATGTACAAGTGATTAGTAACCTCAAGGAATAACTGATATAATTTTCTAAAACCTGGCCAATATTTTCTTTGATAGGGTAGGAACTAAGCCAAAGTTGTTGAAATTCCATATGTTTCCCTTTATCTTCATGTGGTTTATCCAAATCTCCAACTTGAAATTCTTTCTCATTGGAAGACTTCTTATCAAACCAAAGTTTTACAATTTGTTGATGAGTTTCGAACTTGGTTTTAGTCTTGTCGCGTATTTCTTCAAGGTTCAACAAGGTATTTATATGACTTTGGATGACTGGGAATTCTCTTTCTCGGGACTGTTGTGTCAGTTGGAGAGAGGGCAAGTAAATGTTCGATGGTAACACAAATTCTTTCCCATAAACAAAAAAATATGGGGATTTTCCAATAGAGGCTTTTGGGGTGACACGATCTGCCTAGAGAGCATTTTGTAATGCATTATGCCAATTTATCTAGCGATCGAACACAATTTTTTTTAGGATGCAAATTATGTTCTTGTTAGTGGATTCTGCTAGGTCATTTCCTTGGGGGTAATAATTAGATGAATACTTTAAAATAATTCCCTTTTCTAATGCAAACTCGGATAATTTCAAAGATGAAAAATAAGGAGCATTATCAAATACTAAAGAGTTAGGAATACCAAACTTCATGATAATGAGTTGCTCGAGAAAATTAATCACTACTTCTTCATTCACTTTGACTAAAGGAATGGATTCAACCCAACATGTGAAATAATCAGTTGCAGTTAGAATACACCTATGTTGTTTAGATGAATGAGGATTTATCTCACCGATAATATCTAAGCCCCACAGCTCAGATGGTTCTTCCACTGCTACAGGATGGAAAGGAAAAGAGGAATTTTGTTCCCTCCCAGCTACTTTTTAACATGCTTCACAGCTTCTTCAGTACGTCTGAGCATTCTTAAAGAGGGTGTGCTAGTAATATCCCACTCTTATCACTTTATGAGTTGTTGTATCTCCCGAGGAATGAACACCAGTTGGCCCATCATGCATTTATTTTAGCACCTTATCAAATTCTTGTTTTCCAAGACATCCGAGTAATACTTCATCATAATTATTTCTGACTAAGATGCCATGTAATAATCAATATTGTAAAAAATCCATCCGTAACGCTCTTATTTGCTTAACATTGAGATGATCTGGAGTGGCGCCATGCTATAAATAATACTTAAGATAATTGTAACTTGATCCTTCAATGGTTGGTACATATGGAACTTGTTGTGTATACATGATCTATTCATCTTTCCATCCATCCTCTTCTTGTTCTCCAACATCAACTCCTTGTGTTACTAACTTACACAATCCTTGACCCTTTACAATGTTAGCTGGTTTAAATTCAAGATCATACTCTTGCAACGTTGTCATCCAATTTCCTCGTCTTTCTCCCAATTCCTTTTCGACGAACAAGGATCTCACTTCAGGATGTTGGACGATGACTTTAGTACGATTTTTGAGGATGTATGGTATGAACTGCTTGTTTTCTTTATGTATAACAAAAAATTTCTGTTTACCGGAGGATAATTTAATTTAGCACATTGTAACCCAATGCTCATAAAAGACACAAGATATTCGTCTCCTTCCTCATCTTTTTGAGTGAGTACTTTTTCCAGTGAATGCTCAGATGAAAATGCATATAGTAGAAAATCCTTTGAAAAATCAAGACTTCAAAGGGACGGTGTATTGGCTATGGCGAATTTTATATTTTCAAATGCTTCCTTTTCCATAGGTGTCCATTTGAATTGTACATCCTTTTTAATCACATTTTGCAAAGGTTTTACAATCTCAATGAAGTCTGGAGCGAATCTTCTAATGAAATTGATTCGACCAAAAAACGATTGCATAGACCTCTTGTTGTGCAGAGGAGCAATTTGTAAAATTTCTTTGGTTCTCTCTGGGTCCAATTAAATTCCTTATTTTGAAACATCATGTCCCAATAAATTTCCTTTTGAAACAACGAATACAATTTTCTTGGGATTAAGCAAAATTATGTATTTTCTGCAACACTCAAAAATTTGCTTGAGCTATTTTGGTGCTCTCCTCTTTCCTTTGAATAAAATGTAATATCATCAATGTAAACCACTACACTTTGACCGATTAAAAATTTGAAAGTGATGTCCATTTATCTTTTAAAGGTGGCTCCCACATTCATAATACCAAAAGGCATCCTTCTATAAGCATAAGTTCCCCATTTAATTCAAAAAGTGGTCTTTAATGGGTCTGGTTTTTCTACAATAACCTGGTTGTATCCATAAAATCCATCTAATAAGGAAAATAGTTGAGATCCAGAGACGAGTTGCAGGATTTGTTCCATTGGGGGAACTGGGTAGTTATCCTTGTCGGAAGTGCGATTCAGATTTCTAAATCTATATAGATTCTTATTTCTCCCGACATTTTCCTCACGGGAACCATATGGAGAGTGCTTCAATGCCTCATGCATTGTCGCATTATATCAATGGTTCCCTTGAAGTCAATGTTTCTAGGTCCTCAATGTGTCATGTTATATGTTCAAGGGAAGTAAGCTTGAGTCGACCATCTTCAATCTTATTGACCATTTGATTTGGCCATTCCTATTTCAATTGTACTTGGTGATTCTATCTCTTCACAAAATCTCTTAGTGTATGTTTCATGTCACTTGATGGGGGATACATTAAGGCCCTCCTTCGATGGATATCTTCCTATCAAATTCATCACATTATCTATGAGAGGGATCTAGAAACCAAATAGTACCTTGGAGCTTACAATCCTTGGTGATAGGGCTCTTCATGATCAACAATGGGTTTACCTCATTGACTCATGATTGATTTATTCTATAATTGTTAAACATCAGATCCTATATTCACACTCACTAGAATGCACTAGGTACCTTGGGGTCCATTTTCATCATTGGTGGGTTCCCTCACATCTATCAATGGTATTCATTAATGACCAGTAATTAGACAATTTCTACCTTATCCAAAAAGGATCCAGAGAAGGCTTAGAACAACTTAGAACTCATAGAGGCAACTCATAATGCTCATAATGGCTTCAGTAGATAGAGAAAGGGAAAAAATTCAAAGTTCCCAAATCTCAGTGAAAATGACATAATTGTAAATAGCGTGTCGCAATATTTCTAATGGTGCAAATGGCTCGTCAAACGGAGTTACGGATTGAAATATATTCACAGACAAAGTTTGGTCAACCTAGCCCAGTCAAGAGGGGATGAGTCAGCATCCGTACAGATGATGTCATCATCCGTACAACACATGTGGCAGGAGTAGGAAGGTGACACATGTCATGTTGATGTCAACATGGTGATGTGGCAGCACCAGAGGTTTCCACGTGTCACCTATTTTTGGGAGGCCTTCATGTGGCCCAATCAGTGGCTGCCACGTGGTAGGTGGGAAGAACCCAATGACAGTCCATGAGCGGATTTTGAAAAAAAAAAAAGTTTGGCGGGTCTGTCAAATCTGGCAGACCACGCCAAACTTGGAAACAACATATAACCATTGGGATATGGATTATCACCACAATGAGATCAATTACTTCTCCTCAAACCTGGTATGGGATCATCTTCACCATGCACCAACTTCTTCCACGTATCCTTCGCCTCTTCAGTCCTCTCTAGGGAAATCGCAAGGGTTTTCAATAAAGGAAAAGGGAATTCTAGCTGAAAAATATTGGGGCAAAGGGGGACTACTAAAATGGGTAGAGTTTTTTTCTCTCGTTCTTCCTCCTTGGAATGGGACCCCAACCCCTTATTTTATAGGCCAAAAGAGATAGTAATGGTTGGGTGAATGGTTATGGGCGATTAAATAGTTAGGTAACATCCCAAACGCTCGTATCCCTTTGCAATTTTTATTTTTTTTGCATTTTTGTGAGTATACGCAGGTTGTAATGGTGCATCTAGCATGTGTATGCAGGCAATAGTAGTGCAACTATCATGTGTATGTGGGTTGTAATGGTGCATCTAGAATACATATTTAAAGGAATGGTTTTTTAGAAGAATTTTTCAATGATGACTTGGCAAAGATAGCAAGTAAGAAGGCCTAATGCCAGGTATTCATGTTTGGTGCAATTTAGGGTTATAACAGATTCCCCCTAATGTGTGAGTCCAGAAGAGCATCTGATGGATGGAATACATTACAAATATTCACCAACGTACAAAGTGAGTGAGCCTAGGGACCAAAGTTCTGGAAGTGCCATCTGCAAAAATAAAAATTTGTCTCACCAAGGCGGGCATACCCATGCTCGGGATGAAATAAAATCATGGTTTCCAATCAAATACATTGCAGCTGTGAGCAATACACAGTGGATCTACATCTCAAAATCAAAAGATATTCATGTATAGTATCCATCTTCAAGAAGCCAATGATTTCTGATGGCTGGAGATGAGACCTTCAGATCTCGAGCAACAACTTCAAGATCTTCAAAACTCGGGTAGGAGTGTAATATGAGTGTACGAATTCACTACCCAAAGGTATTCGATGGCTCATCGGGAACAGACAAGAGGATCTCGGTAATTAGGTAGAGAAATTCATGGATTTTGAACAAGGACTTGATTGGATTTTCAGGATGGGGACAAGAGACAAAATGCAAAAGGGTCTACTCATATTTAGTAAAACTTCCCTTGGACAAAAGCATGACAAATGATGAGACTCAAGTAACGTGGTATTGACATAAGTCTACGATGTAGGAGGCAACACAAACTCTCCATATGTTTGGAAGGATAACCAAATGGAGGACAACATAGCTCTATGTAGCGAGAAAAACTTCCTAAGGTTACATTAAATCCCAAAGCTTGACGAACAAATGGAAGGATGTGCTTTGTCCAGGGGCGACTCATTGTGATGCTAACAAAAGAAAATACTTTTCCCTTCCTCTTTTTGGGGTATATTTGATTTTTTTGTCTTTTTCAATAATTTTGGAAAGCTTGAAAAAGAACAAAATAATGCTACGTTACAAAGAAGGAATGAGTGTCACAAACATACTAGTTCCAAGCGCAAGGAACAAACTGATGCTCAGAGAAAGGAGACATATGCAGGAAAAGGACACTCGGGAAAATTCCTCCAAGGGTCAAGGTGTCAAGACGCAAAGGAAAAGTTCTACAAGGCTTGCGTTATAAGGCATGATTCAAATGGTTTAGTTGAGAGCAACATGGATCCGACATTAGGCCAAAGACACAGGAATGCAAATGTGATTAATAAGACACAATGATAACATCCTTTGATGTAATTTTAACAATCCTAGAGAAGGTAAGCTCGACATTTTCCATTTTTAGAGAGTCTGAAAAATCATAAAGGAGACTCCACTGGGGTACCTTTTTTGAAGGTTGTCTAGTCGGTTCGAAAAAAGGGTAAACTAGCACCGAAAAGACATCTATTCAAAACCATTTTAACGAGTGTGACAAAGACAATATCACTCAGAAATATTTTCATATTTAAGGAGTCTAAAAAGAGCTTAACTATGGACTCCGTAAGGGATGTTCCTCTGGACCAATTTAATGAGTGTGAAGAAAAAATGTCACTTGGTGATCTTTTCAATTTTAGGGAGTCTAAAAAGAGCTTAACTATGGACTCCATGGGGGTATATTTTTTCTAAATTTAGTCCCTCAGGCCCGAAAAAGGGTTAAAACTATACCCGAGAATACTCTTCTAGCGAACCGAAGCTCCTAGAGTATACCTTTGTTTGTATAATTGACCATCCAGACTGAAAAAGGGGTAAACTACCACCGAACAAACGTGCCTTCGAATTTTATTTTGGCAAGCGTGAAGGGAAACAAGATCACTCGACAATCTTTTCATGTTTAGAGGGTCTGAAAAGAGCTTAAAAGAAGAACCGTATTTGTTTGGGAGTCCCGAGGCTGAGGTCAAGAGTGATGATGAAACATGCAAATGAGACTCAAACTCATAACTAGGATAAGACTAACGAGGACTCTCGAGCCTATAGTCATTAACGATGGCATGGACACCAAAAGAAAAGAGGATCTAACTAGGGAATCCATGTAAAGGCTGGATCTACCACTAAATTATGACACTTCTAAAGCAACAATGATGGTTCCATGTCGCAACTCAGTGGAGTCGATCCTATGGCAAAGCGAAAAAAGACAACGAGATGCAGAAAGTGGAGGTGGAATCCTAACTTAGATGCAACAAGTTGGAAAAATGACCTTTTACCAAAGGACCTTTAAAGTGACCCAACTCTCCAAAAAGTTTCCCAATACCCAAAGTAACACTTATCATAACATTCCAAAAGAGACTCGAGAACCACACTAAACAATTTTCAGGCTAGAAAAAATGACAAAAGGGTCCAAAAAATGACAAAAAGGGGCCAAAAATTCTATAAATAGAAGCTGGCAACTCATTATCACTATTGTAATTCGAGAAATTAACTAAGAAGCCAAAAACACCCCTTTGCCAAAAGAGTTGATTATGGGAGCTTTAGTGGATGAAACGAACTTCCGCTTGGACCAAGTAAGTACAAACTTGCAATTTATTTTGTTTTTTGGGGGGGGCGCTAACCTTTAAAGAGGTTGGACCTACGTGTACGTGGGTTGTCCTAGGAAAACACGCATATGACCTTGTGCGATGAAAAAGTTGCATGTGTGCATACGCGACTGTGTCCACTACAGCCCGTGTATACCCTCCAATAAGTGGAAAAAATAAAAAGAAAGAGTGAACTCCCCATGACTTTGTCATTTTGCAGGATGCATGTTCATTGGAGAGAGAGGAAGCATGAGGACATTGATTTTTTCGTCTCAGAAGACCCTGTTGTTGTCGCTGCATTATCACAATGTGGGTTGTTTAAATTCTTCCAGTGTCCATTCATGAGGGCACAACCCAGGCTGTTGAATGCCTTGGTAGATTACTGGCATCCTAATGCGGAGGCATTTATGCTCAAGGGGCATTCGTTGACTCCAACGAATGAAGATATTTACTTCTTGACTGGTCTCTCGAGGAGAGGTGATCTAGTCAACTTGTGTACTTTTTCCTAGGGGCCTCACAACATTGAGGAGTTGATTGGACTCCATTGCGAGGCTAGTACTGAGAAAGTATGTTCTCAGGTTCCCATACACAAGATCAGAAACCTATCACTAAAATTGATAGTTCTACTTATTGTGAAGATCACTCGATCCACTGCCTTACATCAGGCCTCTCGAGCGCAGATGCATTGTGCGGTTCAGCACTTAAATGCGCAAGTTTTTGACTGAAGCACAACCATGCTGACATGCATGAAGAGACATATGATAGAGTTGCGTGTGTGGGAAAAAAAAAATTGGGTTTGGGACCATCTTATGTTTCTTTTTCTTTGAGAGGGTACCTAGTCTTAGTCCTAGAGAGACAGTACGAGGGAACTTGGCCTCATCCCTAGCATAATGTAGATGGGCGGTGTTGTTTTCGTGATAGGGGGGAGGGAGGACCATTGAGGCCTTCGATGATAAATTTTTTGACTGGTGGTCTTGGAAGATTCCGGCTATAAAGGACTACCCTTATGTTGGGATCGACTTTTCTAGGGATCTTGATATGCCCGTACCTCCCGGAGTAGAATGAGGAGAGATAGGTATGTTTGTTTTTCAAAGTTATTTAATTTTTATTCTTTTTATATATATAATTTTTTTTATATGTACAAGAGTATCTGACAACTATGTATCTGTTATGTACAGATGTGGGACCAGCGCATCCAACAAAATTCGAGAGGACCAGGTGACATCCTCGACTAGAGGTAGGGACAGTTGTGGTTGGTGGACCAACAACAATAGGGGGACCTCCAGTCGGAGAGGTTGAGAGAGTTTTGAGACGAATGGAGCGGAACCTTACTGCGCTCACTCACACAGTCACGATGGTAGAGATCGAGGATCTTCCACCGTTGATGCAACCTCATGTAGTTGGGGTGCCACGGACCTAGATCCAGCTCTTTCAACATTTGTCAAATGTCGTTGTTAACTACGGTAGGGCCAACAAGCCCCACCCTTACCTAGGCTAGACTACTTACGTGTCGAGGGCACCTTTTGTATATTTTTTGAGGGCATAAGCCGCGTGACTCTTACTGGACCTATATTTTTGAAGTTCTTGCACCCACCCATGTACTCTGATACTTTCAATATATATATGTGTGTTTTTACATCTTTTTATGTCTTATGGATTACATTTTATTTACAAGTGTATTTACATGTACGTGTGTGTGTGTTTTTTCTTACATGTGTGCAAAATGCCAATCTAATACATGATTAGCTAGAGTATCTATGATTTGATTCAATCTCTTAGGAACATGGATATATGTAATGTAATCAAAGCTTCATTCTAAGAGATGTACCCTAAGAAATCATCGGTGTAGATTAGGATCATAAACGTGGTAAACCCCATTTAACTGGGACACAACCAACTGAGTGTCTAAGTAGACCCAAAGGTGAGAGATACCATGCGACAAAGCATCACGAAGAAACTCTAGAAATTCTTTGTATTCAACAACATTTTTTTTGGCGTCACCTAAATAGATACCTCCTGAAAATAGCAACTAGCCTTGAGGTGTGAAAATCACCTAAGCTATAGAAGCAAGCCTCCGAGTGTGATGGCTAGCGTCGTCCGCAAAACCAACGAACACCTCTGATTCACTTGACATTTGCCACAGTGAAAAATATGACATCAAAAAATGACACGTCCATAAAACCAAAAAGACAAAAGCTAAAAGAATAATGTACAAGAACTCTACAAATGTATAAGAAGTCACCCAAGGCGACCCACCTACGAGTAATACTTCTTGAGGTAAGCCCCATTTCTAGGCTCTGCTAAAGAATTTCCCTCAAAGTCCACCAGATGATAAGTTCCCTTCTTTAGTACTTCATGATGAAAGGTCCGAACCACATAGGTTTGAACTTGCCTGCCCCCAGGGGATCCTTATCTTGGTCATAGACTAGGACAAGGTCTCCTTCAGAGAAAATCTAAGCATGAACGGACCGATCATACTGTCACTTGACTTTGTGTTTGTGTGCCTCTTTATCCAAGGCTGCATCCTGACACTACTCGTCGATCTACTCAATATATAATAAATGCTCTTCAAGCGGTGAAATGTCTAGCAATAATTGTACTACCAGATTTAGAGACAGGATCTGGCACTGTATAGGAAAGACTGCTTCCAGCCCATAAACAAGTTGAAAAGGTGAGAAACCAATTGTAGTCTTAACAGATGTTTGGTAGGCCCATAATGCTGAGTATAACATCAAGTGCCAATTTGACTTGGCTGAATGGATCGTTCATTGTAGAATAGTCTTAAGAGATTTATTCACAACTTCCACCTGACCATTCACTTGTGGGTAGTAGGGTGATTAATTTTGTTGCCTCAACCCAAGATTTAATGTTAACGTAGACATCATTTGGTTATGAAAATGACTGCCATGGTCAGTGAAAATCTCTCTCGGGATGTTGAACCTTGATATTATCTGGTTGAACAAAAAGAGAGTTGCAGTCTTTCCATCATCTTTGAACGTTGGCATAGCTTCGACCCACTTCGTTAAGTAGTCTACTGCTACAATGATATAATGATGTCCCCTTGATGAAGGAGGGTTACATGTAGTCTAATCAATCCCCCACTTGGTGAAGGGACCAACTGTGATAACGGGAAACATGGGAGCGGGGTGTGCCCTCATCTTCCGAGAGAAGATCTGACATGGGTGGCACTTTTTTACCATTTCAACACAATCTTTGATTAATGTCGACTAAAATTAATTGGATCGTAGAATATTTTGGGTTTTTTCCAACATAGACAAATGATCGCCACATGCTCTAGTGTGGCAGTCGTTAAGCACAATTTCTTCTTCTTCATGAGTGAGACACTGGCGAAGGATGCAATCTAGACCTCGACGATACAGAGTGTCCTCAACTAAGAGATAGTTCTTAGCCTGATGGCTTATATAGGGACGCTCATCACGGGAAGCAAAGGTGGGGCACTTCAAAGTCTAGAGATATACTAGTATATCTCCATAACAGGTGTCCAAAGAAACGATCAAAAGCATGTCTCCTTTAATAGGAAACTCCTCGGGTATAACATCACCTGACTCGACCGAAAGTTCTAAGATGAGTTCCGCAAAGAATATCGACTTTTAGGATTTCGCGGAAACAAAATCCAAGTCAAATTCTTGGAGGATAACTATCCATCTACTGATCTTGCTGCTAATTACATGTCATGTCAACACGTATTGAAACGGATTCACAATGGCAATGATGGTGGTCTTGCGAAACAAGATGTAATGATGAAACTGTTGGACAATATGAACTGTTGCCAATGCAATTTTTTCAATGTGGGAATAATTGAGTTCTGGTACAACCAGGCCTCGAATTAGGTAATAAATCATGTATTCTGTGAGAAAATCATTCTCCTGAACCAAGACCATGTTGATGGTCGACTCCGCAGCAACCAACTATAATAAGAAATATTTACTATAATTGGGTGGCCGAAGCAGAGGGGCAGACATGAGGGCACGTTTCAATGTATCAAAAGAGGATTGAGCGGCTTCATCCCAATGAAAAGGAATGTCCTTCTTTAGTAAATGCATGAAACCCTTTGTGATCTCGGCATAGTTTGAGATGAAGCGCCGTAACAAGTATGCTTTTCCCTGTAAACGCTGAAGCTGAGGGACTTTGCACGGGGGAGGAAACTAAACTATCACCTCAACCTTGAGAGGATTGACCATGATCCCTTTTGTCGAAACTATGAAACCTAGCAGATGACCTGACATCATGCAAAAATTGCACTTGTTTGGATTGAAGTGGATCTGGTAGTAGCAACATCGCTCAAAGATATATCGAAGGTGTGTAGCATGATCAGCTCTCTTACGAGATCGTGATGTTAAATCATCAAGATAAGCCTCGACTATGTGTTTGAGATCGTGGAAAGAAAAAGACATGGCCCGCTGAAAAGTAGCTCCAGCATTTTTCAGACCAAAAGGAATCTTCCGATAAGAGAATGTACCCCATGGGAAAATGAAGGCAGTTTTATGTTGGTCTTCGGGTTTGATCTGTATCTAATTGTATCCTGAAAAACCATCCATGAAAGAAAAGGCCTCGCAACATGTGCATTCATCGACTATCTGGTCAATAAATGGTGTGGGGAAATTATGCTTTGGACATGCCTTGCTCAAGTCACAAAAGTCCGTACATACACGAATCGTACCCTATTTTTTGTCGACTGGAACATGATTTGACACCCATTGAGTCAATTGGACAGGGTAGATAAATCCTTCTTTGAGCAATTCCTCTACTTCATCGTTAATAGTTGTTGCTTTCTTAGGATTAAACGGACGAAGCTTATGTCGGACCGGTTTGGTGTCAGGATATGTTGTGATTTTGTGTTCGACAATTCTTGGATCTATGTTTGCCATTTCCTCGTAAGACCAGGAAAACATGTCGCGAAACTCTTTAAATAAATCCGTGTATACCCGAATCTCCTCGGGGGAGCAGTCCGCTCCGACGAAGACATTCTCCAAGATGCCAAGGGTTCTGGAGATATCAATAGGTATCTTTTTAGCGATGGTTTCCATACTTCCTTCAGTTTAAACTATGTACATAGCCAAAGGATTGATAGGAAAAGATCTATCTCTAGTCATAGTCAAAGTGAATTCACCTACTTCAATTCTTCTTAAATCTGGGAAGAAATAAGATCTCTGATGGAGATCATCCCAGGGTTTGTACGGACTAGTCATTGCCTCAATAATTTCCTCATCTGAGGGCAAGACCAATTCTAAAGAATCAGTATCAGAGAGGGAACCTTGAGCCCAAATGGGCTCGAGAATAGGATATAACTCCTGTGCAGGAGTCGAATCAGGGTCAACGAAAGCTTGCTGGACTCTAGAGTACACAACTTCTATCACGGACAAAGGCATGGCCATTCCATGGTGCCTTGTCCCTTCCATAGTGGATGATGGGGAAGGAAGAGTCCATGGATCATGAAATTAAGTCATGGGAAATGACGAGATTTGAAAAATTTCAGCCCTATGCTAGTCGGGGACTGCCGATATGTAATTGACATTGTCGGATGGAGGTGGGTAATCGAAAGTACCCATCAAAGGTGGGAACAAAATAACCCCTATGTTGATGATGTTATCCTAAGGGTTATCAATCATGGGGACTGTGGATTCCCCTGATGAAGAGTCAGAACAGGAGAAGGACAACTAATCAATGGACACGATCCGGCCCTTGTGTGGAAACAACGAGACCCAGAAAAATGTAGTGACCACTGCTTGCATAGCATAGGTCCAACTCCTTCCTAATAAGAGATTTTAGTCGAGAGAGACATCGACCACTTCAACTTCGACGCACATGGTCTCCCCCCCTAACTGCATGGGGAAAGAGGGAATGATTCAATGTGGTTGGAACGAACGACTGTCGAACGCAGTAAGAAGAGTATGTGAAGGAGACAAAAGGGGTTGGCCAATGGCCTTCCAAAATGCCAACTAAATCATTCATGTTGAGGCCCCCTCATCAACCACTGTGCAGAAAACATTCCGGTAAAAGTTTTCGTGGTGTAAGCCACTACTATTTGAAACGCTATGTGTTAGGGGAGATGAGATTTTAAGTCGGTCATATCAAGCATGATCGTTCCCAGATTACAAGTCTCAGCAGATCCTAAGGTAGCTAACAGAGCCTTTCTCTGGGAAGGGAAGCTCTAGAGGACCTCCAAAATAGACATTGCATAAGGGGTTTGAGACAAATCCTCCATTACAGAGTAGTTCTAGGTGGCCCTTGCATTTGGGTTGTGGGAAGCTTTCTTGAACGCACCTTTTGGGATGTGTTTCATTGTTTCACTCAACGTCTTCTCAATTTGAAAAGGAAGAGATGGGTTTTCGGCTTCTTTACCCTTCTTAGAGGTGTTTGGAATTCCATAGTCATGTGCTCTAGTTGATATATAAGAATCACCTTTCATCATATACACATTTGCGGACAAAGGATTACTAGAAAATGGAGGAGGTCCCTTACTTCCCCCATCCGTGCTCGAAGAGGCTTGAGTCAAATTTTTCCCATGAGAAAATGGGTTTGTTAACACAATAGGTTGTTGTTGTGCCAATAACTTCTAGGCCTCCACAAGCCAAGGGAATAGGTGATTCGGATGGTCTTCTGTGCAAAGATTACACATATACTTCAAATTTTTCCTCTCTGTGTTTCCCCCACTAGCATTATTGGTGGGTTTCTTATCCCCCTTACCATTCTCTCGTTGTTTCTTCTTTCTTTCAGGCTACTGGGTGGCCTTCGGGTTTGTTGATTGCACACTGTGTACATCCAATGTTTGGGTAAAGGGAGTAGCCGAACCAGTGGTCTGGTTGGCCACTGTCTCTTGTATCGACAATTGTTGCAATTGATTTGTCAATTGATCAATGAGATTCATTTGTGCTAAACCAACAATACCATTGGCATGTGGTCCAGATCTCTGTTTGGCCTTGTCAAGGATCGACCGTGGTGCATCGGGAAAAATTTCATAAAGTAAACCAGACTGAGAGTAAATCAGCTCTAGTTGTTGAGCTCTCATTATCGCTTCTTCTTCTTAAAATACCCCCGATGTTGTGACGTCTTTGGATAACTAAGGGACCAAAGACTTAAGGAACCACTCAAGTAGGAATGCTGGTGGGACTGGTACTTTGATCAAACTGTTCTGGTGTCTCCATTCTCGGATGTGATCAGAGAAATGGTCTGCCTTTGTCTACTCAAAATTGGCCAGCAATTCGGTGCACGCGTCGTATCTCACAGGTAATTGAAAATGGTTTAAGAAAACCATAGCCAATTCACCGAAGGAAGAGTATCTCAAGCGGTCGAGCTCAATGTACCATTTTGCAACACTCCTGATGAGAATGTGTTGAAACAAATGAAATTGCACGGAGTCATCTCTCAATGAGTTGGATGAGCACCAAAGATGGAAGGTAGTCACATGATCGCCTGGATATTCATTAGGCTTAGCTTCAAACTTTGGAATGTCTGAAGGCAACTTGATCGGCATAGAAGGCCAATGCAGATCATGATAGATGGGGTCGTTTAGTAACCTTGACATGTTTGGAAAATGTAAAGTTTCCAGAAACGAAAGTTTGGGCTATTGGTTATAACCAGGGAAAAAGGAGCCTGGAGTTTGGTTGGCACCAGGTTGCCAGGAAAAGTTAGGTTTCTGTCTAGGGTTCTGGTAAAAAACATGGTTGTGACCATCATATGGGTTCTGCACTTGTTAATACATAATCGGCTGACTCTTGTAATAGGAAGTGGAGGGTTGGGATTGCATTGAATTCCAAGGATTATGGAAAGGGTTGTCCCTTGTCGATCCGACGGGCATAGATCCTATTTGCCCAGGGTTCCATTGGCTATGGAAGGGGTTTCCCCTGGTCGACATCCCTAACGAGGGAACTAATCCCTACCATGGATTCCATGGTCATTGTCAGGAAGGAATTATTGGGTTTTCCCCCTGTGTAGGAATAGTACCCTACATTAGATTTTGTTGTCCATAACCAGGGTTGCCCACGGTCGAGATGGTAGTTGATGAGAATGCGTTGTTACCAAACACACCAAACAAAGAGAATGGTGTTGAACCAACCAACATGCTATAAGAAGGAATTCCTTGACTACCTGCTCCAAACGAACTATAGTTTATGTTCGGCCCGACGGAGTGCTGGTGAGCACCGCTGAGCGAAGGGGACGAAGGAGGTATATGACCCCCTCTATAAGGGAAATTGTTATAGGGATTTGAAGTGCCCCCCATGGATCCTTGCAAAGGAGTATTCGATCTCCTTGCCCCCTCACCTAAAGTCTGTAGAGTGGAGTAGGAAAGGACAGAGTTCATATCGAATCCAGGCATCCTGTATGATAATGGAGGGCCTGTCGCACTCTCGGTGAAAGGAGCAGTGATCGCCACCATAGATAGAATCAAACCATTGCTCGAGGTAGAGGTGGTCGAGACCATAGTGGTCTAGAGTGACGATGGTTTGTTAGGAGGTGTAACACCCCCTGTAATGATAGTTGTAGAGGGAATATGAGAATTCCTTGAAGAAGTGGAAACATTTGTTTCCATTGCTGCTTGTGATACTACCTGACGCTCGTAAGGTTCAACCTGTACGACGATGGGCGCTGATAGATCAGTGATCAGAGGGTTAAATGGACCAAGAGATTCCACTCCAAGGTCAGAAATGGTTGGTTCCTCCGGAATCAAATGTTATCTTCTCGAAGATGGGTCGGGCACAGTTTCTTGTGACCCGGTCACCTCAAAAGACCCTTGTTGGTCTAGTCTTCGCCTTAGCAGTGGCGGGAGTGGCTCCATATTAATCGATAGCAGGCCAAGAAGCCATCGCAACTGGAAGAACTCCTGATCCTCCATGGTGTGAGAAGATCAATTGACACACTAGGAATTTATATTACTGTTAAAGAACCAGCACACACTAGAAAAATTCCCTATGAGATAAGACAAGCAAATCACTAGCTAGTTGGAAGAACAGTTACACCAGCTAACACTAGAGAAACTTACTGGTGCAAGTGAAACTCGAATACAGAAGCACCCTTCGAGTATACTCTACAAAGCATAGCCCGATGCCTATCCTAGGTACCATGATATACCCCCATAGTCACTTGTGTAAGTCACTAATATAAAGGCAACTAGGTTGCCACCACGCGAACAGTCACCAGGCGGGTACAGTCAACAGTCAGGTGGACCGCAATGATCAAGGTATCAAGCCCGAAACCTATCAAGGGTATCAAAAGAAAGTGTTCTGAAATATGACTGAGGACCTTGAATGGATTCGAGACCCACGAAGCTCTGTGGTAAATGCGATCAACAAAATCCAAAGATAAGCCCTCTATATGTGTTCCCCACTACGCTTGGTCCAACTTTGGAGGGGTTATCTCTACTACCTTTCCACACACAACCTCATGTTTAGCCCCTGTGTTAGAGGCAGGTCCCAGATAAATTTCACGATTACTGGACTTTTAAGCACTCCCTAACACATACTCTTATGTTTGTTTTTGTAGCCTTGAAGAGTTTCCTCTCCAATCCTAAATCAAGGCTTTAGCCTAGACTAAATTGATGGACCCTACAAACACAAAGTCTAATGATTTTTAATTAAGCGTTAATTTTAGTGCTTGTCATAATTCAAAAGGAATGAAAGTGAAATCAATGATGTTTTTAAGAGACAAAAGAGAAGAGCATAAAATGAAACTGAAAAAAAAAAATTACTTCTTCTTCACAAATAAAGATTTGTCAAATTAAACTCTTTCACCAAACTTTTCGTAACTACTTTTCTCAGATCTTAGAAAAGAAAAACCTAAAACAAAATTTCCCTCGACTACGAGCTACTTGATGTCCTAAGTATTCAAATAAATAACTTAAGAAAACTTTCATTTTCCTTGATAAATGAAACAACTAACCTAAACTACTCTTTCCAAACAAAGAAATGAAAAACTTTTTTTTTATTGTTTTATGCTTCAAAACAAGAAATTTGAAAATGAATTCTTTTCTTTTCTTCTAAATAAAAAAAGGGGGAAATGATGACAAGTCAAGACCAAGAAATGAATTATGGCCCATCGCAGATCGTAGGGAGTCACTGACAATACCAAACAGGCATATCAGAACAGACTCACAAACTTGTCTAAAAACCCTAATAAAGAAAACACAAGAAATCTTTGATAAAAAGAAAGCTATGTTGAGGTCAAACCTAGGATACAAACTGTTATGAAAGATACCAGGGCTAGATCAAGAAAACCCCTGAGAAGTGTGACTTCTGACAGGGAAGAGGATGACTGCCTCTTTAAAAAAAAATATATCTCAACATAGGCACGCTACTGACACTTCAACAGCCAGCGTATGTACGTGGGTTGTCCAAAGGAAGGGCATGTATGTACACGTGCAGGCCCACTACAGGCCGCGTACACCTCTGTAACTTCTCAAAAAAATGAAAAACAACAGTCAAGCAAACTAGGTAGGCAGTATTTTTATTGAAGAACAAAATCCCTTAAAGGCACAGACACTTACATAAACTTAGAAAAAGTAATTAAACTAATTAAAGCACCCAAAAGAATATCCCCCAAAACCTTGGAGGTCTTCCCTAGTACGGTCGTCAATTCTTCTTATAGCAGGAAAACCCCCCTATGGACTAAACTAGGGTTCAACATGTAGGCATATCTAACCATCTAAAAGTATCCTACTTTTTATAACTACCCCGACTATACCCCACACTCAGACATGAAATACTAAGTAAAAATATCTGGTAACTCTACCTTGAACTTCGTGTCCAATGTTAATCCTTTTGCATTTGATTTCTCCTTGACTACAAGTCTCCTCCCAAGGCTGACCTTCATTCATATACAGACAAACAAAGAACTACGAACATGCATTTCATATATTAATTAGTGGGTTAGATGTCATAATAAAACATAAATCACAACATTAAGATTCGACACATCATATGGCATGACAAAAAAAAATATTCCTTTTATTAGAATCACAAAGTTTACTTATAATGAGATCGGTGACTTCTCCTCAAGCCTGGTCTGGGATCCTCTTCACCATGCACCAACTACTTCCACGTATCCTTCTCCTCTTCAATCTTCTCTAGGGAAATGGCAAGGGTTTGCAATGGAGGAAAAGGGAATTCTGGCTGCAAAATATTGGGGCAAAGGGGGAATACTAAAATGGGTAGAGTTTTGTTTGCTCTCGTGCTTCCTCCTTGGAATGGGACCCCAACCCCTTCTTTTATAGGCCAAAAGAAATAGTAATGGTTGGGTGACTGGCTATGGGCGGTCAAATGGTTAGGTAACGTCCCAAATGCCCATATTCCTTTGCAATTTTTATTTTTCTCACATTTTTGTGAGTATACGCGGGTTGTAATGGTGCAGCTAGTGTGTGTACACGGGCAATAGTGGTGCAGCTAGTGTGTGTTCGTGGGTTGTAATGGTGCAGATAGTGTAGATATTCAAAGGAATGTTTTTTTAGAAGAGTTGTTCACTGATGTCTTGGCAAAGATAGCAAGTAAGAAGGCTTGATGCCATGTATACATGTCTGGTGCAATTTAGGGTTATAACAGTGCCTGAGTCCAATCGAGGCATGGAGACAATCATTTTTGGGTAATTTGATGCCACAAATTTACTGGTGCTTTCTGTTTTCTAATATGAGCATTATTTTTGCAGCTTGATTTCAAAATGAGGTATACTTATGTATTTTGCCAAATTATTTTGTTGAGTTAATGAAAGAGCCTACCCATTTGAGAGCAGGACCTAGAGACATAGTCCACCAGGGACGAACTCCGTTATCAAGTTTTGTGTTCAGATTTGATGCTTATGTCTCTTCATTTTTGATCTTTTCCTTTTTTAATGGTGCACTTTAATTTATGCTCATTTAATGAAATTCTTTATAAGTCACTCGATGAAAAGATCCCGGATCATCTTGGTATCAGAGCAGTCGTCTTTGAATTGAATTTTCAAGTGTGAATGCTTACTAGGGCCAATCATAAGCAGGGTGAAGGAACTCTTAAGACTTTTGATCCCGAAGTTGGTCATGCATCCTGAAGGAATAAAATGGTAGAAGAGGACAAGCATGATCAACAGGAGAAAAAATTTCATATGGTATTCTATCGCATGTAAAAAATGGTCGAACAAATGTATGGAGATTACGACAAGAGGATGAAAAATAAAGGGAATAAAAAGGAAGCACATGCAGAGGATGATGCTTTGGTAAACCAAGGGGCTGGAGGAAATCCTCCTGAGCCTCCATATTAACCTTCAAGTTCTAGTTCTTCTTCCTCTTAGCATTCTCATCATTCTCATCATTCTAGCCATAAAGCCTCTTTTAAGAAACTGTTATTAAAGCTTGATGTAAAATTTTCTTTACCTATGTTTAATGGAGATGTTAATCCTGAAAATATAGATAATTGGATCCGACAGGTTGAAGTATATTGCCATGTTCATCATATTGATGAAGAAGAAGTTAAAGTGCAACTGGCTTCTCTTCGATTGGAAGGCACTGCTCTCGTATGGTAGAAGAGCAAGCTTTAGAACATAAGTAAGTGTGGTAATCTTCTTTCCTCATGATCAGAATTCAAACCAGTGATAAGGAAACAATTTTATCCATTAGGGTATTTACATAAATCAATTATGGAATGGAAAACTTTAAGGCAAAGTAAAGGTCAAACTGTACAAAGTTTCACAGAAGAATTTAGGAATAAATCTCCTACATTGAACATTCCTTTGGATTCTTGTGAAACTTTAATGAAGTATATTGGCGCACTTCATAGTTATATTCGTAATACTTTTCTCTTGTTTAACCCCACTAGTCTTGATGAAGATTTTGTGCAAGCCACTCACCTTGAGAATAGAGGGAAGCATGTTCAAAAATATCCCACGAAGAAACCTTCCAATCTCCCACATAAAAAATTTAAGAAGTTTAAAAGGAAGGACAAGAAGACCACCACAATGACGAGAGAAGGAGGAAATCCATCTTGCACTCATTGCAAGAAAAGAGGTCACGATGAAGAACACTGTTGGAAACTGAATCCATAAAAGAAACTGAAACAATTCGGTGGAAAGGGGAAGACAAAAACCATTGCTACAGTGCAACAAGATCTTGATTCTGATTCAAGAGATGAAGGAAATATCGCAACGATTGGAGTACAAGGCAAATATTCCCTTCATGCTAGTTCAAGTTCCAATAATGAATCTCATGATGATGAATGAAAGAAGAATGAATTATTTCACATAAGAGTTGTATCTAAACAAACTAAGATAGATACATTATTTGATCCAGATTCCCAAGTAAACTTAATATATGAAGCACTTGTCAAGAAGATGGGTCTTGAAACGAAACCACATCCGAAGCCTTATCCTCTTGGTTGGGTATGTGATAAAGCAAAACTTAATGTCACCAAACAATGTAGGGTCAGATTTTTTATTGCTTCAAAGTTGAATGATGAAGTGGATTTGGATGTTGTACCACTTGATATATGTGGCATAGTGTTGGGAAGTCCTTATCTTTATGATAGAAAAGAAGTCTTCTTTCGTCATGAGAAAAAATACCACCTTACTAAACGGGGAGTGGAATATATTGTTAGAGCTCACAACATGAGGATAAATACAACACTTGTTAGTTCAGGGAAAATGAAAAGACTCATAAACACTAATAAGAGATATGTACTCATGGTCGTAAGAGAGAAAGATGTCGGGACATCCGACGCTTTCGAAGGATGTGATCCATCTCATAAAAAAGAATTAATTGATATTGTTTCTAAGTATGATGATATTTTTCAGGAACCATATGGATTACCTCCTAAGAGGGAAATCCAACATGAGATACATATTCAATAGGATTCTCCTCTTCCTAATGTGGGAATGTACAGGATGTTCGTTGTGGATATGACATAGATCAAGAAGAAGGTACAAGGCTTATTGGATCAAGGGGTCATCAGACCCAGTTCATCTCCTTGTGGTTCTCTGATCATGATGGTGCCAAATAAAGGTGACACATGGCAAATGTGTGTCGATTACTAGGCCTTAAATAAAATCACAGTGAAAAACTGGTACCCTCTTCCTCATATAGATTATTTACTTGATAAGTTAAAGAATGTTGTTTATTTCACTAATTTGGATTTGCATAGTGGATATAATCAAATTAGGGTCGCAGAATAGGATGCATTGAAAATTGCCTTTAAAACCAAACAAGGATTGTTTGAGTGGTTAGTTATGTCGTTTGGGCTTTGTAATTCTCCAAAAACTTTCATGCATGTGATGAATGATGTATTCAGGCCTTTCCTAGGTGACTTTGTGATTGTGTATTTAGATGAAATTCTTATTTTTAGCGGGACTTGGATGAACACGTGAGGCATGTAAAGCAAGTATTGGATACTTCGCAAAGTGAAAAGTTGTATGTAAAATTGTCTAAATGTGAATTTGGCAAGACTTCACTTGTGTACTTAGGTTATATTGTAGGAGGAGGACAATAAAAAATTAATCCTTCCAAAATTGATGTAATTGTAAATTGGCCCGAGCCAAAAAGTGTAACCAAAGTCCGAAGCTTCTTAGGTGTAGTCTAGTATTGGAGGAGGTTTATTTCCAACTTCTCTTTTATAGCAACTCCTTTCCATGCCTTAACCAATGTGAAGAACACTTTTCAGTGGGAAGGAAAGAAAAAAAAATATGTCGACACTTTGAAGGATAAGATTAGTACCGCACTAGTATTAGCATTGTCAAATCTTCAAGATCCTTTTGAGATCAAGATAGATGCCAATGGATACACCATGGGTGCAGTATTGATGCAGTATCACAAGCTTATCTATTACCACTATGAAACGTTTAACCAAGTTGTTAACTATCCTACATATGATAAATAGTTGTATGCATTAGTCCAAAGCGTAAAGAAATGGAAGCACTACTTGTTAGGGAAGGAAACACTCATACATAAATATCACCAGCCCTTACAATATATCCAAGAATATACCAAATTGCAACAATCTCAACACTACAGATGGATGGGTTTTCTACAACAATTTCATTTGGTAATCAAGTACAAAAAGGGCACAAGTAACAAGGCATCCAATATGCTTTCTAGACCTCCTATTGTTGCTTCTATTATTTTGAGGAATACTTCTTTATTTCATGATATCTATGTAGAACAATATGCCATCGATGAAGATTTTAAAGAAGTATATGAGAAGCTAACCCATGGTGCACAGGTAGAGAACTATTGTTTGCAGGTAAAACTACTCTACCATCTTGGAAAGTTATGTATTCGTACAAGTGAACAAGTCCATGTAATATGAGAAGCTCACACTTCTCTTGTGTCTTGGAATTTTGGGGTAGGAAAAATTATGGCTCATTTGGATAGGTTTTGTTACTGGCCTCAAATGAAAGAAATTGTAACTAAATATGTAAAGGGGTGTGTGATTTGTTCTACTTGTAACCCCACTAATAGAAAACTGGGGCTATACTCACCACTTCCTATTCCATCCCATCCATGGGAAAGTATCTCCATGGATTTTGTAGGGGGTTTACTAATGACCAAAGGAGGTCATGACTATTTGTATGTTGCAATGGATAGGTTCAAAAAGATGGGTATCTTGATGCCATGTAAAAAGAAGATCACTATTGAGAAGTCTGATAATCTCTTTTTCAGTATGTTTGGGTTCACTTTGGGTTACCCACATCCATCATCTCGGATCAAGATACTCGAATCCTTGGGGAGTTTTTGACTAGCTTGTGGAGGATGATGGACACCAAATTGAAGAGGAGCACTACTTTCCATCCATAGACCGACAAAAAGATAGAGGTGGTAAGCCGAATAGTGGTACTTTTTCTTCGAGGCTACTGCAACAAGCATCCCAAGTTATGGGATGAACATATACCCTATGTAAATCATGATTACAACTGAGCTTTGCATTCATCCACTCAGAGTTCACCTTTTGAGACATGTTTTGGGCACCTACCCAAGGTTCCTTTAGACTTGATGTATGGGAGAGATGTTGATGTGAATGAAGAACGAAGAGAGGAGAGAGCCCACAAGTTCATCCAAAGGATCCAACAAATACACCAGGCAGTCAGGGTACAATTGGAGAAAAGTCAAGCACAGTATAAATCTCGGCATGACAAGCACATGGTTGATCATCAGTTCTAGGTTGGACACTGGGTATGGCTTCACATCAGTAATGAGAGATTCAAGGGTGAAGGAAAGAAACTCAATCCCATTCATTATGGACCCTTCACTATCTTAGATAAATGTGGTACCAATGCTTTTCATCTAGATCTTCCACCTTATACGCAGATTTACTCAGTTGTGAACATTGAGAACTTGAAACTTTTCTATCCTCTCATGATCATGGAACAAGATGAGGAAGTTTCAATACCTTCAGTTGATGAGTTTTCACCTGAGTACTTGGATGAGTTACAAGAATATATCATCCTGGACAGGAGGATGAGGACTTCACGCAAGGGTGATGTTGATTATCTTCGAGTGGGCTTAAAGGACACACATCCAAGCAAGGCAAAGTGGATAGAGAAGGACAAAGTGAGGGGACTCATCCCTCACTTACCTATGATTGATGAAAGATTTTTTTGTCCAAAAATATCTCAGTGGGAAGGCGTGATTCAAAAAGGATCCATAGAAGGCTAGGAACAACTCAGAACTCGCAGAGGCAACTCATAACACTCAAAATGGCTTCAATAGACAGAGAAAGGGAAAAATTTCAAAGTTACCAAAACTCAGTGAAAATGGCATAATTGCAAAGAGCGCATCGCAATATTTCTAACAATGCAAACCTCTCGTCAAACATAATTATGGATTGAAATATATTTGTGGTCAAAGTTTGGTCAATGTAGCCCAATCAATAGGGGATGAGTCAGCATCTGTACTGCTGACATTAGCATCCATACAACACACGTGGTAGGAGAAGGAAGGTGACATGTGTCATGATTACATCAGCATGATGTCAGCATGGTGATGTGGCAACACCAAAGGCTGCCACATGTCACCTAGTTTTGGCATTTTTGGGCTGATCGATGGACCAATAGGATCATGCCACATGGTAGTCTATATGGTCTATACGATGATGTGTCATGTCGATGTGGCATGATGATGTGGAAGAGGAAAACGTGTCCAAATGGGAGGAATCCACATGGCACAATCATAGGATGACATGTAGCAGGAGGGAAAAGCCCAATGACAGTCCCTGAGCGGATTTTGAAAAAAAAATTAAGTTTGGCGGGTTCGCCAAATCTAACAGACCACGCCAAACTTGGCCACAACATATAACTGTTGGGATATGGATTATCACCACCGCTAAACATAGCGAAACAAACCATATGTTATATATATACATTTCAACAATACAAAACCAAAAGGGGGAGGCCCGCGGGTTTGACCCCGAGACCTCCTCCCCTCTATGCACCTTAATAATTACACCCAAACCAATAGGCCAACGACCTTGCTTTGTAACCAACGCCCCGAAAAACATTTAAATGTTGAATCCACACATCCAAGGGAGGAGGTGCGCGTACAGTACGATTGCTTGGGCATGAAATTCTATGCAGTCTAGTCATTAATGCGGGTTGCAGAGGGGCATGAAAACCGAGACAAATTTGTTATTGAGCCTTGGAGTGCCAGAGTCAGATCGAGGCATGGAGACAATCATTTTTGGTTAAGTCGACACCACGAATTCAATTGTGCTTTATGTTTTCTAATCTGAGCATTATTTTTGCATCTTTATTTCAGAATGAGGCATACTTATGTATTTTGCCAAATTCTTTTGCTGAGTTAATGAAAGAGCCTACCCATTTGAGATAAGGACCTAGAGACGTAGTCCATAAGGGACGAACTCCATTATCAAGTTTTGTGTTCATATTTTATGCTTGTGTCTCTTCATTTTTGAGCTTTTCCTTCTTTAATGGTTCACTTTAATTTATGCTCGTTTAATGCAATTCTTTATAAGTCACTCGATGAAAAGATCCCAGATCACTATCATTCTTGACATCAGCTCATTTATTTGCATGATGTAGAATTGTACCATCGCGGTTGGGATGAAGACCTTGGTCCTAGAGGGGAATCACTAATTCATGCTACCTATCCCAAGTTGCGATGGATTATATCACTATTGTATGAGTACTTTGAAGACTACGGGGGAACTCTCATTAGTGCACGATGTCTTCCTGATGTATATTGTGAAATAGATCTACATTGTATTTGCTTGTGGATATGATCTATTTTATGACTTGGATCCACCATGTACTTTTTCATGGCCATGGTCTTTCATTTTAGTTCATGGATTTCCAATGTATTGTGCTGGTAGCCACACTTTATTTCTCTTATGAACTTGGGTATGCCTACTTCGGGGATGATCTATATATATATTTTTTGGCATCTAATTGCAAGTACTCATTGGTTCCTCGATATTCATATCCTTCCTTATGTTGCCTCACCTTCATGATTATTATGATTTGTTTGTTGGGTATGTGTTATATTCTTTGCATGAGCAGTAGTTTTTTTTTCTGCCTCGGGAAACATGACACCTACCTTGGGAAACGTGTCATGTATTTAGGTGGTTTTTTCAGCACATGGTTTTTTTCCAATGGTTTTCTATTTCTGGTTAAGGAATTAGGGTTTTGGACTAATCTAGGTCATTGGGTTAGGGTTTTGGATGTCTCTAGCTCCTATATGTATATTGTATTGTAAACAATGTAACACAATGAATGAATATAATATATGTTGGTTTTCCTGGTTTGGGTTTCCAGGGGAAATATATCTGTGTAATGTTTGTATTTGCCATTGTATCTTTTTTGTTCTTTTCTGAATATTTGTTTACAGTAGACATTGTACAAGGTTAGAATTTACATTTGGTATCAAAGCTTTATTAGCATCAGGGGGATGCCTTTGTGGTCAAGGGTTTGGCTCGGGACTGTTATAAGCCTTGTTACAGTGGGAGATATGCGGTATTGTTTTTCAAGTGAAAAGAAATGGCAAGAAATTCAAAGATGGAGATCGAGAAGTTTAATGGGAAAAGATTTGAGATGTGGAAGCTCAAGATGGAAGATCTTTTGGTGGACAGAGATCAGTGGATCGCGGTAGATCCAGGTATTGCACCTACATGAACTTTTGCAGATGACTGGAAAAAGATGGATCGAAAGGCAAAGAGCACAATCTGACTGTGTCTCTCCAATTCATTATTACTGAATGTGTCAGAGGAAGCTACAGTGAAGGATTTATGGGAAAAGTTGGGGAAGTTGTATCAGTCTAAGTCCCTGGTAAATAAACTATTCCTGAGAAAGAAGTTGTATAACTTGAGGATGAGAGATGGAGACTCAGTGGTAGAGCATTTGAACACCTTCAATACTGTGGTAAGTCAGTTAGTATCTATTAAGATTAAAATTTTAGATGAAGATAAATGTATCATTTTGTTTTGTTCTTTACCAGACTCGTGGGATAGTTTGGTTGTGGCCATAGGTAGTAATACAACTTCTTTAAAGTTTGAAGAAGTGGTCTCATCCTTGTTGTCGGAGGAAATGAGATGAAAGAATATGGAAGGACATAGCACAGACGCATTATTTGCAAGAGGATGTCCCAGGAAAGAAATAGATCTAATTTCTCAAGTGGGAGATCTAAGTCTAAGGGTAGATATAAATCTCGTAGAAAGTTTGTAAGGGTATGTTGGAGGTGTGGAAAAGAAGGACACTACAAGAAGTAGTGTAGATCCAAAGTTGAGAAAATAAAGGATCTGAAGAATCTTCTTCTACAGAAGAAAAGACCTCCAAGGAAGAAGGAGGGGATGTGTACTTGGCCTCTTCAAGAACACATGTAGATCATGAGGCATGGTTGATTGACTCTGGTGCATCCTTTCATATGACTCCCCACAGGGAGTGGTTCTGTGAATATGAAAAGTATGATGGAGGTAATGTTTTCTTAGGTAATGATTTGACAACTAGAATAATAGGAAGAGGAAGGGTCAAGTTGAGACTCATAGATGGAAGGATTAGAACACTGCTTGGTGTTCTACACATCCTAGGTATGGCCAGAAATTTGATTTATGTAAGAAAAATGGAAGATGCAGGGGTAAAAGCAATTTTTGAAAAGGGAACTTACAAGATGGTTCAAGGAGCAATAGTGTTGATGAAGGGAGTTCGGTTTGGAACTCTGTATAAGCTTCTAGGAAGCACTATTAGCGATGGGTGTAATAGCTCCATTGGTCCTAATATTGGAATTGAAGAAGAAAGAACTCCTACAGTCTCTGGAGAAAAGGTTATGTTGTGGCATCAAATATTGGGGCATATCGGAGAGAAGGGTCTTCGACTACTACATGGTAAAGGTATGTTTAACTGCTCTCTGGATTTTGATTTCTGTGAACATTTTCTATATGGGAAGCAGAATCGGGTAAGATTCCCCTCTAGTGCAACGAGGGAAGAAAGAATTTTACAACTAGTTCACAGTGATGTTTTTGGACCTGTGTTGGTCCCATCATTGGGAAAATCTGTGTACTATGTCTCATTTATAGATGACTTCTCAAGCAAAACTTGGATATATTTCCTCAGGAATAAATCTGAAGTCTTTGACAGGTTTAAAGAGTTCAAGGCTCTTGTTGAGAATCAAACAGAGAAAAGAATTAAGGTGTTGAGAACAAAGAATGGCAGAGAGTTCTGCGGGAATGAATTTGAAGAATTCTGTAAGAAGTGCAGTATAGTGAGGCAAAAGACTACTCCATATACACCTCAGCATAATGGAGTTGCAGAAAGGATGAACATGACGCTAATGGAAAAAGAAAGGTGCATTCTCAGTGGTGTCGGGTTAGGGAAAGAATTCTGGGCAGAGGCAGTGGGTACTGCATGTTATCTAGTCAACAGATTACCCTCATCAGGGTTGGGTGACAAGACTCCACAAGAGGTATGGAATGGTAAGGAACCTTCTCTCACACATCTTAAGGTATTTTGGCTATGATGCATATGTTCATGTTCCAAAGGAAAACATGAGTAAGCTATATAAGAAGGCTAAAAAATGTATCTTTATTGGATATAAAGATGGTCTCAAAGGTTATAAACTTTGGAACCCAGAAACTAAGAAGGTAGTGTATAGCCGAGATGTGGTATTTAGAGAAATGAAGGATGT